>CM042090.1:24033782-24633782 GCA_023512835.1 Taxillus chinensis | reverse complement strand
TTTATACGTGATTCAGCTATCATGTTTAAAGTTGTAATATTTTCATATATTTATTAACTTAATTTGTTTTTTTATGTGGTATGAATTTGTTTTTATTTCACGCTTGTTATAATATCTTTAACATGACTACTCTCTAATTATACAAATGATACCAACTCAATCTTCACTCTCTCTTCATTTTCAAAAAGTATTATAGTAATTATTCATGTTCAAATAATATTATTTTTTCTTTTTTCGACCCTTTTATTATTTCCTTGCATGTGTTAATAAAAAGAAAAAGAAAAATTAAAATAAAGGAATAAATTTTAAAACATATATATATACATATTAAAATATAAAGTAATGTTGCAATTGAAATTGCAAAGTCGTTGCAAAGCCAAATATTAAAGTACTTTTTTAATCTCAAAAGACCTTGTATTAGGGCATAACTACAAAAAATAAAGTTATATAGTTGCTTTTAAATAATTAGCCCATTATTATTATTTTTTCTTCCTCCCCACACTCTCTTTCCCTCACGCACATTATAATAATATACACCTTAATACCTTATACTCCCTCTTTTAAACCAACTATAGAATTTTAATTATGAAGTTATGCCCCTAAGCAATGTTTTTTGGAACAAAAACTTATAATTTAATGCTTAATTTGGCAATCTGCCCTCTGCATTCTACCCTACTTAAGAGATAACATGTTTAATTATAATAAGTTTAATAAAGTTTTGTTGAAGAGGAATTGTTGAACAAAACAATACTTTAAGTGTATGTTTAGTAGTGTTTTTGGTTTTAAGGGAGGGTGGGGGGCATCACGCCAGGGAAGGGCCGCGCAAAGAGAACTCGCACGGGATCGAAGAAGATCTTACCTGAGGAGGAGCCGTTGTGCTAGGGGGAGCTTACGCAGCACAGGGGGAGTGGGGGGCGTTGCGCAGGGCAGGCTGGGCATTGTGCTGGGCGACACCATGCAAGGGGGGTCGCACATAGCAGCGTTGTGCAGGGGCGATGGTGGCTGCTGGCATCGTGCAAGAGAGACTCACTGAAAAACAAAAAAACACCAAATAAAAACATCCTAAATGCGTTTTCATTTTTATGCGCTTAAAAAAACTATCATCTATCAACCAAATGTAAAATAAGTATGTAAAAAGCATTTTAAAAGTAATAAAGTCATGTAAATAATTATTTTAATTATAAAAATTAAAATAATAAAAAGTCATAAAAATTAATACTAATATTCAACAAAAGTGATTAAAAGTCTGGGAAAAGAAATATAAAAATTAATAAATTATCAATTTAATAAAATAAACCTTCGTTTGATTCGTTCGAGTTAAGGAGGTTGCACGAGCTGAGAAAGTTGCTCGGGCTAAGAAACTTGGTGAGAGTCATAAGTTCTTTAATGTAGGGATAGTTTGCTTGATTCAAATGCTGCTTGGGCTTGGGTTAACGATGGGTGGTCGATCTGAATTCAAGTAATTAACTAAAAAAGCCAAAAATAAATATAAACCTCTAATATGAGAATTTATAATTGTCAATAGTCAATAATCTGAATAATCTGAATACATAAATTATCATAAACAAGGCCTATTTATAGGCAAGTTAGTAACTAGGAATTGGAAACCTAATATAATAAAGAAACTAATGCAAAATACTAATTTAACCCTAATTAATATAAACTATGAATTAAATATGGAAATAAGAGAAAAGGAAAGACTAGTAACTTGATCAACAAGACAATTAATCTTCATTATTCTCCCTCCCTTCAAGATTGCCCTTGTCCTCAAGGGAGAATTTGGGAAAGTACTCTTCCAACTTGACAGAGCCACCCCAAGAAGCCTCCCGCCAATCTCCATCACCCACCACCACGAAGCATTGAGCGCTACTAGTGTATGGTCCCTTGAACTTTTGAGCTTCACGTTGGTGTTCCCCCTTAGATGGCAAAGTCGCCCAAGTTCTTTTTCTTCCATCTAACTTGAAATCCATTGTCATGGCTCGATAATCAGTAACAACCTTACCGATACCTTTTAACCAAGCAGTGTTCAGAACCACATCAACTCCCACCATAAGCAACACATGCAAATCGATAGTGATCCTGACTCCTTGGGCATTTATCTTTACATTCTGAACTATTTTCTCGCATTTTAATTTTTCTCTACTAGCCACTCTCACCACAAAAGGTTCTAGGGCAGAACCTTCTATTCCAACCTTCTCTATGATATCAGTGCTGATGGAATTGTGGGTAGAACCAGAATCTACAAGCAATGAAACTTCATGAGTTCCAATCCACGCCATGAGCCTCATAGTGGCTGGCTTTGATCCTCCTGTTATGGCATCAAGAGATAACTCAGCGTCACAAGTATCTTTTTCGACTTCAACCAACCTCAATTCACCACCATCTCTAATGTTGTCTTCATCGATTGAGCCAGAATCATCCATCATAAACACTTTCCCAATGTGACAACGATGACCCTTGTCCCACTTCTCGCCGCATTTGAAGCAGAGACCTTTCTTAGCTCTCTCATTAACCTCTTCATATGAAAGTATTCGGCTTTTCTTATCGTTCCTCTTGAATCCACCTTCATTGGGCACTTTTGCTGCTTGAGAGTTTTCCACAAGTTCTGCTTTGACACTAATGTCTCCGGAATTTTCCTTAGCAAGCTTCTTGTCGCTATGGTCACTCTCCTCCAAAACTTTTGCCATTCTCATGGCTTCAATTAGCTGTTGAGGTTGCTTTAGCTTCAGTTCTCATGCTATCCATGGCTTTAGCCCTTCAATAAAAGTACCTAACAAGGACTCTTCGGACCAACCACGAACAAGAATTTGGAGTCGTCGAAACTCCTCTACATAGTCAGCAACCTTGCCGTCTTGCTTCAGTTTGGCCAGTTTCCCATGATAATTGACGACTGGAGAGGGTCCCCATTGGATTAGGAACTCTCGCTCGAATGCTAACCATCCCAACCATTTCCCATCTTGTTCATACTGGGCCTTGATCCAACGCCACCAAATGTTGGCCTTTGCATCCAAATACATGCAGGCCACTGCAACTCGATCATCTCTAGATACCTCGAAAACTCGGAAGTAGTGAGCTGCTTTATCCAGCCACTCATATGGATCGCCTCCCTTAAAGTGCGGGAACTCGATCTTTGGTTTCCTTGGACCCCAATCACGACGTCTATCGCCATCAGAGTCATCAGTGTCATGCCTTTGTCTCCTTCAATGTTCATATATTGGTCTCCGTCCATGGTTTGTCCTATTGGACATTCCATCAGATTCATGGTCGTCTACGTTCTCTCCACTAACTGGGTCATCTCGTAACCACCGCTCAACAACCATCGGACCTTTCTCCACATATCCACCATGCCTAGGCCGGCCATAGTAGGGTATATCTTCCACTCCCGATGTATTATCAGCCTCCTCGCGTTGATCATCGTGATCTACGATCATCTCCATGAGTTCGTCTTCCTCTCGATCGGTTTCGTGCCCTTGCTAGCAAGTAGATGGTTGAGACTCTTGTTCATCTTGCTTTGTGATCGAACCATCTTAACCAATGCCGTTGAAAGCTCTGTCATGGAATTCTCCAGGGCTTCGAACCGTTGCCTGTTCGTCCTTGCCGCCTCCTCCGTCATTGCTGATGAAGAACGCGAGATAAAATCAAGAAATCTTAATGAGGATCTCTAAATGAAAGCACCAAATTGTTGAGGACCTTAATTAGGATCTTACAACAATCTAGAAAAGGATAACCGAATATCCAAACTCTAGCCCAAGAAATTCAAGTAATTAACTAAAAAAGCCGAAAATAAATATAAACCTCTAATATGAGAGTTTATAATTGCCAATAGCCAATAATTTGAATAATCTGAATACATAAATTGTCATAGATAATGCCTATTTATAGGCAAGCTAGTAAGTAGGAATTGAAAACTTATTATAATAAGGAAACTAAAGCAAAATACTAATTTAACCCTAATTAATATAAATTATGAATTAAATATGGAAATAAGAGAAAAGGAAAGACTAGTAACTTGATAAACAAGACAATTAATCTTTATCACATTGTTGCTTTGCTTTTGAGACATAAGTAGGTAACACTGGCCAGAAGTCACCTCCAAGTACAACTATTTTCCCCCCGAAGGGATCATCATTGATGTTGATGTCTCGTAGCATACGATCATCGAATGCTTATATTGCTTGCTTGTTAAGACATCAGGGCTTCATCATCATCATTATCCTAAATTTTTTTCCTCTTGTGTAATAAATTTTCCAATCATTTATCATTGTTTTCTTTTGCTCTAATTTTCTTGCACGTATTAATGTTTTAGGAATTATTGATACAGAAATGCACTTGCCTCCAAATATGTTTTGTTCATGTTGAATAATCATTTGTTTATTCCTTAGATAGCAGTTGAAGGGAATAAATAAGAGGCCTTATATCATTTAGATGGAATCCATAATTTCCCCACATTGCGTCTAGATTTAATGGTGCAACAAATTTCAACATTGATGTGATAATCATACGTTGCAATAAGATATGGATTATGAGGCGCCACTTATCACTTTTGAAGTTCTTTCTCTCTGATTTTACTCTGTTCCCTGCATTCATCGTGTCTTTTGTATATGGGGTATGCTATTAGATTTCAAGCCAATTTGGAATACATGTCATTGTGAGGAAAATATTTAGTTTTCAAAATTGTTGCACTAATGTGAATGCATCCATAATCTTTTTCTCATAATTCATTGGTTGTGGTAGCTCTATAAGGGTCTTTGAGCCTTGATACTTTGCTTGAAGTGTTGGGTGTTGAACATTTGTCTTTCGATATTGTTCAGTGCCGACCTATTTCACTATATGGAAATAATATGGAATATTGAAGTGGGTCATAGCATCCATAATAATATCGAACCCTATGGTTGGCTCCTTAGTGGCATTATACGACTATATCACGATTCATACTCTGTCTATTTAAGCCATCATCTATCCATATGGTTGCTACTTGTGACGATGAAGGGGCATTTGTATACTCTGTAATTTAACGCATCATCGGTCATAATGTTTAATTCTATATTTTCTAGAATTGATATATCATTGAACTTCTAAAAAAAGTTGGACAAGGGTTTTTATTAAACAATCTGATAATCTGCTTTAGTATTTATGGATTCAACTTGTCTCGTTAATATATTTCTTATATTTTCCGCCTCATTTTGTGTCATAAAAGTACAATTGTAGTTACTTTGGATTTTTTTTGTGGCCGCACTTGCCCCCGCACACGAAATCAGTATAGTCCTCTGTTGTTTTGACATAAGGCTTGGTTGTAGTTCACTCCTAACTATGTAAATGCGAAAACGTTGTAATATGTTTGTATATTTTTGAGGAATTGTTGGGATTCTGTCACATCTTAATCAAATAAACCTTTAAGCTCATTTGGTGCTTCATTTGAACCTAACCTAAATTTTCCTTTTGCACAACAAAATCCTTTACTCTAATGACAAAAATTATGCTCGGTAGTGTTTGCAATTTCCTACTGCCTTAAGTATGATTGCCTCATGAAAAATGCAGTGGTGGCTTAGTCTTTATCTTCTTCTTTGGCTTGATGTCTCATCTTTCTCTGAGGCTAATAATTCCCCTTTGTATTCGTATGTGGTGCGAGTGGTCTGTTGAGGCTTGGCAAGAGGTGGCTGAAGGTGGAATACTCGGACTCGGACATGAGTCAGAAGGAGCGTGGCCTACTACAAGGTACCGGGTTTGTCTTGGCGTCGCGGGAGAGGGAAAATGGTCTGGTGTGGCCTGATGTTTGGAATGTATAGCAACCTATGTGGTCTTGCTAGCAAATGGGTCTTGGAAGTCAAAAGAGGGTCCAGGTGTTTGCTTGGCCAACACGCCAATATTTAAGACTTTGATCTTGTCCCTTTTAAACTTCTACACAAACTATCCTCTCTTGACTATAATAAATGAATATGATTCGTAAGGCTGCCATTGCTTTGTGCTGAACCTCAAAATATATATATTAATGGATATTAGTTGAATCATAATAAGTTCTTATTTCTTTTTTCTCTCTTTATAATTTACATATGTTTTCATATCTAATATATCCTATCCATTATTGTATGAAAAAGTTACATATAACAATGTCTTAAAGCTCATCCAATTCTTTCCAAACCTTTCCAAATTGTGTAATTAGAAATGTGTTGGAAATAGAAAATTGTAGAAGTGTCATAGGAATGGGGTTAAAAGATTCTCCGATAAATACATTTGGATTAAGTTTGATCTAATTTGGTTTCTCTACTAATTATGTTAATGTGTTAATCCAACTTAAGTTAATCTTGCAAAGACAAATTATGTCTGATTTGATGTGTGAAAAAGATTGGGGATACATTTATTTTGGACACAAAGTCAAATTGATTTTAATTAACGATGCAAAAATTCAATTCAAACCAAGAGCAATCCATTGATGTTGAAATACTTTGAAATTGTAGGTAATTCAAACCCTGATTTGAATTGTAGAAGCATGATGTTGAAGACAATACAAAAGGAAGATCTAGAGGTTGTGGTCGGTCATTCAGTTGATGGTATAGGGTTGTGAGCGCGGCTACAACCCTAGTGGAGGCTGAAGTTGTAGTTAGCCATTGCGGCTGCTCAATTATCCTTTGAAAAAAAACTTTTAACCTGCAATTATAGTCGGCTGCTGCAATCACATCATAACTTTTTTAAAAAAACTTTTCTTATTCTTTTGTCTCTATCAAAAAACAATCTATTATGACCCATTTATAAGAATTATCATAGGAACTCTCGTAAGTTTGTATTTCATATGGGCAAATTGAGATTCAATCGTTGTTCCATAGCTCCTCAATTATTACACCATTGGAGTTCCATATCAATTTATTTTATTATTTTATAATGCAAATAAGTACATTACGCGACATCGTGATAAAACATAACTCATAAATTATTACAACAAATAAAATAATAATTATAATAAAAAAAACTTTCATGAAATTTTAGAATGTTATAAAAATGAAAGTAGATAAATGCAATCATGATGATGGAAAACATATGGTAAAGAAGAAAGAGTCAAAGAGATATCAAGGAATTATCAGGGAAAACATATAGTAAATACAATCATGACGAGTGTAATGAGAGAATGGGAGTGAATTATAGAGAGGTGAGAGAAGGTGATCATTGGGATATAGTATTGGAAAAGGTGATGTATCCCCAAGGAAAAATTGTTTTTGAATAAGAATAATGAAAATAAGAAATCATGAAGGCGTGTGTTGGATTCAATTGAAACGAGATACAACAGAATAAAAATTATCACAAAAGGCAAAAATAAAAAACAGCAATTAAAATTTTTTTGTTTGACTAAGAATACTTTGTCTAAGACTCTGATTATAATTATATCCTGCGTTGGTGGCTCATAATTCATATTGTATCATACATGTATGTAGGAGTAATGTAGGTAACCGGCGGCAAGGATAGGAATAGGATTTGCTATCATCATACATGTGATGTGGTCTTTTTTTATGGTAATCAACATTCTTTCATTATTGGGGTGCAGGACAACTTTGAATATTGACACTTATTTTATAATAATATTATTATTTATTGGATGCGAGATAATATACTAATCATGATACAGAATAATGGCCAATGGGCGCGCGAGACAATTCTACGTAAAGACTTGGAAGGGTGGAGTGACATGGACGGACGGACGACAATGGCTTCTAGAAGCTCTGCTGAAGGCCTCACGCCTCACGCCTCACGGGACGGGAAAAGCCCTTTTGGATATGATTCCCATTTTCCAAAATGGTGGAATCGAGTTTGGAAATTAATAAAGTGAGGCGCAACCAACGATGGAATGACCTCCATATCATGGATGATAGGTGTGATGATTGTGTGCTACTCCTACTCCTACTCCTACTCCTAGGCAGACGGTGATGCTGTCGGGTGGCAAATCAACTTTTCTATGTTCCAACGCCGTTGGATTTTGGGGGGTGGGCGGGTGGACTCGGTCGGCGTGGAGCGTTCGTTAAACGCGTCTGACTGTCTCTCTCTTCTTCTCTGTGCCATATATTATTATGGTGCCGGGCGCCAACGGTCGGTCGATGAGTCAAGACTCAAGACAGCGGGCGCGCACAATAAACGGAGTTTGTCGTTAAAGGGAAACAAAAAACCCAAAACAAAAGGAAAAGAAAAAGGAGAAAGGAAAATGGCGTGGCGTGGCGTGGCGTAGCCGAGTCTGCAGTGCAGTGCTGGGCTTCTGGAAGCTTTTCTTTTGGTCGGTCCCCACGAGGGTCTGGCACCGCTGCGCTGTCTTTTTGGGGAATCGGTTCGATTCCATTCAACAGCAAGACGAGCGCAGATGCTCGCACGGGGGGGGGTGATAAATTTATTGTTTCCGTAACAATACAAATTTGTTGGAAGAAACACAGTTTTATCCTGTGTTTGGTTGGTAATTTTTGAAGGATAGTTTGTTTTGACATTCAAAACGGTTCAGCTTAGTATGTAAAATTTGGACAGCTGATTTAATTAATGACCTCAAAGAAAATCTTTAATTTTATTGACCAGATTGTACTTTTACCTGTAATTCCAAATTATTATGCAGCTAAAAAAAATTTATAATGTCCCCACACACACACACACACACACACACACATATATGGATAATGATACATTAAGTTTTTATTTCGACAACATTTAATTTGGACAGCTGATTTAATTAATGACCTGAAAGAAAAAAATTTATTCTGCGAACATTTAATTTAATTTGGACAGCTGAGTTCACGTACGATTTCAGAAATATCCTACATAAAAAAAAAATTGAAAATGAAAATGTAAAGTGGTCGAGAGCAGAGTGGTCCAGCAACTCCAGTAGAGAGAGAGCAGAGCGGTTCTGGTTCAGTTCACCTACTAAAACCAGGGGCTGATCCGATGTTCTTCTAGAAGCTTTGGATGGAAGGGCGCCAATGGCCTCGTCGTCATCACCAGCCAACTCCA
The DNA here is from genome assembly GCA_023512835.1 of Taxillus chinensis. Taxonomy (NCBI): domain Eukaryota; kingdom Viridiplantae; phylum Streptophyta; class Magnoliopsida; order Santalales; family Loranthaceae; genus Taxillus; species Taxillus chinensis. The sequence goes on along the minus strand of CM042090.1, from coordinate 24,624,809 downwards.
CCAGAGCAGAGCTGCCACCGGCCCCTTCCTTCACCCTCCCACACGTTCCCAACCGACGCGCGAATTCGGTATCCAATATATTATTTATTTATATATATAAACAACCAAAATAACGAGTGCTTCTTAGTATTATTAACAATATATATAAGAATGTACGATGCATATTTTTAACATATATATATATATATATATCTATATATAAAGGTTTCAATGGAAACTAACTAACAACAGCGCATTTGGCCCAAACAAAACGGCATGTTCAATATATTGTTTCCGATGTCTTTCATTTCAGAGTAAAGCAACGCGCACACACATAATTGTCGTTCATGTTTTACACAAAAGAAAAGGTAGGAGATTAGTCAGACGATGGCAGTGATGTGACTTGGACGACCTTGGTTGCCTAGTCATAATCTACACAAATTATATATATAACGCCTACCTCATATTTTTTTTACTTATCAACTGCATTATAAATTTCTTTATTTGTTTCTCTCTTGTTAATCACATGGATTATCATTATTATTATACACAATACTGAAAAGCCACACCCACAGAAACTGGTCCTCTCCTCTCCAGTCCCCAGTCTCCTCTCCCCCAGTTTCTGTGTCTATTTGTTGATTTTTTAAATAATAATAAAAAAGCCTATATAATAATAATAATAATTTTTTTAAATAAATCACCCCCAGCACCCAGCCATCAGCCATATTATAATTGACACCTGTAAATGGGCTGTGTCGGTCTTCATTCGCATCCATAGTCATCGTATAAAGACACCCCAGCGTACCTGCCCTTCCTCCCTCAATCGCCTCTCTTTTCTTTTTCTCATTCTCTGACTTCTCAATCCTCGATGTTCGCCGGAGCGTCAGCCCTCGCCGCCTCCTCCTCCTCCTCCGCTTTCCCGCATCCCTGCAGCCGCTCCTTCCGCGCCGGATCCGCCGGGCCTAGAATCGGAACCCCGGCGGCGGCCTGCCGTGCCGCCGTGCAGTCCTTCCCCGACGCCGCCTGCGCCGTCGAACGCTCCCGCGTGCCCGCCAGCCTCTACCACGTCCTCCGCGTGAGGCGGGACGCGTCGCCGATCGAGATCAAGGCGGCGTACCGGGCCCTGGCCAAGATGTACCACCCGGACGCCGCCGAATCCGACGGACGCGATTTCATGGAGATCCACAACGCCTACGCCACCCTCTCGGACCCCGCCTCCAGATCCCTCTACGATCTGTCGCTTGGCTGCGGCTGCGCGCGAGGGCGGCGTCCTTCCCGTGTTTCGTCCTCCTCCCGCGGTGGCGGCGACCGATGGTCCGGGTTTTTCTCGACCCGGAGATGGGAAACGGATCAGTGTTGGTAGGAGGCTTGATTTTTTGAAGCCAAGTAGAGATAAGTTTGTAAAGTTTTTCCCCATCAATCTCCCTCCTTCCTGTTTGGATTTTTGCTCTGTTTGAGACAGAGTTTGGGGATGAGAAAAAAGATGATGCCTTTCGAAATCGACAATAATTATTCCACTTAGAATTCGAATCCTTTGTCATATGTTTTTTTTTTTTTTTTTTTGCTTTTGTATAAAAATGTAACACCCAAATGAATAGCACGCCTCTTTTTATTTTTCCTTAGCCACTTTTTTTTTTTTTTTTTTACTTTTGCGCGCCACCGTCATGGATTGTTGGTGTTTAGGGTCTCAATCCGTGCTCAAATCTCACAGAGCCGTCGAAATTCGATTGAATGAATCGGTCACGAATTGTCGTAGGGACGATTTTTGATTTAGGGTATGAGTTCAACCAAAGCCAACTTAAGTCATCAGTCATTTCCGGTGCTCCACAATGGTCTCTCCGTACATGTCTGGGTTAGTTGCTCCTTTTGTGTCCAGCGAAACTTCACACAACGGCGGCGGAGATTTGTGGTTGCGGATGACCGCAGTGGTGGGCTGTGTTGTAGGGGTTGGAGTGGGTGGCCGGGGAAGGGGGGCTGACCGCCGGAGGAGATGGCAGTGTGCGCATTGCTGCCTATTGGAGTTGCAGTGGCACTGGAATTGGGCTGCTGAATAAAGCTTTCTCTCCTTTCTTTATTGTTTTCTTTATAAAAAAAATCTCGCTTCTTATTTTATTTGTGTGTGTTGAAAGTTAGTTTGAGGATTTACTTCTTTAATACTTCATCATAATATTCATTAGTTTGGTCATTATTAAAATAATTATATTCGTAAGTAACTTTTGTATGGCTATTAAAAATTTTTTTGTTTGAATATTTATTTTGCTTAACTCATTTTACATTTGTAAGTAATTGTGAAAGTTTTGATTCAACTTAATGTTGTCTTTAAAGTTGATCACACTAATTGTTGTCTTTCATTTTTCATTGCTGCGGGGTATGAGGGCATGATACATTCATTATCAATCTTATTAACTAACATTTAGTGGAAAATAAAACAAAACATACTATATTTTAATTTAGTAATCAAAGTTTTGAACCAATTTATAAGATGATATAAATGAATATAAGAGTGTCGATCTAATTTTTTTATGGTAAATAAATGCATACAAACCCAGAGCTAAAACATTTGGGGCTCCAAAAATATTACAAATAAAGAATTGATCCCTTGTCATTTTCATGGTGGTGCAGGAGCACAAGCTCATTACTGCAGGTACGAGGGCATTAGAATATTTATAGTGGCTCAAGAGACTTTAGCTATAATTTAGCTTAATAATGAGTTTTTATAAATAATAGTTAGTTGAATTTTAAGGCATAAAATAATAGGCTCCAAAAATATCACAAATGAGGAATACAAAATTTAAAAAATATTACAATGATAGTTTTTGCGATCTATTTTAAAAACTTATCTAAAAATATTTGTTTTTATGCACAACAAAAAAGATGATATTTTAGGACAATTGACAAATAATTAAACTCATTGGAAAAACTTTACTTAATGTCATTTTCCTCAATCATTGGTGAAGGTATTTTCTTTCCAATCTGACTATACCATTTTTATATTTTTTAAAAAAACTTAGGATGTGCAGCTGCACGTCCTAATTAAAGTGTAAAGTCGCCCCTCAGCCTATGAGCATTATTTTGAAAAATCTCTCCCAAGCCTATATAGGTCCATTAGTATTATATTTCTAAAAAATATTTTTAACTATGATGGAAAAAAAGTAATAAAAATAAGTGGATGATTGTTTACTAAACTATGATTTTTAAAAGTAAAATAAATTAAAAAAGTAAATAATAAGTATTTTTTATTTTTAAAAAATAAAATATTCTTACTTTTTAAATTTTAAACTTATATTTTATTTTCTTTTAATTTATAAATACGGTTAATATTAATATTTTACAAATTTTAAAGTTGCTTCCTAGTAAAGCAACTTTAAAAAATAATTGCTAAAATTTTATGTTTTTTATCATAAAAATATAAATTTTTTATAAGTATTTTTTTTCTAATTTACCAAACAGTTTTTCTCTTAAGGGGGTCATCCCATGTTTAGTTCTTTGAGAACGAGGGACGAGTTAACTTTACCCCATGATTGACTTGTGTCCCTCAAGCTTTGGGCTTTCGAATGGAGTTGATAGGGGAGGGGGAGGCGAGAGGCCTATGCTACTACTATTCCAAGTTCTAGTGGTAGCGAGTTGGCCTCTCTGGTGGTTTATGTTTACGGTGTCCCTATTCATTTTTATTCTCATTTGTCTTGTATTGATTAAAGGGATGTTTTTCATTCACTATGTCTTAATTAGAAATTCCTTTTTTATTTACCAAAACTTAGTAGGTTTTTCTTCAATGCGAATATAAAGTATTAAGTCGTTTACTAAGAATTAAAAACTTATCAACAAATTCAAAACTGGTGTAATTTTAATTATGATGGACATCTTAGTTTTATAGGTGTATCTTATGATGCGGTTCGATGTGTGTCAAATGGAGAATGTTGGGAAATTATGTCACACATAGAAGAAAGCAGAGAAGGTTAAGGGGATTAATAAGGTAGAGCAAGATGTGGCGAACCCAAAAACGAATAATATTATGACATACGGACAAACATGTATCTTGATCTTATCCTAATACTATTTGCTTGTTTTGTGCAATGTGCAAACTACAAAAAAAGAGATCAGATGAAAGTAGGTGGCATCTTAGTGCCTAAGCCACCGCCTCTTGGGCTTAATCTCAGGGCCAGCCCTGATCGTCATGCAGCCCCCGTTAAGAGACCTGTGACATTCACTTAGCCATCTTCACCATGGCCATAGCACCCTCATGCGCCAGCCCATCACTCTCCTCTATGATCATCCACAACTAGAATAGCCCATTTGTTGTTGTAAGCCATGTTTGGTGCCTGTTTTTGTTTTCTATTTTGAAAACACTTATTTGGAAACTGCATTTAGAAATTATTTTTTGTAAAATTTAAAACTGTTTTTTGTTTGGTTTTAGGTAAAACGTATTTCATTTTACAATTTTCATGTCGTGCTGCGCCGCAGGGGATGGGGTAGCGCAGCGCAAGGGGGGAGGGAGTAGCGCTGGGACGCACGAGAGGGGAGGGGGTCGCGCAGTGCCGCGCAGGGGGGAGGGAGTCGCGCTAGGCCGCACGGGGGGAAGGGGTTGTGCGATCTTGCGTCGCGCCGGGAGAGGAGATTGGCAGGGGGGGGAAGGTTGCGGTCACGCGGGGAGGGAGGGAGGTTGCGATCGCGCAGGGGGAGGGAGGTCGCGATCGCGCAGGGGGAGGGAGGTTGCGCTAGGGGAGCCGTTGATGTCGCCAGGTGGGGGGAGATCGGCATCGCGCAGGGGCAGGGGAGCCGTCGCCGTGGGCCGGGAGGTGGGGGGAGCCGTCGCTGTCGCAGGGGGTGGGGGAGCTGTCACCGTGAGGGAGGGGACGTCATTGCAGGGAGTTCGGGATGCGAAACGCCCGAAAACAACGAAAACACGCTTCGGATGTTTCCGTTTTTCTTAACTCGATACGGTTTGTTTTCAAAAACCAAAAAAAAAAAAAACGTTTGCCAAACAAAGTTTCTCACGTTTTCTACACTTAAATATAGAAAACGCAAAAAAAATTGCGGTACCAAACATGCTCGTAATTTCCGGCTCTATATAAGAGTTACATGTGATAAACTATAATTTTTATTTACAAATATGTCATTAATAAATCATTTGTTTCAAAAAAACATGGAAAACAATGAGGAGTGATTGATATATGTTTCGTTTTTATGTTTTTATGTTTTGATTTTATGATTTTTTTTATTTTATTAAATTTGAAGTTAAAAACCTAAAATTATGTTTGATAAAAGAGATAATGAATATTTAAAAAAATGTATTTTTTTTTAAACTAGGCCTCATCAAAATTGAAATATATATATATATATATATATATATATATATATATATATACTCAGTTTAATATATAATATTATGCTTTTAAAAGAAACTGTTTTAGCTATGCTGAAAAAAACTATTATAAAAATAACCATATGAATGTTTAGTAAATTATTATTTTAAAAGTATTATATATTCTAAAAAAGGTAATATGAGTTTAGTAAATTAAAATAAAATTATTATTGATGTTCAAAAAGAAAATAATATTTTTAAATTTTAAATTTTAAACTTGTATTATTTTTTCTTTTAATTTGAAATAATGTTAGTATTGATATTTTACATATTTTAAAGTTGTTTGAAAAAATAACTTTGAAAAATAATGGCTAAACTACTTATATTTTTTACTAAATAAGTAAAAATATAAGCAAAAATAATATCTCAGAGTAATGTCAAACTTAGTAAAAGTAAACCCATGCAACAAGGACAGAAAAAAATCGAATTCGATTTAAAAAGAAAATAATTAAAAAATATTTTTAAAAATGTTATACTATTTTCAAACTTGAATTAAAATACTCATTAGAATTCCGTATCCCAAACACCTTTTTAGGGTGAGACCCATGTATTTTGGTTTTTAAACGCAAAATTAAGTCCCGCAACTAAACACCATGAAATAGTGTGTTTGGTAATAACTTTTAAAAATAGTTTTTTATTTTTAAATATAAAAAAGAAAAATATATTTTTACTATTTTTAATTTTCCAGAAAACATTTTTCATCCTCCTCTCTCACTCCATCCGGCGAAAATCAAAATACAGTTTTCAATTTGACAGAAAACAATCTCCAAATAAAAAATAATATATCTAATTAGGCATAAAATAATTTTTAAATATAATTTTTGAAAAGAGAAAACCAAAAACAATATCAAACATACTCATAACTTCTAAACAAATATTTTACTTCTCATCTTTATAATATAATTCGCTTCAATGGAAATTTTATGCATGCCTAATATGAGTTTATTGTCGATGATTTAAAAGTTTTCACTTGGAAAATTATACTTACAATATCTTGTCTTGAAAATTTCACGACTCCTAAATTGATATTGTTCTCCTAAAGTGAATATTGTTTAGGACCCACAAAGGAACTTGCACTTAGTCAAAACAATAGTCACTGAATATTTACCTATAAAATTCATGGAAAAGCTTCCAAAATCTAGGATTACATCTTGAAAAACCAAGTCATTTGTTCTAGACTTTGTAACTAAAGAGTTTTGTGCAATTGAAACAGTAATAATATCAAATTGTCATTCAATGTTACCATAACACAAGGACAAGTTGGCAGAGGATTGAGTTGACTTAATCTGTGCTCAAGTAGATCAAATCCCGGGTTAATCAGCCTCCTTGATCATCTTGCTAAAAAATTGTTCTTACTATTTTTTTTTAATTTTGTATTAATTGAAGATGTACAAGATTTTAAAAATGGTCAACGGCTACAAAGCTTTTTCCTTAAAATAAATAAGACGTTGAAGAGACTATTATTGTGATAATTTAAACAGGAAATCACCCACTCTCATGTATATGAACTCTGTCACTTGCATGATAGATAATTAAATTGAATCCCCTTTGTCACCCGTCTGGCATGCTATTCTTTATTATAAAATACTCGTCTCTTTTAAGGTTGTAAAAGCCGCTTAATAAACTTAAACTTTATTTTTTGAAATTGTTAATATGGACATTTACATTTCTCTTCTCTTTTTGATATTAATTCTATTTGTTCCTTTTGAGCTAGATTGAATCGAATCTCTTACCTGTGTTCTTTTTGTATTATCTTTTTTTTACACTCCGTGTAACTACTTTTTTTAATAAAATTCACTTATAAAAAAAATATAGATAATTAAATTTAGCTGCAGTATCATCTCATTCCAAACGACAAATTCTAGAAAATAATACCTGCCAAAAAAGAAAAGAAAAAAAAAACTAATCAAAAAAAAATCACAAGATATGGAGGACAAAAGGGAGGGGTGGGAGGTGGATGGGCAATGGCGCATAAGATCCAATATCATAGTCAGAAAACCTTAAAAAATAATTAACTGAAAAAAAAAAACAGAAAATAAAATAAGTACATCCGGCAACACACTGACAAGGCGTTGCCAGTAATAGTAACAAGAAAACTTAAAACCCAACCATCCCACTACACAGATTCAGTGACCAAGCATGGACTCTACACAAATGGGGAAACGGCGATAACAAAAACCTAATACATTTTTATACAAATCCCCACCCACCCTATGTTAGGTAAATATTGAAAACTGGAAATCTGTCATTTACAGCTGGAAAGCATGGAGTTAATGACGTGCATGACAAGGCGGATGCTCGACGTTTGGGCGCTGGTAGTCGTGGGAAGGCTCCGGTGATGATTCAGTATCTGATAAACTTGCTCAAAGATGGGTCGGACGTGCACCACAATCATCGGGTCTGCAGGGTTTATAGCGACAGCAACATCCGTCATCCATCCGAGCTTTCTTGGTGTGTCCTTGCTAATACCGCAGGCCAACTGTTGCAGAAGAGAAAGCAGCACTCCTTGGCTCAAAGGCATTGGAACCATTGCCAAAATCCCCTGCATGTCCACCTGGAGAGCGAGTAACAAAATTTAATCAGCTGCAGTCCAAATATTGTCAATCACAAGCAGACAACACAAGGCCACCGTTTCCCCAAGCAAATCATATACCAGCATTACTGTTGTGGATGAAAAACAGAATCAGATTCAATCAATAAAAATGAACGGAATATACTGCTTCTCAGCCTGACTCATCGTAAATTTACCTGAGAACACAACCACGATACAATGGATACATCACTTCTTTGGAGAGCCCCAGTGAAAGCCTCCTCATATTTGTGTTCAGAAATTAATCTAGACAGCTCTTTGGTTGGATCCAGGGGTGCCTCAGCCTATTATGCAGATGGATAGCAATCATAACTTATAAAGGTTAATTGACACATCACGAGAAAAAAAAAACTCAGCGAGCAGCACAAACCTTTTCATGGATACCACCAACTGATCCATTGCTCATTTGGGTCACCAAAGGATTTCCTGCTGTGGTGTTGCCACCCGCAGCTACAAAGGCTAAGAGCTTTCTCTGGCCTTCAGCCAATTCTCCACTTAAAGTCTGAGTCATTGATGATGCAGAATTAACGGCATCCTGCAAAGTAGAGTAAACGTCAGAAATCACCCATGACAACATATTTATAGATGACCTAAGAAGAGTTTATCATTTGTTGTCCGTGTGGGGAAAATTACATGCAAACTTTAAATTTTCCAAAAGGCCATATTTACCAATAACTTGTTTCACAGATTTAATCAACCTCCAGGCACCAAAAATGGTCGTTTTTTCCAGAATTAGCATTATGAAAATTCCGAATGAACATTCTTATCAAAGTTTTATGATGTGACCAAATGGGTTTTTGATAAATTAGCATTATGATATCTTAACTGGAGTGATTCCCATATATTTGAAGCAAAGTTACATATAGCAAAGTTAGATATCTCAATAATTAGTAACCTCTTTCACATTTATTCGTATGAAAAGTGATCATTTTATAAGTCACTCTATAACTTCACCTAAGGATATTTTTTCTATCATGAGGTTAGGAATCTCATGCTATTGCAATTTAATGTTTATGCAGCTGAATACGGAGATCTCTCAACAAGTTTAATTTGAGGAAAACAAACACCCCAAACAAAAATAAATATATTGAAGGGGATATAAAACAATAGGAAAAACCAACTATATTCATTCTAAAGCCAATCAAACACAAAATAACATGTCACCAAGATATCTTCTTTCAACACCAAGAACAAAGCTACCTTCCAATATAACTTTTCGGGAGAGAGAAATTCAATAAGTTCAATTAAAATCCTGAACGGCTAGTTCTTCAATGTTTTGGGTAGTTTTTACCGATCAGTATGACAAAAGAATACTTCTAAGCATATAATTAATTAATTGAAGGACCTATGAGGAAAAGAAATCCATTACATAAAATTTGTAACAATGCCTACGCTTTATCACAAGAGTTTGAGGTTGCCTGCAAAAACCCAGACATGTATATCATTTAAAACAGCATAATACAACATACCCTCAAAGCAATTGCCAACGGAGAATGTGAAGACTCAAATTGCTGCTGTGCAGCAGTTGTATGTTCAGTTATTCCTTTCTGAAATGTAGCATCAACTTGGTCGAACATGGCTTTGCATGACAGCTCAAATGCAGGGATCACTGCCGACTCCAAGCTTGATTTAAGTGTCTCCTACACATTCAGATTCAATTTGTTAATTTCATTAGATAAAATATAACTTGTGTTAATTTTAAAAGAATGTTCTATGTATCAGAAACAATCAATAGTGTAAAGATTTGATTCGATAAATGAAGAAATATGCTGACCTTCGCCACATAAATCAAGATAAAACCCTTTAGAATATGCAAGGTTAATTCACACAGCACACAAAGCAACATTGGGTACCAATAAAACAGAAACAAATTTAAGAGGTGTATTAGAGGTTTACATACTTGAAGAGCTTGCTTTCCAGACGTTTGGAATTGTGCTTGGATTTGCCTAGCAACAGTTGCTTCTAGTTTTGAATTAACTGATTTATCTAACTGGTTCACTGCCTTGTCACCAAGCCCTCTCTGCACCATAAATCAAACAGTCAGATCCAACTAAAAGACAAATTTCTCAAAGATATCAAAGATTTAAAAAAATTGACCTGTAGAGTGTCTGTAATAACTGAAGCAACTGCTTTCTCAAGAGAAGTTGTAATTGTCCGGGCTACAGCTGGTCCAATTGCAGCTACTTCCTTCTTCACTGCTTTCTCCAACATGGTTGGCAGATCCTTGCTAATAAAATTATTCATCAACATTGTTATTTGTTGAGTACGATCCCGTAACAACCTCTCCTGTTTCACGTGCTCTTCCTGAATACGTGCCCACAAAGCATCAGCGTTAGCCTTGGCAGCTTTCTCCACGCACCTGCCAAGAGCTGCTTCCAGTCTCCTACCTTCTTTGGTAACTGGCACAGCAACCATCACTGTCATCTGTTTCTGCAATTCTTTTTGCATGGACATTAGCTGAAATAGATAGTAGAAGTTACATTGTTAGTCATGTAATTAAGCAAACACAACAATAGAAGGCTTCTACAAACACAGCCAACATTTACAGAACCACGAACACAAAAATATAAACAAAGACCAACAATTTGGATATAATAAATTCAAACAAGGACCAGCAAAGCAAGACTTAGTATATCACTGGAAATGCTTTAAATAACAATAAAATCAAGAACATAAATTAGCTTAAATTGGCGAGATGTCAGGAATTCAACATACCAATGCATTTAAACAAAGTAACACTAGCGCAACCAAGAATTTCTTTAAACAGAAGCTTTATACAATGTTAGATCCCCAAATATTCCAAAAGAATATACTATAAAATTTTCGGGTTAATACTTGTATCAACTATCTAACATAACCAATGCATGAAATCGGCAACTTGTAAAATAAAAAAAATAGCACACATGACAAAAAGGGACAACAGGCAAAATTTTAATCAATAATTGGCACTACCGACCCAGACAATAAACATCCACTCCCAGGAAATTTCTAACAGATGGAAAACCACAGGACTTTCTTCATTGGAACATCCTCCACAACTAAAAAAAATAAAAATTATATAATCTTAAATTTATTTTTTCCAACACACTGAACTAACTCATTGATACCAAATAATAACATTACAGGAAAGTACTGTGCACCATTATGCTACACATTTAGATATATTGAAAACTTAATACACGAAAAAAAAAAAAAGGAAACCTTTATAGTGCAAACTCACTGCACTAACCTGATTAACCGTCTCTTGCATGGCAACAATTTGAGGAAAAGAGGCCTCCATAGATGGCAAGCTTGAACTGACACCAGCTTCATTTAAAGAATCTGTTGAATTGAAAGCACTGGGAGACGGAGACGATGCTCCAGATAATTGTGAGTTTTTTCCCTTCTGCTTTTTCCCTTTTGTTGGGGGTGATAATAGTTGACATGTAGAGTCAGAGACCTTTCTAGAGACATCCTTGGCAGAGTCATTGACCCCTTCTTCAACTGGACTTGAAGACTGGAATGACACCTGGGTTACACTACCACCATCAACTCGCCGAGCTTCATCAGTGATATAGGATTCTAATAATGCAGAGTTCTCTTTGGCCATCTCAATGCCAAGATCTGAAACCTGGGAACAAAAGGATTTTTCCTTACTTCCTGAATCAGGATTCTGACGCTCCGCATGAGTGACAGATTCATCTTTCAGAATGGATTCTACTTCACCTGCAACCTTAACCTCCATCTCAACATTGCTCATGCCGACAACCACATCTGGAATATTTACCTCTCCATCATTGTTGCCCTCAATAACATGAGTACTCTCAGAGGATGAAGCAGCCATGAATATCTCGGAAGGAGTTACCAGATGGGTTGGGTGTTTGAACATGACAGGAGGATTCTGTACAGGAGAGATATCATCGTGTGAAGTGTTGCTCTCAATAGTCTTAGAATCATCATCCAGAGAAGGTGAATCAGCAAAAGCAGGAACATTATCCATTTGCCTTTCCACTGGATAGTCAACAATTGTTTGACTCCCACCATGATCGCTTAGAGGATGAACAGGCTCAAAGGAACTAATTGGACTTTGAAGACCAGATGATTGTCCTGACAATCTTGGACTCAAAGGAGCAGGTGGTGTGTTAACACACACAATATCTGGACCATTAGCTGTTGGTGGCAAAGCCACAGATTTTGTTTCTGTAGGCGAGGTGCTTAAATCCTGCAAAGACATTGCCTCAGTAGAAGCAGAGCTCACAATGCTTCTTGCTATAGACACGCCCTCTGTGAGTGGTTTTGGGGGTGAACTAGATAAACGATTTTCAGTTGTTTTACTTCCAGATGGTTCCAGAAAACCAATTGTTTCAGTATTAGTTGCATCACGTGAAACAATGGAATCAGACTTTTCTAACCCCATATGGTCCAATGGTGGAGGTAAGCACTGTGCCAAATCCAAAGCATACTGTTGAATAGCTTGTGTCTGGACACAGTAGACCTGAACAATACGTTCTCCATGTGGTAATAAATCACTCGTACCAGTAAAACTTAAAATAGGCATGGTGACTGTGAATTCCGCTATGTAATCCATTGCAGTTGCAGCTGGCTTAAGACCATATTCTAAATGGACTGCATATATAGCATTTTTCTTAGCATTAGCAAGTAAAAGAAGGCCTGCTTGAGGCAATGCTACAACTTGATTAAAGAATGCTTCCTCAATGTGAGGTTCAGAAGAGCTTTTCAAGTCCAATCTCTGTGTACAGTGCCATGATTCAGCATCACTAGGTAAAAGCCATCCTTCTTCACTCGCTGACACCCATATCTTTACTTCCCTATTTTGTGGCCCCTGCAGATAGGATTCCATCTTTTATAAAATAGCACAATAAGTAAATATTTATCTTAGTGCAAAGATGATATCTATATATAGTGCAGAAAGTTACTCCATCAACAAACATAGCATTAGTCAAATTCCAAATGATTGCTCGAGCTTAATAACAATGATAAGGAACTTACTGCTGTAATCAGAATGATGTGATCTGGCCGATGCGGGGCAGTCAAGAATGTAGCTGAATATACAGGTTCGCCATCATGTGGCCTAAGCACACAAAGAGGTAGGGCCTTACGGTCCTCCCATATCTTTATCTGTTGCAAACAAGATCAAACAAATGAGTGTGCTCCTAAGAGCATTTATGCATATAGAATTGAAATGAAAAGCAGAAATTATTTTACAAAGGTAAATACAAACAATTATAAGAATCTAGAACAGGTAAAATGCATGCATCTGTTCCTTAAAACAAGAAAACAGTAACGGGGAGAACACCGGCCTTCACAGCTTTCATAGTAAGAAAGAAGGTAATAAACAGAAGATCTAGAAGTTAGCATTCTTAATCAGAACCACTTGGTCAATTAAATGTGCACAGCAGCAATGACGTCACGGAAACATAAAACATAATCACCTCAATAGCAGAGAAATCAGCAAAAACAAGGTAAAAAAGCAAACCGTTCCATCCATTGAAGCAGAGACCAAACGAGTTGTCATCCACTGACACATTGACAAATCAGTCACCTCTCCGTCATGTTTGCCAACAGTCTGGACCCCATCTATAAGTCTGTCAACAGGGCATTTCAATGGTTCCTCTGCAGAATAAACTTCACCTTTTCCAATTTTTGTAGTATCAATTCTTAACACACGTTGTCCAAATCCAACAACCAGTACTTCCTGTAAGAAGTTTAAGCAACTTCAGTTCCAATAAAATTCATACAATGTACAAGTAAGTCCAAAATTCTCAATGAAGAAGGTTCAACAACTTCGGTGCCAATATGGCTCACACAAATTACAGGTGGAAGTCTAACACTCTAAGAAGAATATGGGGGTAACATGAATGTTTGCCTGTTTGTGACAGTGCCAACAAACTCGTGGATGTTTTGGTTCGCCATCTCCTGTTATTTGAAGAGCAATGACAATTGTTCCAGTAATTTGTGGCTTGTCTTCCTCATCCGGACCTTCAGAAATCTTCCATACACAAACCCGTCCATCTATGCTCACGCTGCAATGAAACCACATTAGCATTACATAACCCAACCAGTGGACACAATGGAAATTATAAATAGAATGCTACCTAGCCAAAAGGTGAACATCCTCAGCAAAGAAAGCCATGTCTGTGACCCTCTGAAGAGAGGAAAAAAAAGCTCTTAGCTGAAGAGATACACAAAATAAAGAACTGATTCAAGCAAAATAATAAACTAAGAAACTGCTTTAAGAGCAGAAGGTATAAAAAACAGAAATAGGGGAAAAATCCTTCATACACTAATGAAAAAGACAGTCACTCTAATACACCATACATTTGATAACAAACAGCACAGCAGCTTGCATCCTAGTGGCAGAAAGATATTTTAGCATACGACGCTCAACACTGTCTATTATGAATGGTTCTAGACGAGGGTCCACAGTGAACAATTTAACGGACCTAAGACAGAGCTTGATGATTAAATGGTTTCCCTAAAAGGCAGGGAGTCATCAGTTTGTTCAATAACGCAAAGACCGCTTTGTTACTAAATCCACCGGGTGAAGCAAATCTACCCGAGTAAACATAGTGAAACAAAGTCATAATTAGTATTTGGCAGAGGAAATATGCATATGGACGAATAAATGTTAATTCAGCAGTGACCAAACAACCCTCACCTCTAAATTATAAGCATCACTAAAAAAGAAGTGCTTTGAAATAGTGGAATTGAAAGCATAAATTTATAGGATCGTCCTAAGAACAAGTTGTCAACCTGAGTGTGGCCTCGAAACAAAGATCTTAATGCAGTGTTTATATTAAGGATGCGGATGTTGCCGAGCTTGAGCCCGTAGCATATATAAGTCTTGTTCACTGCAATTTGACGCCCCACCACAAGCTGTGGATCAGAGACGTATTTGGTGATTGGAGTCACCTCCAGCTGCGGCTGTACCTCTCCTTGCAATCTAACATCAATGTCGTAAATGGCATGATCGCCAGCCAAATGCCGGCCCTTGGGAAGCTTGCTGCTCGGCATACGCAAAGGTGCGGATTGCACAATGGCCGAATTCATCGTCTGGGACTGAGCGATGGACGGTGGGATGGCCGAGAAATCGGAGCCACCGGAGTTGGTCAACTGCAAAGGCACGCTGGGCTGTTGCGCCATTTCGAGGTTGGAGGGGGAGGGGAGCTAAGGAGCGCCATGAGCCTGGCTCCGGGGTTAGGGTTAGGGCTTGGGGACTGGATGTGGGATGGCAGCTGGAGAGGAGGCGTAGGGAAGGAGATGGATCGCTGGTGGTGGAGGGTGGAGAGCTGGTGGTCGGTGGCGGCGTAAGGGAGGTGGTGGGGCTGGTACTGGTGGTGGAACGGCGATGAGGCCTGCGGAGGGTAGGAGTAGGGTCCGGTAGGGGGAGGAAACGACGAGGGAGGCGACGGCGCATATGAAGGGAGAGGCGGCGCGTAGGGAGAGGAGCTGAGATTGCTAGGGTTTTGGGGGGATCGGGCTGGAGGGCTTGAAGAACTTGTTCACGTCGAAAGCCCCTCCCCTCCAACTTGGTTTGGATTGCCCGGAGAAGCCATCCTTGGAGCAGATTTTGAGGGACGACGCTAGCTTCGGAAATTGCGGAAGGGCGTGCGACGCAGAGATCTGAGGAGGAGGTGGTGGCTGATAACGAATCGAGGACGAAGACGACGGCGACGATTAGTTGGAGAGAGAGAAAGAGAGAGAGAGAGAGAGAGAGAGAGAGAGAGAGAGAGAGAGAGAGGGTGGGGGGAGGGGGAGAGAGATTGAGATCGAGGGAGGAGGGAGGAGGGAGGAGGGAGGAGGGTATTTTTGCTCTCAATCTCTGGGAGGGCGCTGCAGAACAGAACAGAACAGAACACACCCAACGAGCAACGACACGACTTTGGATTGAAGCAGTGGGACTAGCGAGACCAAAAGCAGAAAAGCAAATGGGAGTGAAATATGAACCAAGGAATTTTCACACATTTCCCCCCCCCAACTTTCGGTTTTTTACACTTTCACCAACTCTAACAGCGGATTTTGAACTTTTTTTTCAAATAAACATTTACATTATTTTTCATTTTTATATAAATATAAATCATAAAAACATTTAATTATTTTTTATTAAAATCATAATTTATACTTTATTTCTTACTTAATAATAAAATTTTAAATTTAATATCAAAAAGTTAAAGTTATGAAAAATTGAGAAAGAAGAAATAAATAAATATTTATAATTTATTAATTATAAGAAGTAAACAATATTTCTCAATACATTATAAAATACTATATAAATCACATGAATAACGTCAAATACAAAACTTCTATTGTGATATAGTTTTATGACTTTTTATTTTTTTTTTCTAAATAAAAGAAAATATACTCTTAATTACAGAGAATTTATCACTAATGATCTTACTTGACAAATGAATCAATCTAACCAAAAGATAATATCTTAATTCATTCTTTCATATTTTAAGGGTAATTGATAATTGTTTTTGTTTTTATTTTTTTGTTTCATAATTTGAATCTTTGTTATAATTGAAGTTGAAGGGCTGTTAAATATACGTTTTGGTTTATGTATTTTATTTTCTAAAATTTTGGAATTCGTGTTGAATTTTAAATTTTAAAAATAATTTATGATTGATATGAGAAAAAATGTGTTTTAAAAAGAATATTTCTTTAAAATAATTTCCATCAAATTTGAAAAATAAAATATAGTAAGCTCACGTAATAAAGTAAAAAAAATAAAACAATTTGTCTATTGCTAAAAATAAATTTAGTTCTGGAAACAAAAAACAATTAGAAAGAAATTTTAAAAAACAATTGCATGGCATACGTGTTTTGAAAATAGATCTCGCCTCAAGCAAGGAGGGTGTTAACGGGTTGCTACGTGGAGAGGTCAAGGAGACCACCGAACCAAGGACCGATAGGGCAAAGCAAATAGCTAATAGAGCCAATGACACGGGGGCTCAAAATCCCACGACAAGATTTAAGCTAGCTCGTTAGGGGGCGGGCTCGAGGACACCAATTAGGAAGGCAAGGGCTAAACACTCATGATCGCCACAAAAATGATGGTAAGTGTTGATAGGCCACTTTTTGCCAAAATTGAAAGCCATGGATGACATTAGCTTCGCCATACCAGATTCATAAAATAGCTTGCACTACATTAAACAAAACAAAGAAGAACCATAAATTAGCCCCCACTCAACATTTAGATAAAACAATAAAATAAATAAGAGAAAATTGTTTAGGGTTTAAGTGCATATACATATAGATTTGATAGTGTTTGTGGGACTAACCTTTGACTTTTACAGTTTAAAGTAACCGCTTAAGGCTCCCAAATATTGGGAACCTCCAAAATATATAGAAGACATGGAGCCTCATATTTAACATTTCTTTAATGTTAATATTATATGTGTGTGTGTGGTTTTTTTTTCTTATTCCCTAAAATCTTAAAATCGATTTGTTTTGTTTCAACATGTAAGCTTAGTAGCTTACAACCGTATTTAAGATTTAACAACACCATGCCACTATTATAAGTCTACATATCTACAACGTTGACATATATTTATTAGCCTATTATTGGCTTGATCTCCCGATGCAATGGTAAGTTATTTACTTTTTTTGATTCTTTTTTAAGAGATTAGGGGTAAGCCCAATGGAAACCATTTAATCATTGATAATGGTAATAGGAGGTTAAGGGTGAACTTAATAAAAATATCATTTGATCATTGATAACAGTAATAGGAGGTTAAGGATGAGTTTAATGAAAACTTTATTTGATTATTGATAGCAGTAATATGTGTATAGAGCTAAGCTGAACAAAAATCTCATTTTTGTTTGGTTGTTATAGTATGTTTTTGAATGAATTATATATTTGCCTTTAATTTTTTTCCCTATGATGTAACAACTTGACTTCTTGATTAAATCTTGTTTTTTTTATTGTTTTATTACATTGACTAATAGTTGTGGGTCTAGACTTCTATGGGCTCGGTTCAGTTTAAACCAAATTTCTAAAATTCCAAAGCAAACCAATAATATTACTTTGTTTCAAACCAAACTAAACCGATTTTGTTTTGTGTTGTCGGTTTGATAAACTAGCAGTTTGGACAAATTAGTTTGGAGTGGTTTAGAGTTTCACCCTTAATTTGTATTCCTATAATTTTGATGAACATCAATGAACTTTTTATGACATCTATCTTGTAATGACCTGTATTTGAAGTAAATTGGTAAATAATATGTAATTGAGGTAAATAGTCCGTATTTGAGTTTAGGAATATCATTTTAATGATGTGGCTGAAAATGTAATCATTTTAATTATAATTGAGGTGTATTTGGAGTATTAATTACCCATTGATATTATAGTCTAAATTAAAATAGAGGTTAAATTAAGTTAGTAGCTTGAGTTTTAAATTATTTACATTATCAATGTTTTATGTTTTATTAATCTTTTTAACTTTATCAAAATATAATTATAGTGTAGATATGAGTACCAAAATTGATGTTTATTGAATTATTTTAAAAACATGAGCATAAGGCAAAGAATGTTACATATAATTTTATTTTTGGTATATAACATAGTGTAAGACCCGCAAAAATTTAAGCTCTTCCTTAAATAGTAATAATAATAATGTCATTACTAAAAATAGTTAGAAAGAATATTTTAGATATTATCACAGTAAAAATAAGTACTCAATATAGTCATTTAAGTAGCATGTGACTACTAAGTAGCCGTTAGAATAGTAACTAGCAGGTTAGAATAATAACTAACCATTGGAATAAGTAACTAACCGTTATGAATAGTATCCGTTTGAATTGTTATAAATAGGTATGAGTATGTAATAATGTTTTATAATATTATACTTTATAGGTTTATAAAGTAAGAAGTCATGGAATATAATGTTATCTTACTTTATTGTTTATTGATTACACAATTATATTATTTTATCCGCGTTAATATTAAATACGTTATAAAAAATAATAATAATTTCGTATACATCATAAAAAGTTTAGATGCTATATATTATGTCATTTAGTTTCTTAAACCAAATTACTATGGGTAAATAAGTATTACAAGCCTTAACTTTACCAAAAGTATAAAACATAGGTAAGGCCCAAAAAATTTGAATGAGACAGATTCTGGAGGTCCCATTCAAAAATTCATAACTTGAGTTATACAGATCCAATTGACATGAAACCAAAGCCCAGTTGTTAATTTATGACTTAGCTAAAACGTGTAAAAATTTCAGAATTTAATATGAAGCCAATCAATTCCAGAAGTTAAAATACTACACATAGGTTCAGTATGAACGGGTAAACATTTAGTATGACTTCAAAATTCAATAACTTTTGTTATACATATGTAGAAATTATAAAATTGATACCCATTTGTAGATATTTGAGTTAGTAATGCAATACAATTGGCCGTTTGTCAAAAACTACAAAATTAAAAAAGTTATAATTGAATTAGTAGGGAGTACACCAATGTGGACTTTTGATGCCAAAGGAACCTTCTAGGTTTAAAAGTCTTAAAACATTTTTAAATGGTAGGAGGAGATAACCACGTTTTTAATAAGAGATAATATGAGGAAAATAAAGTATTATATATATTTTAAATAATTTAATTTAATGCCAAAGTCAAATTCGTACACTATTTTTCACACTATTACACCTACCACCTTACCTATAAACAGCATGCCTCACTTTCCTTCTCAAGCACTCTTTCCATTCAAATAAGCCACAAAACTCTCCTCCAAATACTCTCCAAAAAGTTCTAACACTCTTTCCATTCAAACACCCCAATAGTCCTCCAAGCTTTCTCTTCTCTCAATCTTCCTCTCACCCGTTGGAAGTTCCAAAAGGTAAATATTTCAAGCATATATTAATCATGTTCATGGAAGGCTAATCCTCCTCATACATATATATATTATGGATGGCTTTGCCCCTCAATATATATATGTATACTTATTAAATAATATGTATATGTGTATATATATATTATTATTATTCCATGGAAGGCTAAGCCTCCTTATACATATATATATTATAGATGGCTTTGCCCCTCAATATATATATGTATATGATACGTATATGTGTATATATAGATTATTATTATTCCATGGAAGACTAAGTCTCCTCATACATATATATATTATGGATGGATTTGCCCCTCAATATATATATATATGTATATTATATAGTATATACGTATATTATATATGTATATGTATACGTATAGATTATTATTATTATCATGAAAAGTTTTTCCACCATAATATACTTATATATGTCTCTCAATATATTACTTATGAATATACTATTATTATTAAAACTAAAATATTAACTTTTAAATTTTGTTTCAAGGTTTATAAAGACAAAAAGATTGTACGGATCCATTCTCCCTTTCCTTACCACGATCTCTCGACGTGAAAATTCATTTCCTATTTCTTCTCTATATTTCTATCTCGATATTTAATAATTAACTTTCTTTGACACTTCTTGGAAAGTTGGTAATCTAATTTATTGAATGGTGAATAACCCTTTTACTTATCGGCGCTATTATTGTAAGACCTTCCTTTACGTTGAAATTTACCATTGATGTGGTTGTTTGAAATTTTGTGAAGATATGTTTTATGTTTGGCAATATGTTTATGGGTGGTTCCAGAAAGACCTCCAATGCATTGGGTAAAGAACATCACCTGGAGAGTGTCAATCCAGGTTGATAATAGGTTATGCATGACATCTAGGTGGTGAACCTAGATGAGTAGATATTCTTATTCTTTCATGAGTTAATTATTTTTCATATATTATTCGTTACTTTTAACCTTCCTGGGCTATTTGAGCTCATTTCCTTTCATGTTTTCTTCCAACCCCAGGGAACTAGGAGAAAGCAAGGATGCTAGGATAATGGTGTCCAGAATGCTTGGAATAAAATCATAAGAAGATTATGCATGTAGTATTTATATGTCATGTAAACTATAATGGGTTATCAACACCTAGTCTCTAAACGCTAAACCTTAAAGATCTTGTGATAAGTCTTGATGTAATAAATAAACCATCGAATTTATGTTGAGTAATGGATTACTATTCATATAATTGTAATATCTTATTTGTCCAACGCACCCGGCCTGGAAGTCCAGATTTGGGGGCGTTACACATAGAGTATCGATTCATAGCAACATAATTGCAAAATAATCACAAAATATAAATACATGTCATGCTTATAATTGTTTACTTTACAATATAAAGTTATAAAAGTTAATGTGTATTTAACTTGTAATTACACTTTGTACATTGTATAGGTTTGACTTTCAACTTATACCAAAGGAGTCAAATTCGAATTTGGGGGTGAATTGCATCAAATTTTATTTATATAAAAAGAAAACTTTATTTACAAGTAAATTGTAGTTAATTTGCGCATGAACACGCCCACTATCTTTGTTAGATTGTAGCATTATCTTCCATAGAATATTTCTAAGCCTTTTTTTCTTAACAAATAGTATCTTTTGGGTGGAGTGCATTTATACACAATAGACATGTAACCCCTCAGGCAAAATTAGCCATACTTAGGGCATCCCCACAAAGTTATATATATATATATATAACTTATATATATTAAATTTAATATATAAATATATAAATATATATTATAAAATTATAAATTTTAATAGTAAATAAATATATATAGTTATATATACATAAATTTTAATTTTAATTATGCATATTACATATATATAGTTATTAATTAATAATATAATTTATTATCTTATATTGTTTGTGATAAACATGTTGCTAACTATAATAGTGATAAATAAATTATATAATTCTAAAAAGTTATTTAATTTGACTATAGGATAATTTGATAAGTTTTTTATGCTTTTATGTTATTAATTTTAACTTAAATGGTACTAATTGTTAGTATTAGTCTCAAGGCCAGGACAAGTAAGGTCCGAGTTTTGGACCCACATAAATTAGATTAAAATTAAGGCTTCCAGGCCTTTTCTCATCTTGGCCTAACCTTCGATGGCAACAAATAATTAAAATTTAATTTATAATTTCGACAATGATATATATTTTTAAATTTTATATTAATTAATATAATTATAGTAAAGTAATAATAAAAATAAAAAACAATATTTTAATATATAGATACAAATATTATTGTATCTGCATTAGGGTTCTTAATTTAATAATTACCTTCGATCGCCTAAATTTTGGAATCGGCTCTATAAATCGTAATTTTAAATAACCGTTTCTAAACGTCAATTACATACTTGTATTTCATCCCTCTCCCCTAACTAAACTTTCTAGACCGGGCCCCTGTGACTCTAATGTATAAGGTATAACAAAAATTATAGTAAAATTTACCTAAATTTGTCTCAAATGCATTAATTATACAAAAAATATAACAATAAATTTAAATAAAATTTTAACTTTATATTAGCCTTTACTCTAACGTTATTCCAAAAATATAAAACTACGTGTCCCACTCATAACTTTTAAATTTAACTAAAATTTAACTTTAGCTGTAACTTTAGTTAAAACATGAAAATTGATAATCTATGCAATAGTTCTAATTTGGAGGGTTTATCTATATCAATAGCGGAGATAAAAAGATATTGGTATTCCATGATCATATTGGATTTCGCACGCACCAATTCATCTCATGCAATGATTAGTATTGCATGATCTATCCATCTCAACTACTATATACTCGCATATATATATATATATATATATATATATATATATATATATATAAATATATCTACATAAACAACGTGATCAACGCCACGTCCCACTCCCAGGAGCCCCCTCTCTAATCGTCGTCTTCAACAACCCTCTCGGCGAATCTCTCTCCAGCCCAACCCGACGTCGGACCAAACTCGAGTCTTCACATCGGATTTCGCACGCACCGACTCGAGGACTCAGCAAAACCGAACTGGATCGGAGGCGTTGCTTTCTCTCTTCAAGCGATTCGATTCAAGATTCAAGATCGAAGCAGCGAGCTAGGGCTTTTGGAGACCAAACCAAGGCCGAAGAAGATGTGTTGTGGGAGTAGGATGTGCATGCTGTGCACTTGCGTGGTCCTGGTGGTGGTCTTGGTCGGCTTCCTATTCGGGTTCGGGGTCTTCAAGAGCGGCTTCCACAGGCTCAAGGACTCGCTGAACGCGTGCGAGCCTGGCACCAACGCCTCCTGTGTCGGCCCTTGGCGCGGGAATCACCTTTTCGCTCCACCCCCCTTCTAGGGTTTCCCGAAATTTTTTCATATTGGTTTTGTGGATTGATGGCTGGCTACCTTCTTTCTCCCGTGTTTGTTTGTTTGGATTGATGGTTGAACGATTGTTGCTTTCCACAATAAATGTTTGGTGTGCCTGTCTTTTTCTTAAATATGAACGTTGTTAATAACTTTTGGTACATAATTTTTTTATTATTTATAAATACTTTTAGATTTATGAAATTTAATATTTTTAAAAATTTATATTTGATATGACTTTGGCAAGTCAATGAGTGATGAGTGATGAGTGATGGGTACAGTCGTTCCTCTTTTATGTATGAGAGCATTCACCCATTGACTTTGGCAAGTCAATGCGTTGTGTGTGTAGATTCTAAAGTAGATCGTTTTAATTCACTTGTATTTATGTTAAATCGTTTTTTATTTGTATTTTTTTATCTAATAATTATTTACCATTCTAATGACATATAACAGTACTCTTTAAAAATTATGAATAAGATTTTTACATTTATTGTATATTTAAATAATTATTTTAAATTAAAAAGTAACTTATAGATAAAGAAGATAGAAAAAATAATAAAAATTATTTTAAAATTTTTATTATTATATAAAAATAGAAATAAGAAATAATATGTATGAGATTTAAAAAAAGATTTTCAAAAACTATGCATTCTTCAAAGAATAATATTACGTTTGAGTTTTCTATTCATATCTTTTCGTGCATATCTAATATGATAATATGATATTGGTTCTAACCAAATCACTTAACAATAAATTGCCGTTGTAAATATCATAATAAAATAGATTTAATATAAAATTTGTCAGCAAAAAAGGAAAATGACATGCATTGAGGTAGGAATACGATTATGTTTATTTAGAGCACTAGCATCGACTACTTATTAGTTTTTTTAAATTTAAAGTTTTAAACTACTTTTTGCTTCCCTATATAAATATACATCACAATAAATTACCTAAATTAAACTCTATATTATTAAAATAATATTTTATATCACTTATTTTATGTAATAATAATTTTTTTTTATAATTTAATATGAAATAAAAGTTAATGTTATGGGAACGTAAAGAAAAGAGGTAAGAGAAAAATTTAAATATAATTTAATAATTATAGAGAGTGAATAAGTACTTTCCAATATATTGAGAAACATTATACAAACCTCATAGAGAAAGTTAAATATATGACATTTGTTGTAGGAATAATTTTATGACTTTTTTTTAAAAAAATTTTCCCTAAATTTATAAACGAACTTATATAATAAATTCATTTACTAGTGCCCTTAGGCCTTTGGTACATGTTTGATTGGTTTAATCTTGGATCATCAAATATGATTTCGTCAAATGCCGTAGTAATCAAGTGCGAGTATCGAATGACCTGAAATACGTATGGAGTGTATTAGTGTTTTTTTTATAATATAAATCTAATTTGGTTGAGGGTATGAAATGATATGAATTAGCTTTCACAATAGGTATGTATGATTTGCCGAGCTTTGCAATTTAATGATAGAACTTAGGAGTGGTCAAAAATCGATCCAATTGAACTAAATTGTATAAATTAACAATACATAATTTTTTAAATTGATTTAGTTTATTTTGTTTGAAATTTTAGAAAATTAATATATTACAATTAGTTTATGGTTTAGTCAATTCGGAACTGAATCGATTGAATATAATATAATATATATTTAAAAACTTTATCTATGTTTCTTTTTATCTCGCATATGCAATTGTATTCATTGTGAATTCAAATTCTTCCCTGAAATTATACTAGAAATTCAATACTAATGCATCTATACAAAATACAAGCATTAATGGATAGATCGAGAGTGTTAATGGTAAACAGATTGACTATTATTGATTCTATATATATTTGTATAGTATTTTGCCAATACACTCTATAAAGTTATTAGGTTATCATTTGTCACTTTGATAGTTATCGATTGAGCATTAATACTAGTAAAAAACTAATGAACCAAATTGAAAACTTATGTATTAAACCAAGTTAAAAATCGATGGTTTTCGTTTTTATTGATCGATTTTGATTTGTTATTTTTTCAAACTAAATGTCTTTTGTTCGATTTTAAAATACTACATAAACCAGCCGAACCGATCAA
Source organism: Taxillus chinensis (assembly GCA_023512835.1). Taxonomy (NCBI): domain Eukaryota; kingdom Viridiplantae; phylum Streptophyta; class Magnoliopsida; order Santalales; family Loranthaceae; genus Taxillus; species Taxillus chinensis. The sequence goes on along the minus strand of CM042090.1, from coordinate 24,599,532 downwards.
TACTGGTTTCTAATAAAAACACAAAATCTATCATAATTAAATAAAAATATAATATAAAATAACTTCAGTAAGTCATAGCTAAGAACATTTACTAAAACTTTATATATATATTGTTAGTTTAAAGCGTCGATTTAATAAGACTTTAAAATTATATTTTCAGTATATATATTATAACAAAATATTTAACAAAATAAACAGTAAGTATTTAAATTTAATCAAATATTATTTACTATTTATTTATTTAAATATTATAATTTTTATTATATTAATTCATTTTTCTCATCTATTTATAAGTATTAAAATAAAATAATAAATAAATATTTTAAAAATAATATTTTAATTAGTGAATGATTAATTTAAAAAGTAGGTTCTTAAAATAAAAGTAATATTTTTAATTATTATGAAAAGTCAATTTTAGATAGAGGATAATGTTTCAATTCAATTTAACATTTGTAGGATATGAAAAGAAATTGTAACCAAAATTTCATCCGGATTTTCAAAAATGTTCTGGAGGAATATTTTTATGGGGATCGAAGATCACTGACCCAAATATGGGGAAAATTTGGAAATAGTATTATTTATTGTGTTTTTGTTTATGGGAATACTGTGGTTTTTTTAAAAATAGTTTAGTAAAAATTAGAAAACATCCATTCAAGTATCGCAAATAATTTGAAAAGAAATAGTATTTAACTTCGGGTAAAAACACATTTCTCTCAAGTTTATTGGACAATATTGGCCTTTCATGGTTTCAACCCAGTTTTTGTGATAAAAATTCATATGATCATTTTTTAATGTTTTACCGCGAATTAAAATTTCTACCACTATTAGGAGATAGTTTGGTACAATCCGCTTTTTAGATCATTTTTAAAATAGCCAAACTCAGCTCGACACAGCCAGGAAAAAATAAATATATTGAACCATTGATATTTTAACAAAAAACGGGGTATCAATTTTACATAGGTATCATAGAATAACAAGGCTAAAGACAATGGGAGCCTCTAGATTTCATTCTCTAGGAAGCTGCTGCTGCTGCTGCTGCTTGTAGCGTGCTCTATAAATGCGTTCGAGCAAAATGGCAAGGCCGTTGCATATGATTCTCAATTCTAGACATGGAAGACACATTTCCAATGGCCAAACAGGAAGGAGAAGCTTCTATATTATAGTTCACCAAATTCAAAATTTGCTTTACAATTGTAAATGCTCTACTACAATTTCTCAGGACGTGTATGATCAAAGTTATTTTCCTGCCTTTCTCTCTGCTGGACTAGCAACCTTCTGGTTCTTGCACGGGGGTTCACTTCAAAATTGATATAATGTACAGCTGGATTCATATTATTAACATTTTGAACTTGTCAATCCATTCGGTTTCTCTCCCCTCTTCATAGATCTCTTCTGTAAGTCAGCTTCATAATGTGCAAGAGCAGCATCTAGGGCCTGCGACAAGGTCGCAGTAAAAAAGCAACTCCAAGCACCATCCAACATTGCTTTACAGTTATTAACACAACGTGCACATGGCTGCTTATTGTTTCCAAATCCTAATGCATTTTCACTCATGGCACCTGAAGGCCAATGAATTAACTGTTCTAAAACCAATACAACTAAAATGAATTTTCAGTGTCATGTTGGACCATCAAACACCTAGTGCCTAAAAGAGAATATCATGTTGTTTCCCTACGTAAGGAGGAGATTCCAACTGTATTCTCTATTTGATATATTAGGGCAACTTCAAAGCTTCCTCTGTTACTCTTTTATTTAAAATATTTATTTGAAAAACAATACAATCCAACACTACTCTTTTGTTTTATTTCTATTCTACTTAAATATAAATTTTTATTCATTCAACTATCAATGAAATAAAGAGATTTTTTTTTTGGCTGTGGAGGATGAGAAATAATTTTTTAATTAGTATAAAAAATGAGTAGAAATAGCTCTTCACAAATGAAGTGTTACTGTAACATATTGCATTGACGAGGAGAATAGTTGTGTTGGAGTAGAGTTTGAAAAAAACATTTGGAGATAGAGGAGAATAGTGATGTTGAAATTACTCTTAAACCCTTAAGTTCATAACATTGCAGGCATGCAAAGACTAAACATCATAATAACTGTGACAAAGACGAGTGCTGACCTGAACCATTGGTTGAACAAGAAGAGAAACTTGATGCCGGTAATCTGACCGCACGGATTCTTTCATAATCTGGGGATTTGGTTTCCCAAAAATAAGAACCAGTAAAAAGTTTTTATCAGAAAAAAATACGAGGACCAGCAAAATTAACCAAAATGTGAAGCAGTATTCTAAGCATAATGCAGCAAGAAAGATAGTAAACTTGTGGGCAGTGTTCATTGGCCCTATCATTTGCATACACATCCATAATAAGTAGTTTAACCAAAATAAGGCGAATCGAATTTTACGGTGTGGTGCACATTTATTCCATTCCATTTGCGTGGCAGCTCCATATAGATTCTGAATTATCCTTAACCCATCACGAGGAACAGTGTTGTCACAGGATAAATACACACAAAACACCTGATGCCACATTTGGCACTGCATTTGACATGATAGTATATATTGCATAATTTTTTTTTGTTAGATATGAGAAAATAACTGATGAATGGTATAACTGCGTAATAACTCATCCGAATATGTTCTGTTTAACATAATGTATTAAATGAGATTATTATAAAATTATCATCATGATAATTTTTTTGTCTTATTTGACAATTACTAGAATGTGATAAAAATACTTAATATGGTTTTTAGAGTATTAAATTAAAAAACGGGGGAGGATTTTTCTTAATTTTATATGTTTCTCAAAAAACATATAATTATTTTCTTTCCTTAAGTTACGATTCAATATATAAGTTCTTAATTTCAGTGAGTGCAATTTAACTCTTACTACGAACTGTCACTTTTTAAATATTTTTTTTCACATCTGATGTAAATTAACTGAAAGTTATTTAATAAAAACATTAATTGCAAAAAAATTATATAAGATTGTCATAAATGAAATAATTTTTAGATAGTATAGTCATATCTTAACCTATAATTTATCAAAACAAAAGATACTTGATGGGATTTTTTTTTATGATTATCAAATTCAAATTCTCTGGCTTTGATAAATCTGACAAAAACCGTATTATGGGAAATTGTTTGTGGCTCTGATTTATTTTTTATGATAAAATGGAAGCTTCAATTGGATATTAGAACCACTAGAATGAAATGCTCCAAGAATTAAAGATGGTCATGAAGTGAAAAAGGAGGAGCATTGAGGCAGCAAAGATGAAAAATTAAAACATAATAAATAAACCTGCAGTTTTGGATAGATCTGTGATATGGCGTCCTTCAATCTGCTTACCTACAAATCTATCACCAAATAAGCAAAAACACAAAGTAATGCTCAATATTAATGTGTCTGTGCACGCACACGCAACTAATGCCAAGTATACATGAGTGTGTGTTAATACTAATGATCCTGCGGTAATGGAAAATATTTATGAACATTCTAGAAACTAATTTACACCTTCATACGGACACTCCCTCATAGTTCCTCATCCAAAACAATTAAGTTCCATGTACACATGCTTAATTACACAACACTAAAACCTATCTACACATGCTAAGTTCCATGACTAAAGGTTCAATGTTTCATCCTATTTGGAATATCACCACTGGTCTAGTCTCATGGTACATATATGTACACGAAAACTTTGTGCAAAGCAAGGTCAAGGTTTTAAATCCTAGAAGTTGCTAGATGGGCTGTACTGAGTATCTACCAAGAAAAATGAAAAACTCTTCTAGAGAAAAAATGCAGTAAGATTTATAAAATTTTAATTTTTTTACTACAAAGTCCTTATAATAACTACAAAAATAAGTAGTTAACCTTTATGTAGCCTTCACAGTTCTCAAAGCATCGCCCTGGCACAACTTAGGCGATGGGTGCTGGAAAAGAAGCTCGACAACGGCGCACTTGGTTTGATGGCAAAAGGTGCCCTCCCGATTGTCTGGGCAGGACCTGGGCGAGTTTTTTTTTTTAAATTTAAAATTTCAAAACCAAAGGCCAAAATGGCAGCATTTTGGCCTTGGTTTTTTTTTTTAAACACAAAAATCTCCTCTTCATCTGTTCATTGTCTTTGTCACGTTGTTTCAGCGCCCTGTCCCCCTCTGTTGGTCATCTCCTGTAGGCGACTGAGATTGCAGCTTCTCCCTCTCTAGCAGTGACAATCTTCTAGTGCAAGTATGTGTAATTGATAGATTATTGAATTTTAATTTTTAAATACTTTTCAATTATTCTTTTGTGTCCATTGATAGATTTCTGATTCCTCTACTATACAATGCTCTTCATCGATTGATTTCTTATATTAAAGTTTTGATGGGTTTGTGTAATTGTGTTACTACTCAACGTAGTAGTGTAATACTATAATCGTGTAATGTGTTATCACTGTTGTGTACTTGTGTTACTCGATGTGGTCATTGCAGTGTTAATACTATAATTTTGTTTTAGATATTTTTATTTTTTCCCACTATTAGAATGGAAATTCATGTGTGTGTGTGTATATATATATATATCACAAATGCCTAGACCGCCTAGGTGTTGCCTAGCCGGACCCTCTAATGCCTAGGTTGCCTGGTTGCTTTGAGAACTATAGTAGCCTTCATATATAGACAACTGTATTGTTACCTTATCATAGAGATAAGCAGTTTTAATTGGATATGATGACCAGAAATGCTTCAATATTTCTTGAATGGACGTCCAATGCTGCAAGAAAGAGAAAGGAAAATGAAAGTGATACTAATGAAAAAAAGGAGGAACATTAAGGTAACAAAGCGAAAATTCAAGAAGATTGTAAGTTCTCTAAAGTGACTTATAACCAGCCAAACAGGCATCTACTCACGTGCAGAAGTTCCTCTTTTGTTGCATGCGGCAACCCATCCAGTACACTCTCTTTAGGGTTCTTCCCAAGATGAAATTTAGTGCTTGAAATATTCTGTGTCAGCTCACTCAGAACCTGTGTCAGAAAAATGGATTAGATGCTCTTCTACTCCACTCATTGATGAACTAGTGTCAGTAAAGTTAAACTAAAAATGCCATCACCTTAAAAGAGACTTCCGATTTCACTATAGGATCAGATAATCCCGTTGCTTTGACCTCTGAAATGAAATTCCTCAAAGAATTATATGCCTCCTGGGTGCTCAGGCTGCATTTCATTTGTTTTTTCACAGCTCCATTACCCCCCAGGGTTTTTAATGCATTAACTTGTTGAGTGTCAAAGTAGTCTCGAGGATCCTGGACCAAGAGAGAAGCTGTGAAGACCCAAATGTAACAAACGCTGTAGAAATCCTAAGTGAAGAAAGTTAAACCTTGATGAAAAGTGGTGCAAGTGGAAGTTCATGAGGTGCTTGAAGATCATCAATCTTTGCCATCTGAGAGACTTTTTCCCGGTGCTCCTGGTTACCGCTGACATTAGATGCTTCATTAGCTAATTCAACTGCCAGAAGACAAAAACTTAGATGTACACCTTGCAGTTTTTTCCTGGAGGGGAAGCAATGAAGAAACTATGTAGATCAACGAAGAAATATAGAAGGAAAGCTAACCCTGTTTTGACCTTGCCAGTGCCTCTGCTACAGTTCTTGTATCCCTCAACTCAACATCTATATTCAGGTTTACACATATAGTTAAAAGTTTTTTTTTTTTAAGCAAAGCTTTCTACTATTAGTCTATCTGATGAAGAGTGAAACTTATCAAATCCAAAGTAGAAATATGAATTCTGACATAATTTCAATGAGAATGGATTTACTGAAAACTCTTACCTAAAGTCCTCCCTTCGAGAACAACTGCAGAGTGCCGGTTTAGGTCTTGAGAAAGAGTTCTTTTGTACTGTTCATGTTGTGAATCGGCAATTTCCATGCTAGGAAATCCATGATCCTATACGTCATTAAGAAAGGACATTCAGATGATAAAAGAGGAATTCATGGAAAGCTGGTTACAGATTAATAACAGCATAAACCATAACCAATGATTTATCATTTAATTATTAAAAGCCCTCAAAATTAAATGTAAATTAAAAGTGATCATGAATTGAAAAAATAAGAAAAAATTATATTCAGAACACAGAAAATAAAAACAATCTTATTAGGCAATTAAAGCAGTTTTAAGAAAAAGACATGCGTATCAATAAAGGGACAACCATTTTTTATGTGCAGTGTTAATCTAAATTCTTACAAAGTAATCTTTATAGGAGAAGCTAATTGCTTGACAGAGATATCATAATTTCTAACAGTGAAGAACAACAAAAGTGTACACTAAACTATTCACTGGATGCCTGTATTTTTTTTTTATAAGTAAGAAATGCCTTGCAGTATCATTAAAAGGCATTTGAACTTTAGAGAAGTGTGATCACTTCTGATTGTATGCATTTAAGTCAAGACCACAAGGATATATAAATTCAAGTAGAAACCTATAACAAGCCTCTTGCAACACTGGCGTTAACACTTTAGATCCGGGCCCTTTGCTAAGTTATAGGTGTTGTATATGGAATGCAAGTAATTTATATTGAAGGTTGATATGGATTATGGCCTCAAGTAGTTGATTAACGTTCTATTAAATTAAAGCTATAATTGATCAGGGGGTAAATGCTGAAGGCAATTATTCCTCAATGTTGTTTATTTATCAGACACATTCCCTAATGTTATTTTAAAATATCTATTATTTGAAAACTCTCCTATCAAGATCTGATATAATTCTGACCTCAGCCACCTAACCAAGGCTTTTAGATGAAGTGGCTGCCTAGAATTTCACAAAATAGAACTGGTCTAGAAAGTATGCAATTAGTGGAAGAAGAATTGCAGCCAGAAATCCCATGTTCAGGAAAAGTAAATATAAACTCATTAATTACAACTATGTACTATATATAATCTAAAAACATATTGCAGATTAAAAATGTACTCTACTGTACCGGAAGATGTATGTAATCATCCCCTTTGTTTGCTTCTATGTCTAAAGTTGGATCAACCCGTCTAATCTGAATTCAAGGAGCATGCTATCAATCCTCTGCATAAAATGTATGGTAAAATAATGTGCTCTGACATTTAAGAGGTGTACCTTCCTCCGAGCTTCATTTTCCAAAATATTATCACGTTTTAGAAAAACTGCAAGTTCCTCATCTTCAGCAGCCTCTGCCGCGGCAGCAACAGAGTTTTTGGTACTATGCAGATATTCAGCTCTGAAATACTTTCCCCAGAAATCCTTTTCTGTCATCTGGAAGTCCAACAAGAAAATGTATATGCTAAGACAGAATTGGGTGAGGCAAGCACTATAAAATTATCTCAAAGAGACAACCACATCACGTAGATATATTCTGTTTATCCCCAGTATTATTGGTTACTTCCATGCAAATTCAAGAAGGCCTTGTGAACGGCCTTCTTATGTTGTTTTACCTTTCTAGGGACAAAATCCAAGAAGGCCTTGTGAACGGCAGGTTTCTCAGCAAAAATCTGAAAATGAACTAACCATTACTACAAGGATGAAATAAGCATCAAAGTGGTATTATAAAAGAAAGTATTTTCCACTATTATGAAGCTAATAAATGAATAGAAATCACAATTTAAGATCAAAACTAAAAATGAATATCATAAAGGGATTAAGGGAGATACATGGAAAGCAAAAAACCTAAGATGTATTGCTAGATTAGCGTGTTAACTGTTAAAGGACATGCACTGCACTTACATGCGTTAGCTGCTAGGAAGAAACAACACACGTTTTAAACTCTTCAATCTGTTCATGACTATCCTTTATTACAGAAATAAAAAAAATATAATTTCAGACCCACAGAAAAATATTTTCTTCATTATGATAGGAGAAGGTAAACTTGACCATAGGCCCATGCTTGAAGCACCTTGATTTGAATCTATATTTATAAAAACTGATAGAGGTGACCTTTTTTAAGGGCACAATATGCAGTGAAATCAGTCTAATCTATACACAATAATATTGAAAAATAAATAAGTATACATGTAAGAAACCATACCTGATGAATAATCTCTGGGGTCAAGTTAAATGTAACTCTATTTGTCTGACAAACAAATACAAGAACCAAAACTTCTCATGTTAGAAGCATGCAAGAAACCATAATCATGCATGAACATTAGTACCTCCGCCAAGAAATAGAAGAAAGACAACACAACATAGGGAGAGGGATGTATTGTACCCGGCCATCAGTTGACGGCTTCACATCTGAGATCATGGCACTTTTAAACCCCATCCGTTGTTTTAGTGTTCTGTCAGTGTCCAAATCCAGTAGCTTCTGAGCTCATGAGATGAAACTTAGAAAATATTAGGATTATAAAGACCTGCTAAATAAATGTTCTTGAGAAGAAAACCAAGAACTTTCTGACCAACTGAAAACTGTAGAGTTCAGAAGACATAAAAATACCTTTCTTCCGGCCCAAAATTCTGCATCTGTCAAGACTCCATTAAGTACGAATTGCCTGTGAAGTTTCTGCAACTCACTGTTTACAACAATGCAGATGCTGAAATCAATTAAATGCTTAAAAAATACATACAAGAATACAAAATAGGAATATCAATTACCACACGATAAGAATACTTCATGTGCATACTTAGTGCTACCATGACCATTAACGATTGTCATTCGTAATTTAAAGCAAAAAATTCTCATGATATGCCTATAAGTTAGTTAAAGATCGCTTTGAGAATAGAATTAACAGAAGTAACAAAACAAAGAAAGAAATGCAACTAATAGGAAACTGTTGCTGTTATCATTGGAGACAAACCATCTATGTAAATTCACTGCCCAATAAAATTTTGACCATCATTGACAAAGAAAGAAAAAGTATATTTACCCATCCTCCCGTAAGAGCTTGACTCGGCGTTCCATTTCTAGGGTGCTAAGTTTCTCACTTTGGAGCTTAACGGAAGGTGAGTTTGCCGCATCTCCCAGGAATGCAAGTACTCTAGCTGATAAAGAAAGCACCGCATGCCTCATATTGGGGACAAACAATATGAAGCAATGACTTATGTAGATATGAAAGAATAGCTAGGAGGGAAATTAAATAAATACAGAATGAAATATCATATTTTAGTACCAAATAGCAGAAAACTTAAAATGAATGTAAAGGGAAATCTGCATCGCTGCTTTAAATTTGATTTCACAAAAAGTGACTTCATAAATTGCAAAATCTGAATAAAACTAATATTGCATGCAGAAAAATGTCAGAATATCTAACTAAATTTGCTTCCCTCACAAGTGTATAATTTTTTCTTACTCATCACAAGCAAGAAGGCAACATGCTAGGTGCCTCTGTCTATATTTTCTACATCATTTATCATCTGTCCCAGTTTCAAATAATTCAATTGGAAAACAGCTGTACTATAAAAAATTCTCAGGAAAACAATATATAATTTGAAGAGGAATGTCGTAATTAGTAAACAATATTATTTTATTTTTAAATATTTTTTTTACATTGATGGATAAATTTTTTGATCACAGCATCTACAGTTATACAACCTAGGTACAGATCTAAGCTCGGATCCCTTCATAGGAACCAAATGAAAACAATATTCAATTTATTACAATACTAATGGAACTTTCATATTTGTAGAGTTTAGAATTAAATAGCTCCTGTCAGTAAATGACACTTACCCACAAATTCTCGGCAGACATCACGGTCTGAAAAAGTTTGAAATTCAAAAATGTAATTTCCAACCTGGAAAAGGCTTGCATATTGCAGTTAATAAAGAAGGCAAAAATAAAACAAAAACTTGTAAGGCACCAGAGCTCAAAAGATAATATCCAACAGAGTCTGGATACAAATTAGTATGCGTATCAAAGGGGAGAGCTGAAACAGCTATATATACGTGTGTGTAGATATATGTGTGTGTGTGTGTGTGTGTATATATATATATATATATGAAAGTAACAAAAAAGAGTAGTGAAATGTTAAAGGAAAATTCAAAATAATAATTTCTGAACGCAAAACCTTAGATTCAGGATCTGGAGTAAGATTAAGCAATGCTTGTTTATGTGAACCCTCCTTGGAGGATTTGTGACCTGAAACAGTAATTAAGATAGAAGAGGAAAAACCTTCAAGACTGAAATATATAACACATATAAAGATGAAATGCAAGCAGCCACAATTATAAATGAGGTTGTAAATTAAGTAGGAGGAAGGGCAAGGATATTAAGAATTGAAGTCTAAATATAGTAAAGTTTCAGTTAATACAAAATTTTCACACCAGCAAGAAGATGGAACAGCAGATAACTAAAATATCCATTTTAAATGATATTATTCTTGCAAGAAATGTAATAGCCAAAGAGTTTTAAACATGAACGAACACCCATGACCCATGAAATATTTAACTCAATGTTTCTCACCCTGAAACAGAGGAAGGATAACTAGGAAACGAATTCCAAAATAATATATGTTTCTATTCCATTAAGAGACTCTTATCAGATTATTATTACAAAGGATGTTGCCTTACTTACATCACATCCCAAGGGAGCTTCATTTAAAATCAAATTTTCTATTTAGCTATTCTTTCTATTCCTGTATTCCAACAGCACCCATGAGGAGTCCCTTCAACATGGATACGCATAAAGTAGCCATAAGAATAGCATGGTAATCTAAAAAAGAAAAAAAGTTGCAACAAAAAAAATATGGTTTTTTAGTTACAGCAGAAGCGCACCTTTAACTAGCCTGAATTCCACATTGAGCCTTGATGATGACGTTGGGTCATTAGGCATAAAAGAAAACCCCTGCTCGGTCTGCAAAAAGCACCATTATTGCAATGGTTACATGGAGTCATCATAATCTACAAAGCATCAGATTGACGCAAACTAACACGCATTTTTTTTGCCTGATTGGAAAAATGCATTTGGAGTCACAACACCGCATCTTCACATCTCAAACTAACTAGAAAATGTCATAACGATTCGTCAAGGGTTGATGCAATCAAATTCACTAAAACCACGAAACTTAAAAATCCAATTCGAAAAAGGCATACCATTTTCAAAACACCAGGAACACCAGCGTCCTTCAACGAAGTTTTATACTTGGCTCGCATCACCACCTGATCGCTCGCCATATTCGCCCAACGCACACACCCGCCAATTCGATCAACAATCGGTACCTACAGCTCCTAGCATTCCCGAAATCTGGTTTTGCTTTCAGAGAAGCAGGAAGCGACAAATCAGAACTGAACACGATTCTAGGGTATGGTCTGAGAGAGCACGAAGATCGATTTAGGGTTCATAAATAACGAAAGCAGGATCGCGGTGTAGAACCGAAGTTGAAGTCTCGGGCGGCCTCTCTCGCAGGCGAAGTGTTCACTGTTAACGCCGCCGCATTTTTTTTTTTTTTTTGGAAGAATCAAAAATTAAACACGAGGAAAAAAAGGAACCCGCATGAAATTACGGAAATAGCCTTTGCTTGTACTTCAAGTCCTTCAGTTATATAAATTGGTCAACGAAACCGGATGAGGAAGAACAGCTCAATCGATTCCTAGTTTTTCTCGGACAACACCTCAATCGATCGAACCAATCGAAACACAATGAAGATCACCGTACTAACCGCCGACGAAAAGATTATTTCTGTAGATGTCGATCAGGACGAATCTGTATGCAACGCCGAGCTTGTTTTTTTTTTTTTCCCGTCTTTAATTATTGACTTATGTACATTTTTTTTGGTTTTGGTTTTGTTTTTTTTGTAGTCTCTCAGATTTTGTTTCTGTATTGCAGGTTGAAAACTTGAAGGCTCTAATTGAGGTTGAGGTGAGAGTTGGGAATTATACATGCTTTTGAGGTTTTGTGTGTGTGTGTGTGTGTGGTGTTGTGTCAGTTTATGTTGTTAATTGTATTGTTTAGTTGCTGGACTAATTGTTGGTGTTAATGGATTTTTAACTAAGCAGACGGCAGTGCCGCTACCGCAGCAGCAGCTGTTGTTCGGTGGGAGGGAGATGAAGAACGCCGATAGACTTAGAGAATTCGGTGTCAGTGATGGGGATTTGATAATGATGGTCTCACAGGCTGCTGGACCAAGGTATGCTCTGAACTAATATTAATAAGTATGTTTGGTGTCATGCGGTTTGCATCAATTAATAAGTATGTTTGGGAGATTTTACTTTTGTTTATGCATTAACACGTTGATAACACATTTATAAACGTATGTAACTGGTTTTTTAAAGTTCAGGTTGCCTTCGAAAATACAAGCGTAACCTCAATAAAATAATTTGTAACACATGTTGTCACTTTTTTTAATAAAATGTTTTTTTTTTAAAACTGGGCCCATAAAATGGAAAAAAGAGAGAATTTGATGGTAAAGGATAGGGAAAAAGAAAAATAATAATAAATTGGTTCTTAAAAAATTGAATTTAGATTTAAAAACAGAAAAATAGGTGTTTTCAAAACACAGTACCTAAATCCTAAATTTGAAATTTGAATCATAAATCCTGTATGCCAAACATCTCTTTTTTTTCAATGGAACCCTCAATTTTATGGATTTGAATCCAGGATTCTGTTTTGAAAACAGCTTACCAAGCAGCGTGTAAATATTTTCAACTGAAACTATTGTGTTTGTTTTTTTTGTTTTTGTTTTAATCCAACTTACTGTTTAGAGTTAGAAGTTATTTCGTAAATAATAAACAACTTATGATTGTTGCCTCTAAACAGCGGTTACAGACTGTTTCTGTCTGTTCAATAGGCTTTCTAATTTTAATTGCTTCATTGACGTTTTTTGTTTCCCCTATCAAATCTGGTGATTTTCTGTTTTTTATTGAGATGTCTTGAGTGTGTTTTGTGCTAAGTGCTATGCATACATATAATTTCAGCGCCCCTGCTGGAGATTTAAGCTTGAATCCAGATGGATCTGCTGTGAACCCCTTGGCACTTCGGGATCATTTGCGGCAGGATTCTAACATGATGCAACAGCTGTTCCAGGTAGGATGCATTTTCTCATCACTATCATTTTTAATTTTGTAATAATTAAAACATAATTGTAATGTGATATGTTTTGATTGTTCCTATCTCGGTACAAATAAAGAATTGCTGCATTTGTTTCCATGAAGGGCTGAATAGTTTTGAATACCCCATTTGTTGGTTGTTGAATGAGTTTGTTATTTTGATTATAATATCCTGTCAATTTCTGATTGAGTATTATGTTGATAATTGTTTAAGTTTTTTTTTTTAACAGAATGGACTGACTGAATCAGAAAAAATTCTTTGTTGATTGGGGTTAGCTATCTTCAAATATTATTCAACCATCAAATGTAATAAATAACTCAATTTCTGACTGAATCAATTTATTCAGACTTAAACACAATCAAACCCAAACAAATGCCACCCAATTCAATAATTTCTCCAAGTGATCCACTAGATTGTTGGGGTCTGAGATGGGGAATCTAAAAATATTACTAGTGTCTTAATTCATTCTCATGATATTTCCAGATTGTAGATGGGATTGTTATGATGTTTTGTTTTGCCTCTAAATGATGACCTCGATACTTTTTCAATGTCTTATGAGCCTTTTCCCTTTTTTCAGACTGATCCTGAATTTGCACAAATTATTCTGTCAAATGATGTCAGCAAGCTGCAGGATGTTTTACGACAGCGTAATCGCCATAGATCTGAATTAAGACGTCGACAAGAAGAGGAGCTAGTAAGTAGCCCTGTTGCTTGATTCCGCTATTTTTCTTCACTATGATTGGTTGGATGCTACTGTTTTTGTCATCGTGGAGTTTTTTTTAAATCACAATGATGGATATACACTCCTATTGTATGTTTTCTTGATAGCACTATACATAATGAAAATTGAACATTTTTAGGATTTATTGTTTGGAATTACAAATACATCACAAGTCAAAATTGTCGTGAGAATATCAGAATCATTTTATGTCTCAAATGTCTTGGCCTATCTATGTTCATGGTTTGATGGCACTGATTCTAAATGCTTCTTCTGTACATGTTTTCTGTAATGTTTGAAACTTGATAGCTGATACACTTGTTCATTCTTGTTATAGGCGCTTCTTTATGCAGACCCTTTTGATGTGGAGGCGCAAAAGAAAATTGAAGCTGCCATTCGCCAGGTTAGTGTCTTTGCCATTTGAAAATTTCTGTAATCTCAGGGAAAGGGCTTTATAAAGGAGGCTCCAAGTTGTTAGGGCTGCAAAGTTTTTGTTAGTCTAGTTTAATATTGTCCAAAATGTGGTCAAGGAAAAATTAAAATTAAAAATACATACCTATCCTAAGAGCATCCACAACAATTTTGGTATTTTTATCCTTATTTTGGGGATAAATAGTAAATAATTTACTTAATTTTCAAAAACATTAAACATTTTATTTTTCATTTCTATTTTTATTTATTATTTAATTCATTTTATATTATTTCTTTAATCAATTAAAAAGTTACAAGTTTAATAATATATATTAAAAAATTATTGAAAAAATATTTAGGGATAAATAGTGAATTCCTAGATATATGGATTTACTATTTATTTCCTATCCCTATACCCTATTTGAGGGAATCTGCTGTAAATGAGTTTTTGATAATTTTGTATATTTTTTTCCTAAAGTATAGGAAAAGTTAGATTATAGGAATACTGTGATGCTCTAAGTTATTATTTATTTATTAAGAAAAACAAATTATACAACAGTAAATGATCCATTGACATGCAGAAAGGAATTGATGAGAACTGGGAAGCTGCACTAGAACACAACCCTGAGGCTTTTGCTAGGGTGGTATGTATGATTGCCTCTACCTTCTAGGTTTTTTTCTTTATTCAATTTCTATTCAATTTTATGCTGTACATTTTTTTCATCCATACGCCACAGGTTATGTTGTATGTGGACATGGAAGTGAACGGTGTTCCTTTTAAGGTATTGGCATGAAAGAGAACCTGATGATTATCTCCTCAATTCTTAATTTTTACATTCGACTGATGAGTCAACCTTTGGAATCTCTCACATTCATTTGAGCATTCTCTAGATTTTTTCTTTTATAATGCAATGTCACAGCCACTCATACATCAATGAAAATCTTGAAGATTGTTTTAGATTTCAGTAGCTGCTCAACTATTTCTGATATTTTATTTACTCATTTTTTTGCTTTCTAGGCTTTTGTTGATAGTGGAGCTCAGTCAACAATAATATCTAAAAACTGTGCTGAGCGTTGTGGGTATGTATTATGTTACTAAGCTGCTAATTCTTGTTTAAATTAGCTGTGGTAATTTATCTCCTTATTTGTTAATAGCATACTATTGGAGTATTTGGTTATTTTTATGGATTATTACCTCATTATTTGATGGTGGAGATGGAAGTGTATGCATAATTATCTATGTGATTTGAAGATGGGCATGAGTAATCAGGCAATCTCAGAGAAGTGATTTACGGTATATCTTGACATATTTTTGGTGCCATAGGTGAAGAACCCAAATGTGCTTCTTGCTTCTACTCTCCCATCTCTGAAAACTGTATTTTTTTATTGTTTTTCTTCTTGAAGAAGCTCGTGATATCTATTATTCTCTCTGAAATTCTCTGATTTTCTGTGTACTCTTGTAAAATGTTGTTTGCTATTACCAAATTCCCAAATGTGCTTGTATTCCTTTCCCTTATTCCTCTACAATCTTGTGCCAACTCTTCTTCTCTCTGATTTTTTTTAATTTTCTTTTTACTCTTGTGAAATTTAGGTTGCAATTACTGAATTCAGTATCCATACCATAGGATAGAAGAGATACATAATACTCTGGTTGTACAGAGGTTAATGCATACTTTATACAACCATGAATGATGATGACACCTTACTAAGGGCACGCAAGAATGAAATTGGAGGGAATAAAATTATTAATGGAATAAAATTGACATAGAAAATAGGATGAAATTATTAAAATATCCTCGTAATGATTAAATTTTATTAAATAATTTTTTTTCCTCTTTCATCTTCTCCATACTGTCATGTGATGCCCAACCGAGCTGTGCTGTCCTCGTCAAGTCGCAGCAGCAGCCAAGATGGGAGGGCAGGTGTGCCGTCCTCATATGTTTTGTGGTTGGATGCCGAGAGGCGGCACGTGGGATGTGCCAACAAGGCCTTGTCGAAGAGGGACCGCGGAGTGCGTAGGGGAGCCAAATCGGTGAAGGAGGAGTGGTGGGAGGTGGCTCGCGGGTGAGAGGTGTGCCAGTGAGGGGCCACGCCAAAGCCAACAGCAGTGGGGAGGAGGAGCTTCAATGGCCAGGTGGGCGCACGGCAGGATCTGTGAGGGGGGAGGGCGGGCGGTGGGATCTGTGAGGGGCGTTCGTGTGGGGGCTGGGAGAGGATCTGTGCACAGATGGACCAAATCCACCAATTTGAAGACGTGGAAGAAAAAGAGAAGGAACCACAGAGAAAGAATCTGTGTGGGAGCTTGTCCTCAATGTTCTTGGGTTTCTGGGTGGTCGTGATTTGGGGTGTTTATCCATTGTCAGCAAATCTTGCCATGTGTTCTGCAACCACGAGCCCCTTTGGAGGTTGGGGACTGGCGTGCGACAGGGATTTGTGCTGCGGGATGGGGGTGGGATGGCGGTGGGAAATAGCGGAAGCTATGTAGGGAGGGAAGAATGATTAAAATGTAAGGGTAAAAAATGAATTTATCTCTATTTGGAGTATAAAATCCCCATGGGAATGCTTAATTCTTTTCCTTTCCGTATCTGTTGCATCAGAAAATATGATTTTTAAAACGAAATGGCTATCAACTTGTGTCAAGGGCCTGTGTAAGTTGCCTTATGGCTTTTTTTTAATATAGTTATTTTGAAAAAATGCTTAACTTCTGAATTCATCAAATTGGACAATAAAAAAAGTTAAAATGGAGCATATTTGCAAATATACTAATAGAGATAACAATTAAAGGAAAAAAACACATGTAAAACAAATTTTGCTTTCTATTTATTTTTAACAATCCACATTGGAGTTTCTTACAAAAATAGAAAAACTGCTCAAAAGGGTGTCCAAATATGCCATAATACTAAAGGAGATACCTTGGTTTTACCTCCTTTGCAGGGTACATTGACACACTAGCAGTAATCACTGCACACTTCACTTTAAAAGCACAAATAATTACCACGCTATAGCAGACTGTGGCCAACTGTGACATAGGAGCGACATAATCTCAATAATATGTTGTGTTTTTACTTTTTTTTAGGTGTTTTCACCCTTTCTTAGAGGGGAAATGATGGGACATTTTGGAATTGGAGGATAAATGGCTGCATAGAAGCTACAATTAAAGATAGAAGGGTTTGATTGCATAGTTGATGTATTTCATGTTATTTGTGATTTAATCTTCTTTTCCAAACGAACAATATGGACAATTGCTATAACATTATTTAGCGAATCCAATCTATAGTATAGCGTTTATGCTGTAATAATACATTAACATTCACTTTTGCATTCTTTCTCAGATTGTTGAGACTTTTGGATCAAAGATACAGTGGTATTGCTCATGGAGTTGGTCAAATGGAGATATTAGGCCGGATTCATGTAGCTCCAATAAAGGTAAAGATAAGATGGATGTTTCTATTATTTGGGCTTAGATTATACGTTTCAACCAGCCCATTAGGGTTTCGGCTAGCTATTGTGTGAAGTATCTAGACTCGTTTTTGTAATGCTATATGAACTCATCTAGGCTCTCTAATAAAGTTATGATTTGAACATCTAATCCTCACTTTTAACATGGTATGAGAGCCATTAGAAAAGTCAAATCCCGCTGCCTCTCCTCTCCCTTCCCTTCATTCTTTACCTCTGTGTTGCCACTCTCTAAACCTAGTTCTCATTACCGCCGGGCTCTAAACCTAGTTCTTTCCGCTTTCTCTCTAAACCCTAATCCCAGTACGAGAGCCCCAGATGCTCACCTTCCTTCTTGGACCTCTTTCTTCTTCTTGATCATGCATGACTATGGGAAGAGTGAACAATCATTAATGCATGAACAAATTGATTGAATCAGTGTTGTTTTTCTGTGGTGGATCATGGCAAAGGATGGTAACAAAGGTGAGATTGGAGTGCAATTTAACCCTAGCACAGTGGCAAAATCTCAAGTGAGTGTTCCTAAGGTTCTTTTGTTCACTATCAATAAATTGACAAAACAAAAGTTGGATGGATCCAGCTATTATCAGTGGAAGAAGATCATGACGATTGTTTTGGTCTAGTAAGACAAAGATGATCACTTGATCAATGATTCACCTACTGAGGCAGTTGCAATTTGTATTTGGGTACGTGATCATGCAAGGTTGTTTATGCAGTTATCGAATTCAATGGATTCAAAGGTAACTTTTTTAGCCACTCACACAAGCAAGGTTAAGAAATTGTGGACATACTTGGCAACATTATATTTTAGATAGCATGATCTTCCAAGGGTGTATGATCTATCTCAAGCTCTTTTTAGGGCTGGTTATAAGGATTGGACCTTGACTGATTATTTTGAGGTTTTAAGAAATCCTGCACGGAGTAGAATGCTTTCCTCCCAATCTCTATGGATGTGACAGCCATGAGGAAACAACATGAGCTTGTAGTTGAGAGCTTCTTGGTTGGGCTTTAGGATGATTGCCTGATCTTAGGTTTTTACTATTGACAATACATCATTAAATGATGTTTTCTCTCTTGTTTACGTCACCAAATTCTAATGGGGAATGATGATCAAACTGATTTCATAATTGTTTCGAGGGATAGGCGACTGTACTAGTAAGCATGGAGGTCATGCAGGTGGAAGAAATGGCCATGGCTGTGATACTCACTTATGTTATCATTGTGGCATGAAAGGCCATATCCAACAAAAAGAAATGTGAAAGGACATATTACATGGAAAACTGCCATCCAAGGTGGTTATCCTCGTCCACTTGGTGTTACAGCACCACCAGCTGGTGAAACTAAAGCTTCAACAGACCAGCATGGCCCACTCCTAGACAACCTTGTGTTACGGAACTAGATTTTCTGTGGTTCTCAATCCATGTGGCATCTAGCTTTTCTTATGTTTTGGTTTGCTAGGTTGATGTCCTTTAATCGGATCGTTTACCTTCAATCATTAAATCTGTAAAGTAAAGACACATAATAGAAAAGACATACGTGGAAACAATGTGAGAAATATATTTTCTTGTATTGATTGAATAGAAAACTTTATAAGTATTAAAATTATCTTATAGAGCCTAGATCTATATGTAGATCAAAACGCTATTTGAGTTCCACTACCAGAAAATATACAAATTGATACAATTTACATAACGACACTAACTATTCTTATTTCCTGTTATGAGATGTACAAACATAATATGGTACAAAAACGCGTCGTGTGACACATGGCAACCACCTGCTCATTCATGGCTTTCTAACCAACCATCCCAGCTCATGGATGGGAATATCCAGCCATCAGTTTTCGCCTCCATCAGGCCCAACTTAGTGGCTATGGCTTGTCTTTTAATGGGAGTTCTTGTTAGATCATTGAATTCAGTGCTACAGAGCAGTTGACTAGCAATATTGGTAATTTTAAATTGGAATATTCCTGCTATGAAGGTTGCTCATGGATCATTCTTGGCTGTTTCTAGCCAAGCATCAGTGGCCTTGCTGCCTCATTCACTTTAACTTTTGTTTTATGTTTGCCCCAATTTCCATTTAATCTATTTTCTGTGACCCACAATCTTAACTGTTGTGTTGTATTCAGTTACGTTGTTTGTGAATTTCAGAATTGTTTGATGAGAAAAATTATTGGCAGGGTGTAAATAATTTTATTTATTTACATACTATAGCAATGCTATTATTGTTGTTGTTGTTATTGTTATTATGGTAATGGTGATGATGACAACATCGAGTGGCACATTTTATATGAATTTAGTTTGTGTGTAGTAATAAAATGTATGTAAAAATAATCTGGGAAGGCTTAAATGTCCGTTCTGCTTTTATTAATGTATTAAAGTTTTTATTTTATATGTGTTAAGTTTGAGATGTTACTTTGTAAAAAATTATTTCTTATTAATTCATATATTATTTTTTATTTAAAAGATAAATTGGGTAATTAAATTTATACTTTAGTTTGGTATTTGTACAAAACTGAATTTTTTATTTAAATTATAATTGAAATTTGGAATATAAATTTAAACTTTGAATGAAATTATATATGATAAAATAATGTATTTATAATATTTATTTATATTAATTAGGTGATTATTTTTTAAGGAGATATAAAATCTTTTGATGATTTGATTTTGTCAACACCTCATCGATTTTTTGTAGTTTAGATTTTAACCACCTTGTTTGTACTACTCTTGTGCTCAGTTTTGGTTATATGTACTTAAATCCTGTCATGAGATCCTATGCATTTATTCTGATTTTAATACTAAAACTTGCACTGTTTTTGGCTACTATTTTAGTGCTTCACACTGATAATTCTAAGGAGTATGTGTCCTTGTACTCTGCAATAGAATGACATTGCCAAGCACAAAAATCACCACCTTCTTGATGTGACTCGCACTATTTTGTTTCACATGAATAATCCTCAGGTCTTGTGTGCTGTCACACTCACAGTCCTTGCTACCTTCTACCTCATTAATCGCTTACCAGCCCCGATATTTATGGGGAGATCCCTGCTTGACTGTTGTTTTCTCATCAGCCATTATATATATTCTCTACCTCCAAAGATATTTTGTTGTGTGCTAAGTTTGCTGCATGTGCTCTTTGTTGAGTGTTTTCACCCAGGTCTATCAATGATTCAATGTTATTCCTTTGAGCTCCGTTGTTATATTATCTCTGTTGATGTTAATTTCTTTGAGGTTGAGTTTTATGTTCCGCCTTCCCTACGGGAAGGTGAATCCCCCATAGGATAATTTTATTGTTTATTTGCTTCATTGCTCAATGCCCTCATCTTCCTCTGGCTTGCTGCCTATGGTTCGAGATCAGATCATTCAAACTTACTCTAGTCGTCCTGTCTCACCATCCCCTACTATGGAAGCTCCTTTCTAGTCTGAGAATCTTGGTCTTCCTATTGCTCAGCAGAAGGGTACTCGCTCCTGTGTGCACTCGTTGGGCTTACACCAGCTTGTCTTCTACTGTGTAGACTGCTATCTACTATGGACTTAGTTTCCATCCCTCGCATAGTGTCCATTGCTCTTGCTCACCTTAACTGGTGCATTACGACAGACGAGTTGGCTGCCCTAAATGCCAATGCACGTGGGATCTTGTGCCTTTTGATTGTGAGAAGTGTGTGATTGGTTGTAAATGGATTTTTACGGTAAATGTCAATCTAGATGAATCTCTTGCCCAGTTGCAGGTTCACTTGGCTGCCAAAGGTTATCTCCAAATATATGTGTGGATTAGTTTCACACATTCACTCTGGTGTCTAAGATAGCATTTATTCGTCTTCTTATTTCTCCTGTAGTGATTTTTCACTCGCTTCTTCAATGTGAAAAATGCATTTCTTCATTGTCATTTTTTTGAGGAAGTTTGGGAGCAACCACTTGGGTTTGTGGCTTAGGGAGGAGTGCTTTAGGCACTCTATATAGTTTGAAGAAGTCACCTCGCACTTGGTTTGGAATGCTTTAGCGAATTGGTTATGGAGTATGGAATGAAGAGTTGTTTGAGTGATCATTCCATTTTCTCTTTCAGATCCTCAGGGCTGATTTTGTTAGCTGTCTATGTTGATGATATTGTGCTAACCGGAAGTGGTGCTAGTGGTATCTATGGGTAGAAGCAATTCTTGGGGAGCTTTGGTATTTTTTTTTGGCATAGAAATAGGAAGATGTAGGCAGTAAACAAACTTATGTGGGTTAGTGTGGCTTAGAAGAGCAATAAACAAACTTTTGTGGTGCAGAATTTAGTTTAGAGCGATGACACAAACGAGTGAGTTAGTGTGGCTCCATCATGTACTTAGTGAACTTTGCTTTCCTATTATTAACCCCATGAATTGTGGTGTGACAATGAAGTGGGTATTCATATTGCAATGAATCAAGTATTTCATGAGCGAACTAACTAAACATATTGAAATTGATTGTTATTTCATTAACCCATCCAAACTCTCTCTAATAAAGTTATGATTTGAACTTCTAATCCTCCCTGTCAACAGTTTCATAAGATTATAATCTTGCCACTCTTAATGATGCAGTGGTTATTTTGCTTACCTGATTTCCTGAATTCTTTTTCTTCATTGCTTCTTCCTTGGTAGATTGGAAACATGTTTTACCCATGTTCTTTTCTGGTACTGGATTCTCCCCATATTGGATTTCTGTTTGGATTGGATATGCTTCGTAAACACCAGGTAACAGCCTTCATTCAAATACAATGTCCAAATTATAATGTTATCTCTCTGAAGATATTTTTAATTAAAAAATAGTTTAATTATTCCAATGTTTCACTGACTGCAGTGCATAATTGATTTGAAAGACAATGTCTTGAGAGTTGGCGGTGGAGAGGTTGCTGTACCATTTTTGCAAGGTTGATCATTTAGTTCTGCCTGTTTGATATTTTGGCATACTTCAATAATTTACCTACATTTTGTATTAATATATAAAGAAATTTTTATTTATTTTACATGTTTGAATTGCATTTCTCATAGATTCTTTATGATTATTGTTGTTTGAATCTTGATTCAGAAAAGGACATTCCATCTTCTTTAATGGATGGGGAGAGGTTCTCTAAGCTAGCATCTACTTCAGGAGCTCCAGTACGTTGCCCTTGCTTTATGGTTTTAATTGTTGTGTTTATATTGTTAAAATATTCTATGCATGCACATTCTATAGATTGTTTGCGCATATGCTTCTATTTTGTAAGGTGTACGAGTTATGAGCATTGAACTTTTATGCATGTTTTTCGGTGGTTGCTTGATCATATTTTCGGGGAAGACATTCTAGCGTGTGAATTTTGTTGAAATGGAATGTTGATCAGAACTTAGTTTTGCTTGAAGGGTAACTATGATGTGATAGTGGATACATATTTGATAATGCAGAACTGTTTCAAGTATACAATCATATGTGAAATATTCTAGTAAATAAAGTATTATTGCGAATGTGTTTTCCTGAATATAGCTGGTGAACATTGCTGGCTTCTTCCACACATTTGAATATTTTGGATTTGTGTATTTATGAATTTCTTCCATGTGATTTGTGAGTAAATGATACCTCCATATATAGAAATATTTTTTGATTGCTTTTGGTTCTTCAGGTGGCCTCTGAAGCAACAGGAAGAAGTAATAATGTGGCAGCGGGTGCTCAATCTTCTGGTTAGTTTTGATTCTGGAAATGTCAAATTCAAACGCATCTCAGGCTGAGATTTTCTGTTTGTGTAATTTTCCTAATAAGTTACTGCAAAATGTTTGCATGGGTCGCGCCAATTGGCCAAAAGGTTGGGGTCCTTAAAATTCTTCTTTTCTCATTATACATCTGAGCAAATATTAACTTCCACGTTTTTTTTTCTGGTTTGCAGGGACTCCACGCCATGAATCGGTAATCTGCTATTAATTTTGTTATAACTTTTGCCTTGTTTTTGTTTTGTTTTTTTGACTACTTTATGAGGATGCATACTCATACCATCAAATCTAGACTTGAACTCAAACCCATCGAGTTTTTTTTGGTTTGGGTTTCCATTAGGGAGGGATCACAATTTTTTTTTACTCATTTAAATAAATAAAATTCTAATATACTTTAGTCCAGTAAGAATATAATTCACCATAAATATTCAAAATATTTTTATTTTATAAAATAATATAAAACATTCAAAATATATTTAATTAAATATTACTGGTCACATATTATGCCCCTACTTATTTAGCAATGGTAATAGTCTTTTGGGTAATGGTCATATATAAGATGCAAATCCAAATCCTGATGTGATGATTCTGAATTCTCATAACCACACTGGCTGGTTCAGCATTCATCTGTTTGTTGTTGTTGTTTCCGTATTCAATTATAAATCATACATTATTACGCTTTAATCAGAAGTCTTCCTTGTTGATCAATGATTAGAGTTCTGATTCTGAATTCAAATCATTTTACCAGGGAGCTGAATTTGAAGCCAAAGTTTCAAAGCTTGTGGAGCTAGGGTTTGGTAGGGATGCCGTGATACAAGCTCTGAAAATTTTTAACGGTAATGAAGATCAGGCAGCTGGGTTTCTCTTTGGAGGTTGACGGCAAATTACGGCCTCATTTGTATATTATAGCTACTCGTGTGTGAATTATATATTTTTTAGATTAGTCATTCAAGCACCAATCTCCTGTGGTTTGGGCATGTACTAACTACTGTAACCATTTATTCTTATGAGTTTCCAAGGCCGGCAATGATTTGGTTGGTTTTGGTCATGTTTGTGTTCTAACCCGAACCGATTGCCATGGTTTTATTGATATTATGATAACCGGTTTTTAGTTGGTTTTGGAGTATTGATTTGGGCCGATTTTGAAGGCTGGTTTGAGCCCTCCGTGCTAATAATTTCATTTTGACTAATATAATGTGGATTTTTAAATATCTCGATTAAAAGAAAAGAACCAAAACACCATTGTTTTTTTTTTTGCTAATATTTTTTCATTTTGATCATCTTGATTAAGAACCATAATATCTTTGATTAAGTATCCTTTTGACCAATTGTTTCCTTTTCCTGTTTGAATCGAAGAAAATGGTAAGAGTTGTTATTTAAAAGAGAAAAGGAAAGTAGAATCATAATTAAGATTTGTGGGGGTTGAGAGATTTGTGGTAAGAGATTTGATTTGATTTCATCATGGAAATAAAAATTGAACTAAATTGTTTTCGTTGATTTAATTTTGGTTTGAAGTCGTTTGGATTTTGATTGTTAATATTTTTATTTTTATTTTTTGAATTTTAACACTGAAATTGTGCATATGCATAATTGAGTTTCAGCATGCGTAGGAGACAAACACCGGGCATAGTAAAATTAATCGACCTTATGCTAGACATGAATAGTAAATTTATAAATATATGTGAGTTGTTAAATACAAATGAATAATAATTTGTAATATTTATGTTAGGCATGAATAGTACTCATTTATATGCATTGTTCAGATGACATGAATAATAAATTTATAAATCTATGTTGATTGCTGATTGTACTCGCCTGGTACGCATAGAGTATTGCCCAAAACTAAGGCGGAGTTTAGTACTCACTACTCACATTGAAAATTATTTAAAGTTTTCTATTTAAATATATGTAAAAATTAACCATTATACAATTTTATATCATATAGTACATAAATATTCAATTAATTTTTAAAATAAATAACAACAAAATAACGCAATATTAAAAATCCACGCAATGAGAATTTTTTTGGGAGCCCATTCCATTCCGACTAATGTTACTCTGTTGGCATACACAACATTATTGAAAAAGGAAAGAGGCTAATCTGAAGCCGGTTGCTGCTAAATTGTTGAATCACCCATTGAATTTCTATCTAAATTATATATATATATAATAATAATTTCCTTCCTGGAAACAACGAATCGTGCACACTACAATCTTCTTTTTCATTTTTTTTTATTCTTTCCTTCTCTTACCACCCTCTTGCACGGACTTCATTCACACAACCGATCACCAAATTTTCATTCTATACAGAATAATCTTGATAGACCGATCTATACAGATTTTAAGAAAGTTAGAAACCTTTCCAGGTAGTAAGAACCTCATTGAAGATCTCAGTTATCAAGTCCCTGTCTGCATACTGCAAAAAGGCATTGAATTCAGGTCGAATGTCAAGTATCCTACCAAACTTCACAAGATACTGCAAACAGCTGGTCTTCAGTTTTGGAAGTTGGTAGAGAGAAGCATTTTGTAGCCTCTCTAGCACATTTTTAGTATCAATATCTTCCAGCAGGCTCTCATGGCATGCCTCTTTTAGATCAGAGAGATCATATTTATCAGCAGCCCCGAGTAGGGCCAACCGGTGGGTCAGAAATTCATCATATTGGATGTTCCCGTACACAAAATTGAGAAATGTCTGGCAAACTTCAATTGACATGTCCGAAATGTCTATGATGGATAATTCCTTCTCCTTGAGGTTATGTGAGAACATGCTTTGAAAGACTGGTGATCTAGCTGCGAGTATGCCTCGATGGGCTCCAATGCTTCCATCAGAAGCATTTATTGTGATATCGGTGTGTATACCTTCTGACAACATCCGTCCAAGGGATGCTAGAGCTGCCACGCTAGAATGTTTCTGGGCAAAACCCTCAGCCCAGATTGAGTAAGCCTCTCCACCCTGCTGATATAACTCAAATTTGTCAGACCAAAATGGGTATAGCATCAACATCGACGTTAATGTTTTTCCCCTCAAAGTTTGGATAAGCCAGCAAAGTACTAATCAGTTTGAATCAAGATAAGTAAAATGAGAGCCATACAGCTGGTGATTTAGTCTTCAGGTCAAGGAATTCAACGTCAATGATTAACTTTCCAGTTGTTGGAGCCTCAAATACCCAAACAAAGTCTTCACTATTCTTCAGTTGCCTGTCTTTAATTTCTGCACAATAAATAGGATAGGATACAAACCAGTTGTGCATCCTCAAAATGCTACAAATGCAAGGACGAGAAATGGGGGAAAAAAAAAAAAAAGGGGTGCTCAATCACCAAAACACTCAAATGCGTAGATTCTGATGTCTGAAAACAAATTCAACTTAACTGACGCACTGCCCTTGGTGATAATATCATGTGCTCTTAGCTAATGAGGGTTTATTTATCATTATTTTTTATGCCAGATGTAGTCTTCTTAAATGCTGGATCACAAGTTTAGTTTTCTTTCAATCCGTCGGCAGAAGAAGACCACTCAAATTTACCTTACCTGTGAGGGTAGATGACCTGTGTATGAATTGTTGACATTATGCAATGAGCTCGATTCCTAAGTCCCTAAGAGTTGATTTCCTTTCCTTTTTTACTTTCGTTTTTTTTCCCGGAGGGTAGAACCATAAAAATTTCATCACCCGCTTGAAATTTCCCCCTCTCACTATCTCCTAGAGCTGTTATAGTAATCTGAACACTCTTCGTTACCTGGGTAAATCAAAACACACTTCTACCTCCCCCACACACGAGACCCACCCCTAAGTCAGTCAGTAGTCTCCTATGTGTCTGCTACACGCAACTGCTACATTAGAAAATCTGAACCCAAAATTACCTGGGTGGGTGAAAGCTTTTCTACCGCCGACGGATAAGAGCACCCGGATGATGAAAGACGCAATAGGAGGATTGTCCCTGGCTCTAATCGATGCCTCCGGGAACAGTCTGACAGACAACATTCGACCCTTTTCTATGGACAGATGCCTTTCAATCCAAACACCAACATCAATTTAAAACAAAACAAAAAAAAAAAACAACAAAACCAGACATGTCCAACGGTTGGTCAACAAGTTAAAAACAGACCAGTTCCAGATTCCAATCCGGAAAGGATCGGACTTGCGGTAGGCGCAGGAGGCGAGGTTGTCGATCCTCCATTGAGCGAGACGCGGCGTCGTTTCGACCCTGTAGGCGGAATCGGTCATCCTAGCGGAGGCGAGGGCGGCAGTGACTTCATGGATGCAATCGAAGAGGCTTTCCAGCAGCTCTCCGGGGTTTCCCAGGTTTACTGTCTTCCGTACGCTTATTCATACAAAACATGTGCGATCCCCGATTCCCAACTCGAGAACAGAAACAGCGCGATCAATTAACAGTTTTTGAGCCTCCTTTCTAAGGCAACGCCATTGAGGATAGAGTTAGTTGCAGAGACAGAGAGAGACACAGAGGAGGAGGGGGCGGCGGCGGCGGCTTGGGTTTGGTTTGTTTTTGTTTGTTTCTGTTTTTTATTTATTTATGGGTCGAGCCTCTCAAATGTGTTGGACTGTTGGTGTTGCCTTGCACTGCACTTCATGATTGCGGGAGGCACCAAGGGAAGGGTGAGGCGTGAGGGGGTGAGGGGGAGGGGGTTTAATGGGAAAAGAAGAATAATAAGATGATGTCATTCTTCAATCGTTGTTGATGCATTTGTATGTACAATATTTTAAGGGTGCGGAGCAGTGGAGGCAAGGCAAGCAACCAACCAACCATATGTATTATTTACAAGCCAAGTATCCACCGAAAAATAAAAATAAAAAATATTAAAAAGTTTTGGCATTCATGGCCTCGGCACCCACTTTCATATTACATTTTTAGAAAACTTTTTTTAAATGTAAGTAAATGAGGTTTTGTTGGGAAAACAAAATCATGAAATACGTAGCGCGGAGAACATTTGTTTGAAAATAATAATAATAACAATCGTGAGAGAAAATCTTTCATACTTGATTTGCGATCAGAAATGTGAGCAAAAATAATTAATTTAATAAAATGTTAAAATAATAAAATTATATGCTTTAAAATAAAATCAATATTAAATGCTTGACTCTTCTCATCATAACTAAATATAAATACAGTGTAATGTAAACAAAGATTATAAATTACGAAATTTAATTGAAAAGACTTTGATGGTTAAAATTGTATTTGTATAATTAATAATGGGCAAGTTTGGAATTGCTACTCAAAGCTGTTTTTGATTATTTTATAAAATAAAATAGTAAAAGGTGTTTGGTAATTTTTTTTTAAAAATACTTATAAAATAAGTTTTTTTTTCAAAAGCAAAAGCAATTTGAGTGTTGCTTTAAAAATTTCTTTTTCACGAAGTAATTTTTAAAAAATAAAATATTAATCCTATCTCTTTCATCACAGCCTTACATGATGCATCCTGGCGAGTTCGTATAGATGATAAAAATATCTAATCATACCATCGACATTCGAAAACACAGTCCGAAGACACAACACAGGAAATATCTAATCACATTATGACATTAGAAGCCAACCGTGATAAGAAAAAGCCAATGTGTGTTTATACTTTCATTTAACTATAACTATGTAACTATAAGATTTCATCGTAGCATTATTATAATTAAATAAAACTATATATATATATTCAATATAATAATTATTTTATAACTTTAAATAAAATAAAAAAAATTAAAACTTATTATTTTAATTTTAAATAATATCAGATATATATAATTATTTTATTAATTCCTATTAACATGTAAATTATTATTATAGTAATAATAAAAATAAAATAAAATATTATTATTATGTTATAATAGTAATTAATATACATGAAGATAATTCATCGATATTTAATAATAATTAGTTTCTTAGTAGAGCATATCAATCGGACGGTGTGAGGGATTTGGATTGTGAGTGAGCAACGTCACTCATTACAGCGAGGACTTTGGACATTTCGATATTTGTCTCCAAAATCAATGTTAGATTGAATATTCATGTAATATATATCATGGGCTCGTAAAATTTAAAGGCAATCTAACGGTTAAGTTTTATGCAAATTCAATTAGAAAAAATATAAAGATAAATAAATAATTTTTAATTTATTAAAATTCATATTTTTTCTAATTGAATTTCGTATAAATTTAACGGTTAAATCACCTTTAAAATTTTATAGGCGATATTGTATATTAATGAATATTGTCAATTGAATGTAATTATTAGGATTTGATCACCATGGATAATAATGTCACATAATATTGAAGTCGGTGGATTGATTGTATATTTGATATTCAATTGAATGAATTATTCGGATTTGTAACTGGATAATAATGTAACATATTAATTCGTATGTTATGATTTTTATCGACATATCACATATTGTATCACGTCACTGTATTTATATATTTTTTACAAATTTGGCTAATTCGATTGTAAATTTTTATTAATTCTTGTATATTTATATATTTTGTTGGAAAAGAAAACTTTGCCAACATCAAAAGAAAAAGAATCTTAAAAGGAGAAAGTTCATTACAGAAACCATAATCCAGCCATAGATTTCCTCGAAAGAGCATGATCAGAAATATTCTTCTTCTTCTTCTTCTTCTTTTTATTAATAGGTAGTAAAGTCTTTAGATGTAAATAAAATTTTATTTGATATCGTCTTTGATGACAATTGATCGACAATTTAGGTAAACTCGTACATTTCGTAAAATAGAATCCTGTTATAGTGGAAATTGTAGGCATCAAATTTTGCTTCAAGCGTCTGGGACTTTGCGCTCATGATACCACTATCTGGCTCCTGACTCTGTGCTTATTTCTATCATGCCAGACCAGGGACCCAAACACATAACCATGGGTAATGGAACCATTAATGGGCTTCGCGGTGAGCTTGAAAGTGTGCTGCTGCCCCACCCGCTCAAACTTCAGTTTCTTGGGCTTCACGGTAATGGCCGTCCTCGGCGGCGACCGGACGGAAACGAAGTATGTGTCGGGAACACCGACATTCTTGAGGGTTCGGGTGATGGTGGTGGGAGCAGTGAGGTTGACGATGCTGATGGTGGGGTAGTTGAAGTCATTCAAGCTGTAGGAAGTGGGGCACTTGTAGGTGGATTTCTTGATACTGGAGGAGACATTGGATTTGCGTCTCACGGTGCTCATTCTCTCTCCATGTGCGCACAAGAAGTTCAAGTAGTCGGTGTACTTCAAGTCGTATACTAGGCCCGGGTCCAAGGCAGCCACCGGATGGACGTTCCCTGCGCCGTATGCGAAGGGTGACGCCTTGAGTCCATTCGATTCATCGTGTATCTCCTGCATGGTGTTGTCACGCGATGTTGCTGCCAAGGGCCAATTATGAGTGTTGAAGTTAGATACTATCGGTGTGTGTGTGTGTGTGTGTGTGTGTGTATAGGAGGTGTCTGTCAACACTAACCAGTGGTCATGAGGGCAGATTTGATGGCGGCGGGGCTCCAGTCCCGGTGGAGGGACTTTAGGGCGCCGACGATGCCAGCAACATGAGGACAGGACATTGAGGTTCCAGAAATTACATTGTAACCTAAGCGTCGGTCATCATAGTCGAGTCCGGTCGGCGACACGGCTTTGGAGTAAGCCGCGAGAATATTAACCCCTGGTGCTGCGATATCAGGCTGGACTAGGGAATACACACACACAAACACACCACATATGTAAATTGACTTTAATTGCTACAAAATATTGTTAGAAGTTAATACATATAGAAAGGAAAAAAGAAATTTAAGATTTAATAATTCAATTTCGACATAAATACTAATAAACAAAAAAAGGATGTAATCGAACCTTGAGAATTTGGGGTGAGATGGGATTTGGGCCCCTTGAGGAGAACGAAGCAATGAGTGGAGCGGGCTTGACTCCATACATCGTCTTGGTCGAACTAATGTAACCCATGGGGGACCTGTTGAAAATGATTGATTAATTGATTTTGTTTTTCTAATTCTATTTTAGAAATTGAACATACACGAATCTTACTATATAAATTGGAAATTTATGACATCAGAATTTTGGATATTCATATGTGAATATATATACACACACACACACTGGTGAGGTAACAAAAATATATTGCTAAAATAATTCAAAATAAATAAATATATTTATAAATATATTAATAAAAATACACTTATAAAATAACAAAAATTAAAAGTTAGAAAAAATAACTTTAAATATTTTAAAATGCTCCAATTATTAATGAATATATGAAACCTAAATATTATAAAACAAATTATATAGAAAATAAAATAAAATTACCCGACGTACACCTAAATGAGAGAGAGAGAGAGAGAGAGAGAGAGAGAGAGAGAGAGAGAGAGAGAGAGTTGTTCGGTGTATGAAGGATTACTCTGTGGAGTTCATGTACGTGAGAAGATCTAGGCCTTGCTGGTATCCAAGGTGGGTGGCAGCCAGGACGTGAGCGTCGGCTAGGGTACCGGGGCCATCGGCCTTGTCATTAATCAACACCATTCCAATACCACCCGCCAGCAGGACCTGTTCGCCTTTATCCACTCTCGGCGTCACCCCTCGCCTGCAAACCACGATCTTCCCCTGCACCTTCTCCTTACGCAGGCTTCCTTCTTGACACAACTCGCTGCACAATCCCATTGGAAGTAAAATTAATCACATAATGTGTGTGTGTGTGTGTACCGGCCTAGTTCAATTAATGTATTTGAGAATTGAGACACTACTTTGCAATCACAATTGAAGGTAATTAATGTAGAGACATGGACTCACGCTTCTTCAGCCGTTGCGTTCTCGGCTTTCGCGTCTCTGGCGAGGATGAGCGGATACATTTCACTGGCTGTCATGTTTGACTTTACGATGCTCGCTCCCTGCCATGCACCATATTTACACTCAAACTGACTCATAAATTAATTCTCACGCGGTTAGGCTTAGTTTTTTACTCATAACTCACAAACGAAATGAGAGGGACCAATAATTCGTCCAAGTTAATTTGAATTGGATGAGTTAGTTGTATTAAAATTCGAATGCTGAGGTATCTTTTCCCTTAAAGTAATTTATAAAAATTTTAATAATTATTTCACTTGTGTTTCTCAATTAATTATATTTTTTTTCATACCAACACATCATTAATTTCCAATCCCATTTAAAAAATTTTATTCTCCGCCAACTATCAACTATTTGTAAAATCAAAATTCAAACAGTTTGTCAAATGGATTCATGCATGCTGAAACGCTTTTTTCAAAAAAAAGAAAAAGAAAGAAAGAAAGAAAGAAAAGAAAAGTAGATCACAATCTCATCACACGTGCTACCATGTTAACTGAGTTTACGTTTTTCTGTTTTGTCTTGTTTTCACTTGTTTATAGTTCATAATAATAAATAATAGACGGTTAAATGTTGGGGATGTGACCAACAAGGCAAGGGCGTTGACCACTAACATACCTTGAACTTCGTCTTCTTGCCGTCGCCAATCTCAAGAAAATTGACCAAGTCCCTGTCAATCGTGCTGGCGGCGACAGTAAACAACCATGGTGCCAAGTTGGTAACACTCGAAGCCATAGGTCCGCCATTCCCCGCAGAGACGACCACTATGATTCCTCTCTTCACGGCCTCCAAGGACCCGATCGCCTCGACGTCACGGAGATAACGTGTCGTGGGCATTCCACCCAAGGACACCGACAGCACATCCACTCCGTCAGATATGGCGGCATCGAACGCGTCCAGAACGTCGACACTGAAGCAGCCCGCAGTGAGGCAGGCCTTGTATGCGGCGGCTAGTGCCAGGGGCGCGCCACCGGAGGCCGTGCCTTTGGCCTGACCCAACTCGTTTGCGCCTTCAACGCAGTCGCCGACCGCCGTCGACAGGGTGTGGCTCCCGTGGCCGTCCAGGTCGTATGGCGTTTGGTCGTTTGCGGTTAATAAGCCTAAGGCCTTGGCGCCTTTGACGAAGAACTTGGCTCCGATCAGCTTACTGAAACATTATCAACAGAGGCAGCCAACTTAACGTAAGTCGAATTCTAGGAAGCCTAATGAAATTAAGGAAATTAACAAAAATAAAAAAAACATATTATTTGGGTTTATTCATATAATAAACCACCCAGGGATTTTTTTTTTCATTTTTACTTTTTAATTGGTGAAAAAAAAGTTAGCAACAATTCTGTGACTCGAAAGTTGAAAATCACAAACTTTAAAAATTGATATGCCACCATTGTTTGAGACTTTGATTGGAGGATATTATCGGAGTAGTATATATATATATATATACTAGCACAAAAACAAACATAAAATAAAAACTTTAAAGTATACTAGCACAAAAACAAACATAAAATAAAAAGGAAAACAAATTAAAATAAAAAGCTACATATTTATTAATTTTTACATACCCGAAGGTTACAAAGGGACGTCTCCTTAGATGACCTCCAGTATAAAGATTCTCTATTGGGAGTTCTGGAAACTAGTTTATGTAATGGACCTGTATATTTTCAATGTTCACCTAACTTTCTTGTGTCCCTTCTAGATGCCAATTTACAAGATGTGTTAACTCTTAAGGTTCACACTCACGAATATAACATGAAACCTGGTAGTGAGAATATTGCTCTTGTCTACAGGATTCATTTCAAAGTCATGAACACATTAGCTCCTAGGTCTAAGTTGTTACCGGCCGAGAAAAGACAAAGCTTGTCATATTTGAAACAAACCTTAGACACGCTAATGTAACCATTCCTAGAACCATATCATGGGATGAAGTTTCACTTCCTTCGAATGGAATCTAGAACATGCGGCACCCCTAAATTAGAGTCTCATGATCTAGAAAGAATTCTAGAAAAACTCTGATGGAACGGTTTCCCTTTCTTTTGAAAGAAACCGACAGATGCCTCAGATTAGTTTTTAGTGCATCCAATCGAAAATCGACTTCCCATCTAGAGACAACCAATTATCACATCACCTCCATCTAGTTCATCACATGATAACCAGGTAGTTGATGATGTTGACAATGCTTCAACATATGATGCATCGTCAAAACTTAAGGGTCTATGGAAAGACCATATTGGTATTCACCACAGGAGTATATTCAAACTCCAAAAACCCTGTTGGTCCACAACCACAACTTAGGAGACAAAATTCTAACCTTCTCCACCGAAATGGAATTCCTTTCCATTAACGTCATAGAAATAAAGAAGCCCCGAATTGAGATCGAGCCATTAAAGGCCGTTTAAGTGATTATCTGTATGGGTAATCATATTACTCTTAAATCATGTTTTTTGTTGGTATGATTCCAGGAAGGTTGTTTGTTTAAGTTTTTGCGAGCGTTTAGTTCTCGATGTGTTACCATCACGTTGGGCTCGTTCGCCGTGAGTAAGTCCCAAGAGAGGCGATGAGGCGTTATTCCCGTAATCGGTCGTGGTGTGTGTAGTAGACATCTACTACGGAAGGAGAATGGAGCGTACGCAGGAGCTTGATCAGCAATCTTATCTAGGATCCAGGAGCGGTGAAGAACATGGTCGAGGAGGAATATGATAGCCTTGAACAGGCAATCACAGATTGGTCTTTACCAGCATGTGAAACCATCGAGTATCTACAAGATAGGTACGTTTGATTTAAAATCACGTTATGTGATCAAGTCTATGGAGCGAACACTTCCATAAGAAGTCGTTCTTCAAGCACTTTTCGGTTGCTTGATTCCTCCATCCTTAAGTATCAAAAGGCTTACCAATATCTTCATATTGGGATGATCCAAATTGGATTAAAGCCACTTACCCGAGAAGGCTTGGATGCCGTATCCTTGTCTCTCTTCAAGATCGAGGCATCTCCAAGATAAAGATTCTCTATTGGGAGTTCGAAACTAGTTTATGTAATGGACCTGTATATTTTCAATGTTCACCTAACTTTGCTTGTGTCCCTACAGATGCCAATTTACAAGATGTGTTAACTCTTAAGGTTCACACTCAGACAAAATTCTGAACCTTCTCCATCGAAATGGAATTCCCTTCCATTAACGTCATAGAAATAAAGAAGCCCAAATTGAGATCACTAAGGAATTCACGGACAAATTACAACGGGAATATGAGAGTCCTCAATTTGATACCTTTCGCGCTTGATATTTAGAAGAATGTTCTCTTTAGAATATAGAAAGGAAATCGGTGCCAGGTATATCACTTGGATTAAGGACAATCAGAGGGTTATTAGTTTTCTGACTGGTATACCCAACATTATGACCCTGGAGAAGAACCCTATGCTTACAACTTGTCATCTCAACAAAACCACCGTAACCCATACCACTTGCGAAACTAATGGACAAATCAATGATCAAACATTTCCCGTGGTAGGTATGACACATGTTGAGAAAGCAGATTGGACTCCGATTGCTCGACGTGATCATCTAATCATCAAGCAGAACAATTTTATCAATGCTAGTTTACATCAACTTAATTCTAGGTTTACTCTAAATGAAGATGTAAAAAATATTAGTAAAGGAAAAGATAAAGTTGATAGGTCTTCACCTTCTCCTTCTATTCCGCTTCTTTATTTCTATGATGTTAATGGAAGGGAATTCCATTTCCGGTGGAGAAGGTTCAAATTTTGTCTCCTAAGTTGTGGTTGTGGACCAACAGGTTTTTTTGGAGTTTGAATATACTCCGTGGTGAATACCAATATGGTCTTTCCATGGACCCTTAAGTTTTGACGATGCATCATATGTTGAAGCATTGTCAACATCATCAACTACCTGGTTATCATGTGATGAACTAGATGGAGGTGATGTGATAATTGGTTGTCCTAGATGGGAAGTCGATTTTAATTGGATGCACTAAAACTAATCCAATTCTACACACAATTATACGACTTGTGTGATTCGTGTAGAGCGTGGAATTTCCCATTTTCAATGTTATGGCTAAAAAGCGAACATTGAGTTGAAATAATTTCATTTTCTTAGCAAAAGTAACTAAACCATGATGTAAAGCAGTTTTAATAAAAACAATGAAGATGCTTAACATGTTGGTGCAGAGTCTTGAGAAAACAAGGATGTCATCAATATAAACAATAATAAAATGCATATAAGGAGTGAATATGTCATTCATAATTTTTTGAAACTCCAAGGTGCATTTTTCAAACCAAAAGGCATTACATTCCATTCATATTGTCCAAATGGAACTATAAATGCAGCTTTTATACCTGTCTTCTTCAACAACCTGGATTTGCCAGGAAACCTGATTTTAAATCGAATTTCTTGAAGATAAAACTTCATTTAATCTTTTTAATAAATCACTTTTATTGGGAATTGGATACCTTATCCACCTAAGGCTTTATTAAGAGGCTTGTAATTAATTACTAACCTGGGTACTCCTCTTTCCAATTCAAGATTTTTTATTGACATAAAAAGCGGTTTGACTCCATGGCGAACGGCTTTCTCGATCAGCTTCTTAAGAAGAAGATCATTGATTTCTTTTCTACAATAATCCACTAATTCTTTGTTCATCCTGTCTTTGGTCGAGCCTTAGTGGGTATCATTTTATCATTGAAATCTTTTTCATAGGAAGATGAACTACATGTTTCTTTCTTTCCCAAAAAGCGATGAGTAAATCACTACATATAGATGAGGTGATTTCTAACTCAATATCCTTAACGATTTTCCTGGGAATTCCAAGGATTGTAGCTATCCTGAATCTTAAGGATTTGATATTCTTGGTGAAGAGAGTTAAGATGTAACGTCTTCAATCGAATCTTTTCCTGAAGGGTTTGAAGTAGAGAAACTTAGTGAGGTCTACGCCATTTGAACATGAGAGAGTGTTCTTCAAATTGGGCATAATCCTTCAATAGTAATTGTAAAAGGATACAACTTCCTAAGGAAAGGTGTTCCTAAAATCACAGGGTGACTAAGATCCTTTACGAGGATAAAGTCCTGTTAATGCAAACATCGTTATTACAAATGAATGCTTTGGGTAGAAAATACTTGATATTCACTGTCTTGTTATTTGCAACGGTGATGCTCATAGTTCTTCTTCTTATAATAAGAAGTTGGTAACAATCCTTCTCTAAGACAATTCATGTCAATACCGGAATCTAAGAGTGCTTATTGTCTCATGTATCTCATCGTCACTAACCACTAAAGTAGTAGAGACTATCCATTTTGTGGTTCCTACAAAGACTAAGAAAAGTACCGTCGTAATCTCGGGTTGAATTGATCCTGCTTGGGATGTATGAATCAAATTCAGATTATCCTGGAAAGTCCTAATGAAAGTTTTAAGCTCTTTGACCTCTATCTTGAGTGTCTTGAACTTCCGATGTAATTCAGCAAGAGTTGGGGTTCTAGCAGAACTTTCTATATTCTTAAATCTATTAAGAACTTCCTTGAAAGTATAAGGTTCAATTACCTCATTCTTTCTACGATGGTGTTTGATCTCGGTTTCTCTAGATTCTTGAATCGAAGATCAATATAATGTCGAATTTCTCTCTTTTTCCTGGGATCCGTTATCTTATCAATTAAATCTAAGATATAACTCTGGAAGCCAGAGAACGTTAATATGTAATCCATTCATGGTTTGGATTACATCCAAATATTTAGAATTATCTCTACCTTTCGAACAACTACATTGTTTGGGGGAACAATGGTCATTGTCGGAAGAAGAAGAATCTTCTTCTAAGGAGATGTAGTCATTTTCATCGAAGGAACTCTCAGAGCTAGATAACTCGAGTCCTGGATCCTTAATTTGAAGAAGCGTCTGTAACTCCCTGGCGTTCTTCTTTATTATCGAATAACCTTCAAAGTCGTCTTTGCATAACATTTGTTAAAGAAAGTGACCTTTTCTTCCGCACTTGAAGATCTCGGGTGCGGACTCGGGCTTTTGATAATTCTTCCTCTTAATACTCTTCTTCTGAGTAGGAGAGGTTCTATAATTGTCAGGGAGGAGGTTTAAATCTTTTCCTCTTCGAATAATGTTTGTGATTTTTATTGCGAGATTGAGAGGAATGATGAGTGGTACCCCCTGAATTTTGTGCTCCGGATAAGCAAACTGGGCACAAAATTCCCCTAATCGCATCTTCCGATCAACCTCTGGGATTTGAGCTGGTGACGAAGTTTTAAATCATTACGAAGAGAAAGGCCTTCGATAATACATTCATCAAGATATCACCGTAATTATACTTGGTCAAGAGGGAGTGACCATTATGGCGATGACGAATCCTATCTCTAATTTTATTGGCAAATAACGGTGGAAGACCATTAATGAATTGTTCCTTCCATCGAATGTTGTTAAGATCGAGACGCTGAACAACACGAGTAAAGAATACGTCTTTGTACCACCTGAAATGGCTCGAGTGGGACACCGAAGATTCATAAGTAAAACATCACCGTTTTCATGGATCCAGGTGGTTACTATCTACGAAATGGTGATAGATGTGTTGTCTTAAGGTATAGACAGATCTTGAACTTGCGTTGTATGACCATCTTCAATCTTAACGGATTGAAAGATCAAATATTTTTTGATCGTGTGTGAGATAGTTATCCCACCAACCTTTTAAACTTCCAGGAAAAGCCAGGCGATTAATTCGGCACAGGCTCTATCATCGTTTCCACGAGCTTTGCAGACAAGGCAAACATCAAGATCCGATGAATGGTTTGTCGAATAATTTGTTCTGACGCACCATCGATGTTCCAATCGTAGATCGCATTGCCATCATAAGCCATCTGCGTTCTTTGTTCCGCTTTCTTCATAGAGCAAATCCATAGGAGTTGGACGTGGATAATATGTTCTAGAGTCGGATTGTTTGTATGTTTATACATTTTGTTAGGAAAATATACTTTCCCAACATGTGGATTTTCTTGGGTAGAATTCAACTCTTTAAAAAGAGGAGTGTTCTTGGAAGTAGAAGGTTTATTACATAACCCATAGTTCTCGAGAGAGATATCCTCTATGGGCTCATTCGATAGCGCATGATCTTCGAGAGATATATTCTCGAAGGCTTCAAAGGGATCATCCACGATTGTGGAAGATCTCGTAAACCAACCATTCCTAAAGAGGATTGAGGTTTAGAAATATTTCCTATCTTTAATTTATCAAGACGATCAATCAAATGATTAATCATCTCTGTGTTGCCATTACCAAGCTTATATGGCTCGGTTGTAATCTTTAGAGGTGGCTTGATATTGGTCGGAATGACCTTTGGTTTTAGAACCGAAGGTGAAGGAATAGAAGGAGAAGGTGAAGACCTATCAACTTTATCTTTTCCTTTACTAATATTTTTTACATCTTCATTTAGAGTAAAACTCTAGAATTAAGTTGATGTAAACTAGCATTGATAAAATTGTTCTGCTTGATGATTAGATAATCACGTCGAAGCGTTCGGAGTCAATCTGTTTCTCTAACATGTGTCATACCTACCACCTGGAAATGTTTGATCATTGATTTGTACATTAGTTTCTGCAAGTGGTATGGGTTCTAGAAATTAATAAGTATATATATATATATATATATATATATATATATCATGGGACGAGTAGCTAAGAATGTTTTACTCGACCGTGTCCTCCGTACGTGGTAAAGAAAAAACACAAACCTGTTGCAAGTAACAGAGAGGTTTGCCAGGGTGGATGCCTGACACTTCCCTTTCCACTTTGACGGCACTTCACCCGCTTGATCACGGAAACTCTTAGAAGTTGGATCAACGCCTTCAACGACAGAAAACAACACATATCTCAACCTAAGTTCCACACACACACACACATACATATATATAATAGAATTAAAATGAAACTAGCAAATTAATTAAGTCGATCACCTGTGTCGATGTTTCCTATGATCACACCCTCTCCGAAGTTTGTCTGCTTCCAGAATCTGAATGAATTGGAACTCCATCTCTGTCACGCACCAGTCCAAGGAACTGCCACGATCGAGTAGTGTGCAACTCGTACCTTTCATTCGGAAAAACCGCTATAACGTCTGGGTGCCCTGCGTTCAATCATTCATAATTCTATAACAAATATGTTCAACATGTATCCGACTTTAAGATGAATCTCATTTCCAACTTAATTATGTTATGTTTCTGAAGAAATGGATGCTGCCTAATAATAAAAAGCTTTTAATTAAGCTAGATTTGAAGACAATGCTACCTAGCTAGTAATAGCACACTATACATACATACGTACATGCATACATGCATACATACATACATACATACATACATACATATACATACATACATATACATACATACATACATACATGTGCTTATGGACTTCCAGTGTAGTAACTTAATAAATACCTGCAAGTTTGTCTGCAACATCCTCGTCGATGGATGCAGAGAAGGCATTAATATGTCTTCTGTGGGAGTAGATGATCGCGTCCTCTACCTTCTCGTCGCTGCGCCAAATGGTAAGAAAAATAAACCAGGAGATGGTGTGAGAGAGGGATTCAATTGCATATTGTTAATTAATTGTATATCGGTGCATGTACGTAGTTGAAATAAAATTGTTGACCTTTTCAAGAATGATCCCAGAAGTTCTTCATGAGCAGTGGTCCTGTGGCTGTGAAGATCAAGGGCCGATGATTCCGATAATTGGGTAAGACTATCATCGTAGGATCCAAGGTATACTATGAAAACCTGCGATTTTCAAAAACATGCAGTTACAGAAATACAATGTTAATATCGGTATAGTCTGGAGATCACGGGCCTGGGAGCTCACTGTTCGAGTGAGTAATTGATATCAAATTTGATGTAAAATGACTAGACGCTTAAAAAAGAAATGTAACGTACGTTAATATCAATGGGAGGATACTCACACGTACCAAACCGATTAATGCACCTTATAAATAAAAGCAAAACTAAAAGCAATACAAGCAAAATACATATATATAAAAGCTATACAAAAGTCAAAATAAGAAAAAATATCCACTAAACTATATTAAAAGCAATAATTTATAACTAATAAGAAATATTTTTCACTAATCGAAAGCCATATAACTTATAATCTTATAAGAACGATAAAAACCTGACCAATAAACTAGGTTTATTTGTGAAATTAAAGTCCCGTGCGCGCGCACACAGATTATATAGTCGAAAAAATCAGCCGTGTAATGTCTATTTAAAAAATAAATCATAAGTTTGATATTGTGGTACATCACCACCCGACTTCTCTACCTAAATATCAATACTATATATATACTATATATTATTAATAAAAAAATTTAATATAAAATTTATATGGAAACCCATGACTAATTTTACAATTAAAATTTATAATTAATTTTGATAATTAAAATTTTAAATTAATTTTGAATTAATATTTATAATAAAAATTTTAGAAATTTAATATTTAATTAGATATTATAAATTATAAATTATAATTATAATTATAAATATTAATTGAAAGTTTAATTATTAGTAATTTAATTATAAAGTTAATTATAAATTTTAATTTCAAATTTATAAAATTAATTATAAAATCATTTTTGGATCCTCAAATAAGTTAAAGTCCTCCTTGAAGCTTTATCTATTAATTCAGTTTTGTATCTAAAATTATTAATTTAGATAAAATTAAGCTTTATCTAAAACGAATGAAAGTTTTGTATTAATTTTTATTTTAAATTCAGTTATATATATACTTGTCATCAAATATTAAATTAACAATGTTTTGTGTTCATAATATCATATAACTTGCAAAAATAAATTTAAATTTCAAAAAAAATCAATAAATATTATTTTATTTCTATTGTCTTACGGGCACCACCATCAAAATAGTAATTCAAGGGTAAAATAAAGCAAACCCAGTTCAACCATAATACAGCAATTTTCGTATCATAATAATAAATTATTATTAATAATAATGTATAAGTAATTCAATTGGTAAAATAAATTACAAGTTAAATTATTTTGTAGCTATTAGTATTTAATTAGTACTAAATTTTTTAAAATTTATAATTATTTTACTAAGTGTATCATCAAAAATTAGATAATTTAATTAGTGAGTTATTCATAGTAGGTTATTTTAAAAAAAAATTAGCATCTAATTTAATTGGTAAACTATTTATAATAATTAAATTCTTTTAAAAAAGGTTAGCTAATTTTAGGGTGAATATATATATATATATATATATATATATATATATATATATAATATATTTGGCACTACGCCCTATAAGAGTACTCTTTTTATACAGAGATATAAATAAATGTCCATATATATATAGATAAACGAGTAATTCAAAATTATAAATAATGTTTTTTTGGTAAAAACCAGAAATATTGAATCTGAAGTTAATTTTATTTAAAAAGTTTTAATGGTTATAAGCTTTTTTTTTAACTAAGGTTGAGCAAATTTTTATTTTCTATGGTATAATGTCTGTAATAATAATGATTTTTTAAAAAAATAATATACAAAAATATTAATAAATTAGTATTTTAATAACAAAATAGAATAAAACGACCTGATCAGGTATGACTTTCCCAAAAGAACAGAATATATGCGCTTCGACTGTCCATTTACAGCGACTTGTTTATATATATATATATATATATATATATATATATATATCCAAATAGAATTAGGGAGGCCAGGGACAACCAAAATGCAGCGTTAACTAGTGGGTCGAAATTGGTAACCTTTTTAGAGGCGCAGGTGGGTTCGAACTGCAACAGACACAGCAGGAGGAGGAAGTGAAGTGGATGAGTTGAAAGCCGCACCTCCTCGGACTTTGTATCTGCGCCAACCGCACTCCTTTTCTGCTACAAATAGATAACCGAATCAAGCATCAGACACACACACACACACACTACGGTTTAAACAATATATGTTTCATTAATTGGTAACCTTAATTTTGTCATTAACGATCAGAGAGTGCGCGCGAAAGCTATAATTAATTTTAACATACAGATTAAAAATGTTTGGGAAATTACTTACCATGGACATTGGTGCGTGCTGGCTGTTTCTTTCTTTCTTTTTTTCCAATTGCTAGATATATATATATATATATATATATATAACTCCTTCTGCTTGTGGAAGTTGGGTTCAATGGCAATATTTATAGATTCAGTTGGTGTTGCATATGTATTTGACTCGCATGCCTGATCGCGCCATTCGTAGAACGGTGTAATTAAGGCGGGTCCCAACGGCGTTGACCTCTTGAAACCATAGCTCCATTGCCTCAAGTCAACGTTGTCCCCATTTTTTTACACCCTCGTTTTTTACACGCGTTTTCACCCTTTATTTTTTTTTATTTTTATTTTTTTTGTTTTTGGGTTACCGTTTCACCTTTGATGCCATCGAAGTCGCCTTATTTTATAGTTTCTCTCACAGATTTGCGCGGCTCACAGGATGGTGTAAACGAAGAATATATAATAAATGTAATCATAGTATAGCGTAGCCCATTAATCGTCCTACGCACTTTTTATCAGGGGCAACATTAGTAATTTTTTAAAGTATTTCTCTTGTTTATTTTTTTGTGCAACTTGCTTTACAGCCCCTACTGTCAATATTAGCGTATTTTTTTAAAAGTATTTGTCATCGGATCCACATGCGGAAAGAAGAGAGAAGGAAAGTCAAGACAATATATTTTAAAAAAAAAAAAGTTTCCCTGGAGCCTTTGCAAAGTGAGGCTGCGAGCTAGAGATTCATCATATTGGATGTTCCCGTACACAAAATTGAGAAATGTCTGGCAAACTTCAATTGACATATCCGAAATGTCTATGATGGATAATTCAATTCCTTCTCCACCCTGCTGATATAACTCAGATTTGTCAGACCAAAATGGGTATAGCATCAACATCAACGTTAATGTTTTTTCCCTCAAAGTTTGGATAAGCCAGCAAAGTACTAATCAGTTTGAATCAAGATAAGTAAAATGAGAGGCATACAGCTGGTGATTTAGTCTTCAGGTCAAGGAATTCAACGTCAATGATTAACTTTCCAGTTGTTGGAGCCTCAAATACCCAAACAAAGTCTTCACTATTCTTCAGTTGCCTGTCTTTAATTTCTGCACAGTAAGTAGGCTAGGATACAAACAAGTTGTGCATCCTAATATGTTTTAGTGAAGATAAATATACCTTATGATGTAGCTGCACCAATAATTTTATAGAATTTAAACTAAATTTAACTTTGATACCCTAACGTGCAAATTATATAAGACTATTGCATTGCAATGTTCTAACGTGCAAATTAATTATATAAGAGCAAAATCTTAAATAGCTGGACTAAGTATGGTGGGTAAAGACACATATTCATGGATGATGAGTTTGTGGGTTCAAAATCATTCATAGGAGAGTTAGAAAGGGATAAGGAAAGTTTGGAAACATTATTATAAAATAAATTTTTAAAAAAGTGGAAAATGGAGTAATTCATGTGTGAGAGTTGTGCTGGTAGGTTTTGATGTCATAACGGATTGTCTCCAAAAATAACAGCTATAGAGATTCACTTTGTTCTTGAGCGGATCATCATAGTTGATCATCGTATCTATTTTGATAGTTAATATTTCATGATTTGAATCTCTAGATATCATGATATGTGTAAATGAGTGGAATGGAGTTTTGCAGATTTGTTTAAATTTATGTCGTCCACTTGGTGTGGGAGTTGGAATTGTTGTAAATTATGAATTTTTGCAAATAAATTTTTTGGTAGCTTTAATTTTGCTTTTATCGAATTGCCAATTTTGT
The DNA here is from genome assembly GCA_023512835.1 of Taxillus chinensis. Taxonomy (NCBI): domain Eukaryota; kingdom Viridiplantae; phylum Streptophyta; class Magnoliopsida; order Santalales; family Loranthaceae; genus Taxillus; species Taxillus chinensis. The sequence goes on along the minus strand of CM042090.1, from coordinate 24,554,635 downwards.
AATCATATGATTAGAAAAATTTAATCGATTTCCATATAGTAAAAAAAAAAAAGGCCATATAGCGCAATAAGGCTTACCTGATAATAAACTCACAAAAAGATTTACAAATAAAGGTCGAAACATGACCCGAAAAATGCTTAAGAATCACAAATTCATATAAGGAGAAGCAATGGCTATCAGGCCTACAAACAAAAGTCCAAAAAGGCCACTCTCATTAAATAGCTCGGAATTCCGAAACAAACCCATAACGGGAAGGGGGCTAGGGGCAATAGGCCCAATAATAAAGGCCTGAAGGCCTGAAACACATAATTAGATAAATGATTTATAGATTAAATGAAATAGATGGGCCAAGAAGCAATCTCTATTAAAAGTGTAAAATAAACTAGTACGTTTATGTTCGTTGCAGAGCAGGTGGATCGTTCAATTTAGTCTCATGATTTTAATGGATTAAAAATGAATTAGTTTGGTCTGGTTCATGTCTTTTTTTCCTTTTTCTTCAAATTGTAAGAGCAAAATATTAAAAATATTTTATAATAAATTAACTTGTCATAATAATTTAATCTATAAAAAATTAAGATATCATAATAATAATTTCATACCATTTAAAATTCAATTCAATTTTATTTTATATTTTGCATGTAAAAAATATAAGTTAATTTCTATATAATAATTTTTAATATTCAAAATTCTAAAATCATATTGAAAATTTTTAGGTTTAAATATTATTTTTAATATCAATGAGTTTAGGGTTCGAATACTAGCTGAGGTATGATGGGTAATAGTTAAAAAAAATGAACTGGTCTATAGATCGGTCCGCATTTGTCTGATTTGGTCCGCACCGACAGATTTGTTTAGGTCCGTAATTGAAATAAATTAAAAATTTTGTGGTTTTATTTGCTTTGGCTCACACGTTTGCAGACTAATCTACATACTAGTAGTTCATTTTATATCCCTATTCTCAAACCTAGCCCATAACACAAAGGCTCATTAGAGAAGCTCAACCTAGGAAAACACCAAAGCCCAAATGACCCACACGGCAATGGGTCGAGTCAAACATGTCCGACCTAGAAGACAAACATAGGCTACAGGCTAGATTTCCTATATCCTCAACCCAACCCCGATGCTCAAGGTGCCTTCTGCAATACTAGAATAGAAGTAAGTGATAAGAATGTATGAGGAAAAGAACTTTGGAGGAAAGAAGAGAAGAGAGTTATTACGAAATTGTAAATTCGTGTAACCCTCAATTAAAAGACTGTTCTTTTATAGGACGTGCAATACAAACGAGCCAAACAAACTTACGAAAATTAAGGAAAGACAAGCCTATGTACACTCACGTTGCATACAACGTGGCCATTTATTAGCAACGATCTCTACCGATCAACCCCATTTACGGATGACGTGATCGTGCTTTGTTTTGCATCACTTGGGGTCCAGCCCACGGCCACGACTCGCACGACTAGGACATGACCGACGCTATCTCTGCACGATCGGGTCATGGGCCGTGCACCCACACACATCGATAAGCCACTATCGACATGAGAAACCAACCGGTGATGAGAGAAATGTGTTAATTTGTTTTGTTAAAATAAAGTTTTTTAATCTGGACCTATATATTTGTATCTAACGATTCAAATTATATTTGCATTTAACTTAATTTTGCCAGGATAAGATTTCAACATAGTATTATTATAATTAAATAAAATTATAATTTGAACTGTTGGTCTTGCATCTTATAGTCTAGATTCAAAGATTTCACGTTATTATAATATATCACAAGATCACATTGTAACACACACACATATATATATATTTAATATAATAATAATTTTTTACTCTAGATAAAAATAAAATTTTTTAAAACTTATTATTTAAAAGTTAAAATAATATTAGATATAAAATAATTATTTATTAATTTCTATTAACATGTAGATTATTATTATTGTAATAACAAAAAAAATTTAAAATCAAACGTTTATTATTTTGTTATTATACATACTCAAATAGTATAATACACATGAATATAATTCATCGATATTTAATAATAATAATAATAATAATAATAATAATAATAATAATATTATTATTATTATTATTATTATATAGTTACTTCATAGTGCATATCAAAGTTGAATTGATTGTGTATTTGTTAGGGATAATTAAGAAAAAAAAAGCTGAATACTTGAAAAGCACACTACATAAGAACACCAGATTTACATGGTTCACTTCAGAATAAGGTTACGTCCACTGGCGTTAGGGAATAATTTTACTATATCAAAGAGAAAAGAGGAGTACAAATTACAGATTATGAGATTACAAGATATTCAGATGACACAAATTACAAATATTCGGGAAGACAGAACCAGATGACGACGGAGAGACACAAATTCACCATAGACTACAAAGCCAAAATAGATTACCGAATAGGTACTCTAAAAAATAAATTGATGCTGGCAACACATATGACATAGATCCCCGCAGGCATCGAATACTTGTCCGGAGGAAACAAACCCTTCACGCTGCTGCAAAATGGAAAGCATAGTTGGAAGCTAGGTTTGATAGGTCAACACTGCTACCAAAGAGAGAAGAGAGATAGGCACCTCTTACAAGAATAAAACACATTTAACCTACTTTCCTTTCTTTTTTACTTTACGGCAACTTACGTCCATTTAATTAATTATGAATCCGACTAAATCATTTGATTATAAACCTTTATTCTTGTATATTTACATATTTTGTTGGAAAAGTAAACTTTGTCAACATGAAAAACAAAAAATCCTAAAAAGGAGAAAGTTCATTACATAAATCATAATCTTCCGGCCATAGATTTCTTCGAAAGAGAGAAGTATTCTTATTCTTCTTCTTTTTATTAATAGATATTAAAGTCATTAGATGTAAATATAAATTTATTTGATATCGTCTTTGATGAAAATTGACAAATCAGGTAAACTCGTACATTTCGTAAAATAGAATCCTGTTATAGTGGAAATTGTAGGCATCAAATTTTGCTTAAAGCGTTTGGGACTCTGCGCTCATGATACCACTATCTGGCTCCTGACTCTGTGCTTATTTTCATCATACCAAACCAGGGACCCAAACACAGACCCAGGGGTAATGGAACCATTAACGGGCTTCGCGGTGAGCTTGAAAGTGTGCTGCTGCCCCACCCGCTCAAACTTCAGTTTCTTGGGCTTCACGGTAATGGCCGTCCTCGGTGGCGACCGGACGGAAACGAAGTATGTGTTGGGGACACCGACATTCTTGAGGGTTCGGGTGATGGTGGTGGGAGCAGTGAGGTTGACGATGCTGATGGTGGGGTAGTTGAAGTCATTCAAGCTGTAGGAAGTGGGGCACTTGTAGGTGGATTTCTTGATACTGGAGGAGACATTGGATTTGCGTCTCACGGTGCTCATTCTCTCTCCATGTGCGCACAAGAAGTTCAAGTAGTCGGTGTACTTCAAGTCGTATACTAGGCCCGGGTCTAAGGCACCCAACGGATGGACGTTCCCGGCGCCGTATGCGAAGGGTGACGCCTTGAGTCCGTTCGATTCATCGTGCATCCCCTGCATGGTGTTGTCACGCAATGTTGCTGCCAAGGGACAATTATGATTATGAATGTTGAAGTTAGTTATTATCAGTATGTGTGTGTGTGTGTATAGGAGGTGTACGTCAACACTAACCGGTGGTCATGAGGGCAGATTTGATGGCGGCGGGGCTCCAATCAGGGCGGAGGGACTTCAGGGCGCCGGCGACGCCGGCGACATGAGGACAGGACATTGAGGTTCCAGAAATAAAACCGTAAGCAAAGCGTCGTTTGTCATAGTCGAGTCCAGTCAGCGGTACGACTTTGGAGTAAGCCGCGAGAATATTAACCCCTGGTGCTGCGATATCAGGCTGGACTAGGGAATACGCACACACAAACACACCACATAAGTAAATTGACTTTAATGGCTACAAAATATTGTCAGAAGTTAATACATATAGAAAGAAAAAAAAGAAATTTTAGATTTAATAATGCATTTTTGACATAAATATTGATAACAAAAGGAAGAAATGTAATATTGATCATAATTAATCGAACCTTGAGAATTTGGGGTGAGATGGGATTAGGGCCCCTTGAGGAGAAAGAAGCAATGAGTGGAGCGGGCTTGACTCCATACATCGTCTTGGTCGAACTAATGTAACCCATGGGGGACCTGTTGAAAATGATTGATTAATTGATTTTGTGTTTCTAATTCTATTTTAGAAATTGAACATACACGAATCTTTATATAAAATTAGAAATTTATGAGATCATAATTTTGGATATTCATATATATATTCACACTGGTGAGGTAACAACAGGGTTGAAGAGGTCTAAGAAATTTTAGGATGACCCTGAAAGCCTAGAGCACTAATATTGGATTTCTTATGCAAATTTATTTTTTTATAATTAAGAAAAAATAATAAAAATTCATAAAATCATTCCTACAACACATATGTCATATAATTAACTTTATTCGTAGAATTTATAGAATATTTCTTATTATATTAAAAAAAATACTATTTACTCCTATAATTATTAAATTATAAATAAAAAGTTTCTTTCGTATTTCTTCTTGTCATTTTTTATAATTTTTATTTTTATTTTATATTAAATTATAAAAAGTTATTATTAAATATAAAATATTATTTTAATGATATAAAAAATAATTTAAAAGATCAATTGCTGTATATTTATATAAACAAACAAATAGTAGTTTAAATTTATAAAATTAAGAAGAATGATTGGTTATTAATGCTCTAAGTAGGGCAACTGGAGTCTGGGGAGGGGGTAATGGATGGAAAAATAAATAAATAACTTTTAGAATAAAAATATTATTATTTAATAGTATTTTATATGAGATGATATCATATATCTATTTCAAATATACTAAAAAATAGATAACGTAGAGTATGAGATTTATAAATTGATATTTGCAATAACAATTATAAATTAGGGATTATCTAATTTGTAATTAGAATTAGATAATGATATTCATATCCAAAAGAAATTAAGTCAAGTTTATTAAATTAATTAATTAATATAATTAAAATTTATTTCATCAAACAATGTTTTGTTTCCTAAACTACGCTGATCAAGTAAAATTAATTTAATAATAATAAAATCAACTAATTAAAATGTATTGCTAAAATAATTCAATAAATAAATAAATAAAATAAATATATTAATAAAAATACACTTCAAATATTTTAAAATGCTCCAATTATTAATTATGAAACCTGAATATTATAAAACAAATTATATAGAAAATAAAATAAAATTACCCGACGTACACCTAGAGAGAGAGAGAGAGTTGTTTGGTGTATGAAGGATTACTCTGTGGAGTTCATGTACGTGAGAAGATCTAGGCCTTGCTGGTAATCAAGGTGGGTGGCAGCCAGGAAGTGAGCGTCGGCTTCGATATCGCGGCCATCGGCCTTGCTATTAATCAACACCATTCCAATACCACCCGCCAGCAGGACCTGTTTGCCTTTGTCCACTCTCGCCGTCACCCCTCGCATGCAAACCACGATCTTCCCCTGCACCTTCTTCTTACGCAGGCTTCCTTCTTGACACAGCTCTCTGCACAATCCCAATGGAAGTAAAATTAATGACATAATATGTGTGTGTGTGTGTGTGTGTGTGTGTGGGTACTGACCCAGTTCAATTGATGTATTTGAGAATTGAGACACCTTTGCAATCGCATTTGAACGTAATTAATGTAGGGGCATGGACTCACGCTTGTTTAGTCGTTGCGTTCTTGACTTTCGCATCTCTGGCCAGAATGAGCGGATACATTTCATTGGCTGTCATGTTTGACTTCACGATGCCTGTCCCCTGCCACCATTTACACTCAAATTGACTCATAAATTAATTCGCTCGCGGTTAGGCTTACTTTTTATTCACAATTCACAAACGAACAAAAATAAAAAATTGAAAATTGATATTTTTTTTTATATGACGAGAGAAATTGAAACTGCAGTTTAATTAATTCGTCAAATCAAAAATATTTTTTCTCCTACAACTATCAACTATTTGTAAAATAAAAATTCAAACAGTTTGTCGCAAATGAATTCTTGTTGAAATGTTTTTTTTTTTCAAAAAATAAAAAGAAAAAAAAAAGCGGATCACAATCTCATCACACGTGCTACCACGTTACCTGTGATTGTTTTTGTTTTCACTTGTGTTTTTTTTCTTTTCGTTCATAATAATAAATAATAGACGGTTAAATGTTGGTGATGTGGCCAACACTAACATACCTTGAACTGCGTCTTCTTGCCGTCGCCAATCTCAAGAAAATTGACCAAGTCCCTGTCAATCGTGCTGGCGGCGACAGTAAACAACCACGGTGCCACGTTGGTAACACTCGAAGCCTTAGGTCCGCCATTCCCCGCAGAGGTGACCACCATGATTCCTCTCTTCACGGCCTCCAAGGACCCGATCGCTACGACGTCACTGAGATAACGTGTCTTGGGGATTCCACCCAGGGACACCGACAGCACATCCACTCCGTCAGATATGGCGGCATCGAACGCGTCCAGAACGTCGACGCCGAAGCACATCCCATTGGGGCAGGCCTTGTATGCGGCGGCTAGTGCCAGGGGCGCGCCACCGGTGGCCGTGCCTTTGGCCTGACCCAACTCGTTTGCGCCTTCAACGCAGTCGCCGACCGCCGTCGACAGGGTGTGGCTCCCGTGGCCGTCCAGGTCGTATGGCGTTTGGTCGTTTGCGGTTAATAAGCCTAAGGCCTTGACGCCTTTGACGAAGAACTTGGCTCCGATCAGTTTACTGAAACATTATCAACAGCGAGACCCAACTTAACGTAAGTCGAATTCTAGGAAGCCTAATGAAATTAAGGAAATTAACAAAAATAAAAAAAACATATTGTTTGGGTTTATTCATATAATAAACCACCCAGGGATTTTTTTTTTTTCATTTTTACTTTTTAATTGGTGAAAAAAAAAAAGTTAGCAACAATTCTGTGACTCGAAAGTTCACAAACTTTAAAAATTCATATGCCACCATTGTTTGAAACTTTGAGTGGAGGATATTATCGGAGTAGTATATATATATATATATATATATCATGGGACGAATAGCTAATAATGTTTTACTGGACCGTGTCCTCCGTACGTGCATGTGTAAAGAAAAAACACAAACCTGTTGCAAGTAACAGAGAGGTTTGCCAGGGTCGATGCCTGACACTTTCCTCTCCACTTTGACGGCACTTCAGCCGCTTGATCACGGAAACTCTTAGAAGTTGGATCAACGCCTTCAACGACAGAAAACAACACATATCTCAACCTAAGTCCCACACACACACATATAAGAATTAAAATGAAACTAGCAAATTAATTAAGTCGATCACCTGTGTCGATGTTTCCTATGATCACACCCTCTCCGAAGTTTGTCTGCTTCCAGAAATCTGAATGAATTGGAACTCCATCTCTGTCACGCACCAGTCCAAGGAACTGCCACGATCGAGTAGTGTGCAACTCGTACCTTTCATTCCGAAAAACCGCTATAACGTCTGGGTGCCCTGCGTTCAATCATTCATAATTCTATAACAAATATGTTCAACATGTATCCGACTTTAAGATGAATCTCATTTCCAACTTAATTATGTTATGTTTCTGAAGAAATGTATGCTGCCTATTAATAAAAAGCTTTTAATTAAGCTAGGTTAGAAGACAATAGCACACTATACATACATACATACATACATACATACATACATACATACATACATACATGTGCGTATGGACTTCCAGTGTAGTAACTTAATAAATACCTGCAAGTTTGTCTGCAACATCCTCGTCGATGGATGCAGAGAAGGCATTAATATGTCTTCTGTGGGAGTAGATGATCGCGTCCTCTACCTTCGCGTCGCTGCGCCAAATGGTAAGAAAAATAAATCAGGAGATGGTGTGAGAGAGCGATTCAATTGCATACTGTTAATTGTATATCGGTGCATGTACGTAGTTGAAATAAAATTGTTGACCTTTTCAAGAATGATCCCAGAAGTTCTTCATGAGCAGTGGTCCTGTGGCTGTGAAGATCAAGGGCCGATGATTCCGATAATTGGGTAAGACTATCATCGTAGGATCCAAGGTATACTATGAAAATCTGCGATTTTCAAAAACATGCAATTACAGAAATACAATGTTAATATTAGTATAGTCTGGAGATCACGGTCCTCGTCGATGTCTTGTATGGGTACCATGAATAATTTTACAATTAAATTTTATAAATTTATAATTAATTTTGATAATTAAAATTTTAAATTAAATTTTGAATTAATATTTATAATAAAAATTTTAGAAATTTAATATTTAATTAGAAACATAATAATTCAAGGATAAAATAGAGCAAACACAATTAATTCAACCATAATACATTAATTTTCGTATCATAATAGTCAAATAATAATAATAATAATTTATTTATAATTTTGAATAAAACATTAAAACTTCAATTGGAAACAATTAAATAAAAAATGTAATAATTAATAAAACAATTGGAGATATTTTAGAGTTAAAACTTCTTTTCTTTTTTCTTTTGGGTTTTATATGATAAAATAAAATAAAAGGACCGCCTCAGGTATGACTGCCCCAAAAGAACAGAATGCGCTTCGACTGCCCATGCATTTACAGCGCCTATAGTTTTGTCCAATCCACCTAATAAAACCCTTTTCGGCTCCATGTTTATATTCTATATATCCCAATAGAATTAGGGAGGGGGGGACCAAAATGCAGCATTAACTAGTGGGTCGAAATTGGTAACCTTTTTAGAGGCGAAGGTGGGTTCCAACTGCAACAGACACAACAGGAAGAGGAAGTGAAGTCGTGGAGGATGAGTTGAAAGCCGCACCTCCTTGGACTTTGTACCTGCGCCAACCGCACTCCTTTTCTGCTACAAATAGATAACCGAATCAAGCATCAGACACACACACACACACACACACTATGGTTTAAACAATGTTTCATTAATTGGTAACCTTAATTTTGTCATTAACGATCAGAGAGTGCGCGCGAGAGCTATAATTAATTTTAACATACAGATCAAAACATTTGTGGAAATTAATTACTTACCATGGACATTGGTGCCTGCTGGCTGTTTCTTTCTTTCTTTTTTTCCAATTGCTAGATATATATATATATATATATATATATATATATAACTCCTTCTGCTTGTGGAAGTTGGGTTCAATGGCAATATTTATAGATTCAGTTGGTGTTGCATATGCATTTGACTCGCATGCCTGATCGCGGGCCATTCGGAGAACGGTGAAATTAAGCGGGTCCCACCGACGTTGACCTTTTGAAACCATAGCTTGCCTCTAGTCAACGTCGTCGCCATTTTTTTTTCACCCTCGTTTTTGTACTCTCGTTTTCACCCTTTATTTTGTTTTTTTGTTTTTGGGTTACCGTCTCACCTTTGATGCCATCGAAGTCGCCTTATTTTATAGTTTTTCTCACAGATTTGCACGTTTCATAGGATGGTGTAAACGAAGAATATATGATAAATGTAAAGCCTCACACTAAATGTAATCATAGTATAGCGTAGCCCATTAATCGTCCTACGCACGCACTTTTTATCATGGGCAACATTAGTATCCTATAAACTATTTTTGTTGTTTATTTTTTGTGCAATTTGCTTTACAGCCACTACTGTCAATATTAGCGTTTTTTTTTAAGTATTTGTCATCGAATCCACATGCAGAAAGAAGAGAGATGGAAAGTCAAGTCAAGATTTAAAAAAAAAAAAAAAGTTTCGCTGGAGCCTATGCAAAAGTGAGGCTGCGAGAAAGAGGCTGAAAAATTAGCTAGAAATGGTAAAGTTTTATGTATCATTTGGGCTGCCACTAAGGCGCGTGTACGCTTTCAAAGTGCAAAACGTGTTCTTAATTAATTTATTTATAAATCATGCTTCATGCTTTATCATGTGCTCAGTGCTCAAGCTATGGCATGTCCATATTATAGTCCACAATCATATTGAATGAAGAAACAGATAACTATCACTATTTAACTCATTTAGTTGTTTATAAATAGAACTTATATCGTACGTGCTGTTGTGATTCACTGTATTTGTAGTGGTACTACATACCACTGCAACCACTCAATAAGTGGAGAAATGTTAATTTTAACTGAGCAGCTCAAAATGTTAAGTTTCATTAAATTTCGAGCATAATGCAAAATTAAATTGGAAGTAAAATATGGTTTATAATTGTACGATGAAACTTAAAATATTTGGAGTAATTACTATATCACAAAAAAAAAATTGTTAACGAATAAATATGCATTCATTTTTCTCTTGAGTTTTTTTATTGCTGAAAGTACACATCTTCTCCATAATTTATTTAATTTTGGTAGGCTAGATAAATTAGGAAGGGATTATGAATCCTATAAAACTCGAACATAACATATATATATATATATAGTATACATAATACATTAGAATCTAATTCTGTATATAATTAACATTAACCTCACCGAGTTTTTATATTTTAGAAAGGAAACAAAAGAACATATTAAGTGTCATATAAATTATATAATTTTAAATAGCATCGCCAATGGTTTTGAAATCATAAATATCATTATTATTTAAAACCATAGTCTATATTTAAAAAATTCAGGAGAGAAAAAAAGAGAGAAGAAGATCGAGTATTGACTTGCTTATTTTAAAAATAATTATTTGAAAAGACCAAATCGATAAACTAAATTGAAGATAAGATTGGTTGCAAATATATTCTGTTTTCAATATTTAACTAAATAAAGTAATGGCTATTGAAGTCAACGAGAAAAAAAAGATAAAAATAAATAAAACTAAATAATTTAGACCGACGAAAACAAACAAAAAAACAATTTAGTTAATAATATATATTATAGTCATATATATATATATATATATATATATATATATATATACACGCGCGCGCGCGTATAAAGTTGATATGAATATTCTCCTTTTACCTTATAACGTGCCTTTGTCCTGCTTGTACTAAAACATTTCGCTGGAGCTTAAATCAGACTGTTTCACCTATAATGAAATAGAAACCAAGACAAATCTGGAAATTGAACCGCGAGCATCGTGACCACTTGGACTAGAGTGCGCACTCTGAATGGAGAGTTTAAGTACATTTAGTAAGACGTTATTATTTTTAAAATTTAAGAACAATAAATTTAAAATTATTTCTAAATAATAAAAATTTATCTGAATTTAAAGTTTTAGAAAACAGATTTCCCTATCAATTCCTAAGATTCTTTAGACTCTAGCTTGTACCAGCTAAACATTCAACTGAAAAAAAATATATACCTGTGTGGATGACAATTTCTGATCATATTTCCTACCTTATCATTTGATGGCAAAACATTCAACCGACAAAATATTGATGATGACTACCGTCCATGAGTCGTCGAGTATACATATTAATTAGAATTATGTATGCATTTACCTGTGCGCATATATGTATATATATAATGCTCAACACGGTTTATACGACGACGGGGCATGTCAGCAATCTGAATTTACTAAAATTTTAATTTTAAATTAAGCTTATTGAATATAATAATTTTATTGAGAAGTTTCCGAAGATCAATTTTATTTGAAATTAGGTACTTTTATCTAATATTGTAAGGCTTTTTAAGGGATTTATAATTGATAACTATTTTAGGAATTCCTCTTTCCAATTACATTACGCATTTTTATTGACATAAAAAAAATTGTTGAACTAGAAGGAGAGTGGCATTCTATGATTAATTTCTTTTATAGGAGTTCGTGAATTTCTTTGCTGCAATATTCCACTAGCTTTTTATTCATTTGAGCAGACTAAGTTTTGGTAGGAATCATTCTACCAGTAAAGTCCTTTTATGAACAACATGTTTTTTTATTTTTCAAAAAGCAACAAGTAATTAAATCACTGATAGTGATTTCCATTGTAATAGTTATTTAAAATTTAGAGGATTATAACGCTAGGTTCAATATATTGCTCGAATTAAATCACCGGCTCATTGAACTTTGTCGGGAGGAGTGGTAATTGATGACATGCGTCTTCAACAAGGAGTGTAATGTTAGGACCGGGCCAAAAAACTGGCGCAGGTCTAATCATATGACACAATATTATTCACTTTGAACTCGTTATATTGACTGATATTGCTTTAAAACGCCTTGTTATATTTATGGGCATGTTCTATCTTATTAAAGTTTTTGGCTTTACCCTATTTCTTCTAACAATCTCTCTATTTGTCACAATCAAATACATCATAAGATACACCTATGGAACTAGCTGTCACCATATGAGACCGGTATAGAATTTTCTTTGCAACTCCTTTTCAATTCGCATCCTAATTGAGATCATACTGGTCCGATCACTTGGTGACAGAGGTTTATATTTCAACCCAATATTGTCACACATCACAGGACACACCACTCAATCACACTACGAAAAAAAAACTTTCGATATCATAAAATATTTTTTCCGAAGTAGCCATTAAGAACGATCTGCAACAATTTGTAGTTATTACAAAATATTGTGGTTATCAAAAATACAAGTACCATTGATCTACTAAAATCAATGAAAAACTAAAAATAAATAAAATAGGACATAAGTAAAACAGGAAATAAATACAACTGATATGTGATATGGCACAGAGGAGTCGTACGCAAGGGATAATTAAGTTAATTATAAATAATATTCAATCTAACTAGCTAGATTTAACTAGATTCAAAATACTAAAATTAGAGCCTATTAGTAGATTTTTTTTCACTTTAATTATTATTGTTTTTTATCGATCCCAGGATGATGGCATAAGAGCTTGCAGCCAGGCCGTTGTTCCAACTAGACTAGGCATTTTATTTATTTATTTATTAAGGAAGGGTAAGGAGTTTAGTATGCATCTCCCATGTGTTGGACACGTCCACATACACACTTGCTGCAAGAACATGTGGGTTTGTAATTGTTCAATTCCTCCCAAATAGTCTTGAGCTTGGTAAAATAAATGTTAACTGATGAATTTTCTAGTCTCAAATTCATCAACTCTTGTTGCAATTAAAAAATCTTGGCCCCGTTACTCAGCTAGAAATGATTTTGTAAATCTTGCCAAACTTCTTTGGTTGTATTGGCATAAATGATGCTCGCAAAAAAATTTTTAGACACATAGTTTATGATCCAAGAAATTGTTGGACCTCGGCTAGGGCACTCACTATCATAATATTGTCCGCTTTGGCACTCGTGCGCCCGCCCATGGGCCGCTGCCCACGAATTTGTTTCCCCCCAATCTCACCACCGATCTAAAGGACCTAGCTCTAATACCACTTGTTGGACCTTGGTCAGGGCATTCACTATCATAATATTGTCCGCTTTGGCACTCGCGCGCCCACCCATGGGCCGTAGCCCGCACAATTTTTTTTTAATGGACTGTGACCCGTTAAAATGCATTATAACAAGGTGTACATGAGCCTCCTCATTAAGACGACCTCAAAGTTCGCCCTAATTGATGTGAGATTATTCTTTGGGACTCCCCACATAAGGTTAGAAACCTAACAGAAACAATGTAATCGTTGTTGTGAGTCCAAGAACATAATGCCACAGGATCAACTTCTGATCGTTCGTCAATGGAGCCATCAACGAAGCCCTTCTTGTTCTTGCCTGATAGCACACACAACATCGCTTGGCTCCAACTGGGATAGTTGTCTGCGGTGAGTGGCTGAGACACAAGAGCCTGGCCTAGACTTTCAGCATGATGCAGATAATATGGATTGGTTAGATCTTCTTTACTGGTGGTGACAACAGGCATCGTAAACAAATTTCTTGGGTTTATTTTCTGGAATCTTGAAATCATGTAAGAGTTGTTGGAGCCATGTGATCTCAATAGTAGTAGCTGTCATGGCTCGATATTTTGCCTCAGCAAAAGACTTGGAGATGGTGGCTTGCTTCTTTGCTTTCCACGACACAAGCAAATCACTGAGAAAAATACAGTAACCAGTGGTTGAACAGCGAGTGTCATAGGAAGATGACTAGTCTGCATCTAAGAAAGCATGTAATTGGGATGAAGGTTGAGAGGAGAAAAGTAGTCCTTGTCTTGGGTGTCCTTTGAGATATCTTAAAAGATGATTCACTGCCTGAATATGAGGGACACGTGGTTTGGCTAGAAACAAATGTCTGGCTGAGATAAAGTCAAATAGAGGAATTTACCAATAAGTCTACGATAGGAAGAAACAAATGTTTCAGATAACTACTCACCATCTGAAGCAGTAAGTCGTAGACTGGGGTCCATGGGTGTTGTTGTAGGTTTACACGCGAGATACCCTGTTTCTTCCAACAACTGAAGAGTAAAATGATGTTAAGATAAGAAAATCTCATCGTTGTTGTCCATGATTTCTAGACCAAGGAAATATTTGAGTGAGCCCAGGTCCTTCAACTTGAAGAGAGTATGGAGTCGATTTTTGAGATCCGTAATCGCAGATAGAGATGACCCAGTGATGATTATGTCATCCACATACATTAAGAGAGCTACGAAAGCATTGCCAGTACCTTAGTAAATAGTGAGTAGTACGCATTAGGCGTGTGAAACCAAGGTTGATAACAGCTTGAGAAAATTTAATATACCACTGCTGAGATGCTTGTTTAAGACCATATATAGACTTGTTTACTTGACAAACAAGCTTGGAAGAAGGCGTGCTTGAAGAAATTTGTTATGGTGGTTGATAACTAGGAAGTAGATTCATGTATACCTCTTTAAAGAGATCCCCATGAAGGAAGGCATTGTTGACGTCCAATTGCAATAGATGCCACTTGTGGGAAGCGATAATAGCAAGAAGTACTTTGACAATGACTAACTTGGCCATAGGTGAGTTTGTTTATGAGAAATCTAGACCTTCTTGTTGGGTGTAGCCTTTGGCTACCAAACGTGCCTTGTAGCACTCAACGGACCCATTAACATCATACTTCACTCTATAAGTCCAATGACATCCAACCGTGTGTTTATTAGGGGGTAATGATGTTACTGTCTAGGTATTATTTCCTACCATAGCATCCAGCTCTTCTTACACGGCTTTGCACCAGTTTGTTGATTTCACGGCTTCTTTATATGTTTGAGGTTCAGTATGTGAAGATATAGTGAGGACAAAGTGGCGTTGGGAAGAAAGAATGGTAAAATAGGATACATAATTTGCAATGGGGTATATGGAATTGACTGGGTGATGTGGGGAGTAGTAGTGACCTGTAAAATGTTATGATGATAGTCTTGGAGATAAGTTAGGGGACGACTTGACTTCAAGGATTTACGTTGAGGTTAGACATGTAGTGGTGTAATGTTAACATGAGTAGGATGAGTTTCTGAAGATGGGACAGTGTTGGAGTGAGAAGATGAGGTGGAAGAACTATACTCAGGTGGATCATAAATGGGAATGTTAGGTAAAATGAGATTTGGAAAGGGGTCAATAAGATGAATAGGAGCAGTGATGGTATGAAAAGGATAGATGGTATTTCTAGTTTGGAGATTGTAAAATTTGTAAGCTTTCATGTCTGGAGGATATCCAATGAATATGCATGGTTGAGCTCTAGGTTGAAACTTGAGATGATGGTTTGTTAGTGTAGATACAAAAGCTAAGCAGTCAAAGACTCGAAGAAAACTATAATCAGGGTCCTTATAGTACAAAACGGAAAAAGGGCAATGATTTTGTAGTAAGGATGATAGTGTACGATTAACAAGGTAAGTGACAGTGAGAATGCAGTCCGACCAAAGCGTTATGGGTATTTTTGATTGAAAGAAAAGAGAGTGAGTAACATTGAGTAAATGTTGGTGTTTACGCTCAACGACTGAATTTTGTTGTGGTCGTTCAATGCAAGAGTATTGATGTAGAATACCATGGGTATGGAACAAATTAGTAAAAGACAATTCAAGTGCATTGTCAGACCGAAAAATCTTGATGGTGGTTTTAAATTGAGTCTGTATAAGTTGAAGAAATTATGGTATAATAATGAGGGCATCAGATTTGTTGCGAAGAAGATATACCCATGTGAATCGATAACAGTCATCAACCAAGGTAAGGAAATAATGATGTCCCGTGGAAGAGGTGGTCTGGTATGAACCCCATACACCACAATGTATGAGATCAAATGGAGATGCAAAAAGATGATTGTTTGAGGTAAAGGGTAGACGATGCTATTTGGCTAAGGGGCAAATATAACACGATTTGATATGGTGGATAGATATGTCTCTAAAATGAAGCTTTGGTAAAGTGTGCAGTGTGCGAAAAGATAGGTGACCCAAATGGTGATGCCATGTTGTGATAGAAACATAATTGATAAAATTATTGGATTTTATGGTGGAAGAGTGTGGGAACTGCAGAAGATATAAGCCGTGTACCATGCTACCTTTATCAAGAATGTGAGCGTGTGAGTTGTGGATAAGGAAATGGTCATGAAAGAATTGGAGAGTCATTGAGAATATCCACCCTAGCTCTATTGTTTTGCAACAATCAAGTGGTAGTCCACATTGCTTCCAATCCCACCTTTTATGAACGGACAAAGCACATCCGAATCGATTGTCATTTTATTCGTGACAAGGTTATTTTTGGTGCACTTAAACTGATGTCAATCCGTTCACAACATCAACTGATTGACCCTTTCACAAAGCCATTGCCGTCCACAAAGCTTCTTTCGCTGTTGACCAAGATGGCAATCATGAATCCTTACATGTCATCTTGTAGGGTGTATTAGGAATAGAATAGTCTTTTCAAGACATGTTAGTCCTTATAAATACTAGTTGACTGAATAGTATATTGACATATTCTCATTAATAAATTCTATCTGATTATATTGGTCCAGTCATCATCTTATTACTATTCTTTTATGTTTTCTTCTCTCTACTTACAACGTAACAAGCAATTAAATGTATGTTTTTCAATATCAAATCAAGATTCTATCTCAAGTAACTCTTCAACAAAACTAGGCAACACAATGACTGCAAACCTATCTTTGAATAAATATGGACAGACATGTTATGATATGATGAATATACCGACTTAAAAAAATAAAAAAATAAAAAAAACTAATTTAGTCAAACATGAACACGATGTTTTGACATCTCTGCTGCTTTGACTCAACGACATATGTAAACGGCGATTATACATATGACTCAAGACGCATGCGCACCAGCCCAGCAACCCAAGACGCATGCGCACCAGCCCAAACTGAAGTGTTGCCGTTTTCAAGCAGGCCCAGGCTGTACATGTCTTATAAACCAAACCAGAAATTACCTCACCGTACCGGCCTCCCTTTTCCTCTTCACCGTGTGATTTGGAACAGCATCAATCCTCCATAAATTGCTTCCATAGCTGCAAAAGAGAAATTACGCCTGGGCGGAGGCCGGAGGGGATCTATGTTGTCTCTGCTAGTCTGCTCCTGAGACATGCCAGCATCTGTTCTTCGATTGCCCAACTACCAGAGCTGTCTGGTTAGCAGACGGGCAAACCAATTATCGCCTGCGCCTGGATAATCTAAATGCTGAACTCTAACAATGTCTGGCATGAACTGTGTTATGACAGCTCTAAATTTTTTGAGGACGAACCCATTGTTGTGGGCATAGTAGTAGATAAAATCAAAGTTTTTTATTCTACGCCAAACTAACTTTGCACGCTTGTATTAATTTGATGATTTTCTTTCGGGTATGCCCTGTATACTTGTTTTTTTTATAGAATTGTTTGTTTGTCTTGGTTGTTTGAGTTATTCCCTTGTCTTGCTTGCATGGCCCGCATTTGTTCCGAGTAGCTAATATCGGCCCATAAATTGCTCATAGTATCCAGCATATGCCTCTGTGCATCTTTTAGATTAATATATTCACAATTATTTTTAAAAAGAATAATGCAGTAACAAAATCTAGGATTAAGTGCATCTTGGCTGCACTTCAGTCAAAAAGCATCGTCAATTACATACATGGTCCAGCTCTAGCCATTTACCACATTAACAAGGCGAGCAAACCAAAAACAAATTATATTGGTATCTCTATGCCACAATACCAATTTTTTGTGGCAACAAAAACCAAAAACTGCATTGCCAATGGCACTCCGATAATTTTTTCCTGTCTCATGACTTTCTAAACAGGACTCGCAACAGCAGCTGATCAAGACCAATTATCAAGCATTGAACTTAGCCATGTCCATCTCAAAACGCTTGCACGGTGAAGTTCTTCCATGAGAACAATGTAATCGCTCGTGGGTCTTCCTGGTGCTTCTGCCATGAACTTTGCAAAACCAAACCTCAAACCTTCACGAACAAAATGACCCATATCATTCTCCGGCTGTCCAAATGTACGCAACACATGACTGAAGTACCAACTGAAAATCCGAGAGCACTCGTTCCTGATGATCCCGGGCTCCGACAAAGTAACCACACGACCCTCAAAATTGGGAGCGAAAACATCTTCTTGAGGGTAACAGAAAGGAGTTGGAATATGTTGCTGCATTTGAATTGGAATTAATTGGGATTGCTGGACGCTCCTATGAGTAATCGTTCTAGATGTGCTTGCTCCGGCCATTTTCTTCAAACATGGGTACAACCTGAACTTAAATGTACTGCACTCTCCCAAGGGGAACGGCTCATCACATCTTGAACCATCTCCTCTTTTGTTTTTGTAGCCTGGATAATCCTCCTTTTTAAAAACAACACATTCAGTCAACACCAAGGAGGTTTGATAAGCAAGTTCCTCGAGGTTCCAGTGACAAAATGGAGGCGTGGTTTTGTGGTTAACGTGAATTTCACCATCAGCCCGAAGCATCCCACTTGCATTCCTGAAGAAACCTTGCATGAGGTTTCTATGCATTCTGCATAACAGGGGATGGATTCAATGATTAAATGAGCATATACAATTTGAAGCCCAACGACCAGAACTCACATACAAAAAGAGAAAATGACAAGGAAATCTCTCAAAATGTCAAACAATAAGAAACATGAACAAAACAAAAAACAGAGAGAGAGAGAGAGAGTCTACCACTAAGAACTTGCACTATTCAAATTATGTGCTTTACTGGAAAAAAGCAATTCAAAATAAGTACTATAAATGCAAACTGAATTATGTGTAATATATTATAGACATGATATAGGTTCACAAATACAAATTTATGATGAACCAATATGAAGGTCACAAAAACAGATACATGCGTGTTTGTGAGTTGTTAGTTGATATAATGAAAAAGGTGTTACAAGATTATCCATCCCTTGGGGATCCAAGAATTAATCTATATGAGCGAATTCCAGAGAAAATAAGCATACACAAAACGACCCAAATGTTTTAAAAAAAAAAAAAAGATGTATGACATACTTTTTTGAAGGGAAAAACAAGGTAAACAAGCAAAAGCAAACATTACTTTATTAAACGGGCATCATCTTCCTTTCCATGAAAGCCCGCATGAGGAAAGTTAAAAACGATACGATCAAATCTCCACATTTTGAGATCCACATGAAGCTTCATTTTGGTTGCGTCAACTCCATGGAGGAGAAATGCTCCAAGCTCCTTCAAATTTTCCAAGTTTGACTTTGCATCCTTGTACTTCATGATCATCACATCTAATTGAAGAAAATTGTTGCCTTAGGTCAATTACAAACCAATAATAATAATAATAATAATAATAATAATAATAATAAATCTATACCAAAGGGGGGATGCAACCGACTATCATCTTTGCTTTGGAGAAAACAGAAGGCAATGTATTGAACATTCCATTTTTAGAATATTTTAATTAACTATACAAGACAAACAAACAAAAGTAATTCAAGAATATGAATTATCAAGGATTCTACAAATATTAGCACTGTACGATAGATTTCTGGGATCAAGCTTTTGAAACGCTCACCTCAGCGCGCATTAATGGGGTTAACCCCCAATTAATACGGGGAAAGTAAAATGCGGGAAAAGGGAAAGGCGATTCATGTGCATTAACGGGATTAACCCCCCAATTAATATGATTGTCGGAAAAGACCAATTAGAATTCACGTTAAGAATGGCACTCCAATCAAAGAGAACATTTTTGCGACCCTTGAATGTGCGTGGTACCCAGGAAAAACTTGTTACATTCAAAGCATAAATCTTTACGAGAATCCCACGCGAGAAATCAGTCAAGTGACTATAAAAGCAGCCATACAAACAAAAAACCAAAACCAAAACCAAAACATTTACAGTAGTGGAACATTTTTTGTCAATAATAATAATAAACATAACACATACAGTAGTAGAATGCGAAATCATTAAAACAAAACAAAACAAACGGGAGAGAGAGAGAGAGACAGAGAGACCATATGGGTCGAGAGAAGAAGCAACGATGTTAGAAGCAGAGCCAAGCATCCGAGCCAAACTCAGTGAAAAAGAGAAGTCGCCATCGCCGACCAACAGTATCTGATGAAACGAAGAGTAGTGCTTCGTCCATCTCTCCGTGTCTCGCTGGTCAATGAAGAACGACATCACCTCCGATTGCTTACTGAACACGTAACGGTGGTGGGTTACTGGAGTGGGAGTGTGTGTCTCTTTCTCTCTCGCTCTCGTTCTCGCTCCCTGGAGCATATGTAGGCCAAGGCCAACGGGCGGAAATTGACATTTTAGGGCCTGGTTTTGTTTTGTTTGTTTGTTAGGTTTATTTTAATTTAATAATAATATAAATTTAAAAATAATGAAATTCGTATTTATTTTTAAAAAGTATTTTAATTATTTTTTATTTAAAATATAAATTCAAATATTTTTTTATTTTTCTATCTACCAAAAATTTGAGAGACTCAATTATAAAAAATACATAATTTTTTTTTTGAAATAATTATTTTTAAATTACAATTCAACCAACTCGATTAAATAAGTTCTATATTTTTAAAAATTGAATCTCATATGAATTTAAAAAAATAGTGGGTTCAAGTAATAAAATAGAAAAAAAATATTTTAATCTTCTTGAAAAAATGAGTTTAAATTTTAAAATAAAAAAAATTAGAAACAATTTCTAAAACATTTGTGGGACTCATGGTTTTTAAAAAAAAATCAAAAATTTATTAATTTTAAATTAAAATGGGTTCTCCATTTTGAAAAATAATATGCCAAATTTAGCATATCAAACATAACATTAGGTTGTGCGTTGTGATCGATAAAGCAATTTTAAAAAAAGTTATATTTGTGAGAAAATATTTGTTATCTCATATCAAATTTCTAGGGTGATAAAGAAACTGAACCGAGCTAAATAGTAAAATATTTGAACGTGTTCATCACTATTTATTAACGAATCAAACTGAATATGAATTTTAAGTTACGGTGTTCACGAATGTTACCATGATGTTTATGAATACAATTGCAAAATCCTAAAAATCTACCAAAAGAATTTAAATTGTAATCTGTAGATAATTATTTATTTGGTTGGGAGATGATGTACTCCCAACCAATTAATGACAAGAACTCATAATATAGATATAGATCTATTATATTAACAATAATTATTAATATTACTATTAATTAATATTCAAGTAAAGGATTTTTTCCGTTAGTCTAAATAGAGCCACCTTATATTATATATTACTATAAAGAATAATATTTTATCTCAAAATTTAAATAAGTGGCCAGTGAGGATGTCAATGCACTACTGCAAAAAAGCTTAAATAATACATTAATTTAAAGACAGTTTTAAAAATCATTTTTATTAATAATAAAAGAAGAATTTTTTTTAAAAATCATTTTATTTTAGTCATCTTTCTAAGGCATTCATAGTTTAACCATCTTTAATAATAGTATTTGTTAAAACAAAAATAACAAAAACGTCTTCATTATTTACGTAGGCGCCTTTTTTTTCGCTTACGCCCTATTTTTGGCGCCACAACCTGGCTTACCCTTTATTTTTTGGACCTTTTAGAAACTAATATATGCTAGGCATTTTTTTAATTTAACTTTCTAGTTGTTTGGGCCATATTTGGTGGGACTTATATGATAAGATAAGCTTTATAGCTTTCTTTTTTCACTGGTGTATTTATATTGTGAAAATAATAATAATAATAATAATAATAATAATAATAATATGTATTTCTATTTATTATCTTTTATCCTATCAAAGTATGACGAAGTTAAAATCCTAAAACAAACATCGCACGTTTATCCTATCATGACAAAGTCAAGCGCGAGCTCTGCTCTGGTGAAGGCGTAGGCGACAGGATGCCACCGTGTTGCTACATCGTAGAAGGATGGCTGCTTTCTAGCTAGATCCATCCCGATCAACGTCCGTTTTGGGCTTACTTTGCAGATCAGTTTGCTACCGATGCCACTTTGCATGACAACATTGCACGTTTGGATTTGCTCTACGACTCACGTTAGGGTGCCTATTCTTCCTCTTAGATTAGGGTTCTCTCTTTGTTCGATTTTTGCCATTTATTTTGGGGTGGTTTAATATATGATACTTCTTATTTATCTTGATGTTTAAGGTAGTTAAAAAAATTTATACAGTTTCTGTTCGTAATTGACACAGTCTGGAAATTAATGGAAATATTAACAAAGGAGTGTGTAAATTTAAACTTTAATTCGTTTATTTTTTTCCATTAATTTATATAATTTAAAATTTCAAGACTGCCACTCATAGTATAGTATCGTATATTTAAATTTAAAACAGGGATATAATGACCTTTTGAGCAATATTGGGGATAACTAGTTCAAATTTATCTAGTTTTGAGCTTTTATTTTATTATTATAATTGAATCAAGATGACAGTATTCATGCTAATATTATAAAAATTTTCATGTTTAATGTTTGAGGTAAATAATTTATTAAAAAATTTGTATGATGATTGATGAGGTTATGTTTGAATTTATGTATTATTTAATAAGTTGATCTTAAACTGTTTATAAAAGTCAGTATATGAATTTTGCTACAATAAGAACATGAGGCCAGCTTTTTATCATGAGAACTTTAATCTGGACCATTAGATCTTGTAATCAATAGTCCAGATTAGATTTTCATTTAACTGTAGCTCTGCTACGGTTACATAAAAGCCTAATCTGAATCGTTGAATTTTGATCTGACGGTCCAAATTAAAAGTTCTCATGATAAGATGGTGTCCTCACATCCTCTATGTAGCATCACTCGTGTGTGTGTGTGTGCGCGTGTGTGTGTGTATGTTATATATGCAAACTTAGAAAAATGTGTATAATTATATATGCATATCAAGACCGGATTTGGAGTGATGATTTGGGTGTTGACCAACATTGACTTTTATTATGACTATGACTTTAAAAATAAAATAAAATGGATGACACTACTACACACACGTGTAATTTGATTTAATGTAAAAGTATTTAATATTTTTAAACTGAGATAAAAGTTTATTTAAAAATCATGTAAAAACCAAAAAAATTATTCAAATGTCTCATTCCGAAAAAGCTTTCTTTAGATTTAGGGCCTCACTACTTCAGGCCTTCGACATTGGGAGACGAGAGTGAGAGACTAAATTGTCGAAGTTCGAAGACTCAAAGTCGAAGTTGTGCGTGGATGTCATATGTGATAAGTGATAACTTTATTTTTTATTTTACAATATTATTTAAAGCTATAACTAGTAGAAGTCACCGCATGTGGCAAGATAGGAGGGGTTAAGTGGTAAAAATATGATTTTACTAAAGTCTAAGTGTGCCCCCATGTGTAAATAAATCTAATAATACCAACATTTATGAATGTATTTGTTAGAGTACTAACAACAGACACCCAATCATTTCCTTAAATTTATATATTTAAACTATTTTTTTCTTTCCTATATAAATATACATTACAATAAATTCCCTAAATCATTATTTATATTACTAAAATAATATTTTTATATTACTTTTTTATTTAATAGTAATTTTTATAATTTAATATGAAATAAAAGTAAATATTATGGGAAACATGAAAGAGAGGGGCGAGAATTTTTTTATATAATTTAATAATTATATAGAATGAATAGTAATTCGTAATACATTGGAAAATATTGTACAAACCACATGAATAAAGTTAAATATAGGGTATTTACTGTGGGAATGATTTAATGATTCTTAATTTTTTTCCCTAAATATAGGGAAACAAATTTTTATAAGGAATCTACTACTAATGCTCTTATCAACCTCAGAAAGGGCATACCCAATAAGCTTACTTACATGCATTAACTTATTATTAAGCTTGTATTGTGGATGCCATTTTCATTCTGTTCTTTTATTTGTATCTATATATGGGGCCTTTATTTATTTATTTATGAAAGTTTTTGAATACCATAAGAACATTGACATCAACTTCATTAAAATTAATGTTAAAATTTGATAAAAATTATAATTTTTTCGTGAACTTAAAATTTTCCTATCTATAATCTCATGTTTCGTTAGCAATCAAATTTATCAAAATAATAATATAATATACAACAAGAAAGAGAGAAAAAAGAAAAACATTAAAAGAATAATAAAATAAACTTTTGATATTTCTTCGTATTAAAAAAATAGTTACATATTTTTAGCCATTAGCGAGACAAATACTGTATTTCTTTATATTTTATGATTTTGCATTGACTTTTGACAAAGCTGACACAAATGACATAAGAAATAATACATGTTTTTTGTGGACAGAATAATATTTTGAATTTTTTTATATAGAGAATAAGTTGTTGGCAGTGGCAAGGGGGGGGGGGCACAAATTTAAACATTGTGTATTTATTCTCATTATTCAAACTTTGCACATTTGAATATTGTTTATTTTTTCTCTTAAAAAAATTTGTATTTGGCTTGTTCATCACCTACAGACAAAATTTTAAAAAATAAAAAACAACTTCTACATCAATGTTTTAGCCAAAAAATAAAAATCAAAATATAACATACATGTTTTATGTTCATTACTTTATTATTTACTAAAATATAAAATTTACCTAAAAGATTAAAAAAACAATGAGGGTTATTACCACCGGCAAAGATATTTGTATACAAATATTAACATGAAATTAAACATGTAGAATTAGATAATTTTGCTCACACTCAAATTACTTGGCCCACTTTACTATATCATTTAACAAATAATTCAACATGTGTATTGTAATATGTTCTGTGTTCATTAATTTTATTTTATTGAAGCCAATAGATGAGATAGCTATAGTTATTAGGTAGAGCACACCCATTGGTTTTTTGAAGATTTCTAATTCTAGATGAATATTTTTGAAAAAATTACTTAATAATTAACAAATAACAATTTAAACATCAAACATTCAAACATAAATAAAAAACATATAATCTATCAAAAAAAATATCACTTATCGGATCCAAAACTAGGGTGAGAGTAGATCGCGATTCACGCAACATTTGTCATTGCATTGTTGGAGATTGTGCACTACATCTATGGTTGGCCCGTCGGAAATCATAGTGTCCACTGGAAATTGCAGTACCCATCGGAAATCACAGTGTCCAACGCTGCGTGCGCCGTCAAATGAGGGTTTCTGCTTTCTAACTTTCTTTTCTCTCTCGAGATGAGGGTAATTGCAATATGACGTGCATTAAATAATTGCAATAACTTTCTTACTAGTGGGAGAGTGATCGATAATCAATTTACGTATTTGTGAACTTGAATAAATATGATTGATTTTGACTTTGCAAGACCGTTGGTAATCGATATGTGTGTGGTCCCTCCTTACCAATTGTTAGCAATTCCGCAAGCATACGGATCGTTACAAGTAATAAAGTGGACTCAAAGTCCGGATGTCGAACCCACAGGGAAAGTGATCAAGTAAAAAGCTCATTTTGTAAATCCATGATGTATCTAAAGTTGGTTTTGTATCATTAGCAATTTGAATGTTGTAATTTAATTAAATTAAGCAATGTAAATGTTCTTATGGGAGAAAATAGGGATTTGGATGTCAATCAATGTAATTAATTAATCTCTTGTTCTTAAGGCATATTAATTCAAACTTCCCCTTTTTGTTTAAAACCCAACACCTTTGCATGTACTAGCCTCTTTCGAGTGATCTAGCCGTGTGTATACCCTAGCTTGGGGGACGGGCAACCCATTATGTGCTTAAGTTGTTTGAGTGTAGATTGGCATCACACCAACCCTAACTAGGTTACAAGCAAGATTACTGGCTTTCGCAAATTATAATCTTAGCAAGTCAAGTCTCTTAACTATCCGGTTATCAATGTCTTCTTTCGATCCATAATTGATTAACCTTATACAAGATTTAAGGTGGCCGAACTTAAATCTCACATGCTAATTCAAAAGACTTGATAAACATAACAGGGAATTTCAAATTAACTAACCAAAAGAAAAGGAATTAAAAACTTACATCAAATCCATCCTCCTCCTATGGAGGTTTAAGCTACCATAGCAAATAAGAAAACCATTGTTCTTACTATGAGCACCCAATACATTTCTCTCCTCTCTCCCAGAATGAACGACCCCCCAAATTACATGAAAAATCCCTTTTTCTCTTACAATTCTCTGCATAACCGCATCCCCTAACTGTTAGAACTATTCCCTCCATTAATTCAAACTCGTTTCCCTCTCAAGAAGGTTGAATGAGCATCGTCAGATCCTTTAATAAAGGATTACAGGCTGTACACGTGGCATTTATGAGGATTCGTTGATCAGCAGAATACATTGTCGAACCGCCCATGGTCAATTCATTTGGTCAACTCAATTTCAAATGACCGTTTCAAATGATCAAGCTCTCAGGAACTTCCTGGTCAACTCAATTGGTCCCGTCATTTCTTTTTTGGTCATTTCAAATTTGAAATAGTGGTAGTCTGATTGTCCCTTGCTCCTTCATTCTTTCTTTGGACTTTGTACTTGGCCTGTTTTCCATTCAAAGACAACAAAAACACCACAAAAGGATCTACTAATGCTATGTTAGGGGGTTAGTTCATTAATCATTCAAATTCATCAAAATGAAGTTAAAGATGTGATCTTTAATCATGAAATCCCCTTCATTTGACACTAAAATGTGTTAGAAAAACCCCCTAACACCAATTATGCCCGGACTTGCATTGGTAAACAAAAGATTGAAAATAAAAAAATAAAAACTCATCAAAACGATGTCATTTTGATGGGTATATTTATATTTAAAAGTTTATTCTTCAAAATTGGGGGGGTGCATGGCCCATACCGATCCCCCTGGATCCGTCTCTAGTCATCACTCACCAGTAGTAAGGCTTCATCGTCACTAATGTATTATTCCTCAAGGGCTCATGGAGTAATGAGAGTAGAGAGGGGTAGGGAAAATTCAGAGAAATTAATTAATCTTTGTTGTACTTCTAAAATTCGTGAGATGATATGTTAGATACAATAAAAAATAAATAATTTAAACCTATTCCATTCCCTCAAATTTTATATCTCCAAGAAAGAATCATGAAAATTGGGTTGTTACTCTAACAACTTTCCAATCATTTTTTATAAGTTTATAAATTATTTTTTGCATCTATATACAAATATATACCACAATAGATTTTCTTAACAGTTTTTTATATTATTAAAATAATATTTTATTCTTTTTTATTTAATAATAATTTTTTATGTAATTTAATATATAAAAAAGTAAAAATTATGAGAAACATAAAGAAGTGAGATGAGAGAAATAAAAAATATAATTTAATAATCATATATAGTAAATAATAAATTTTAATATATCGAGAGATACCCGTACACATCTCATAGAGAAAGTTAAATATAAAATTTACGTGAATATGATTTTATGACTTTTTATTTTTTTTTACTAAATAAAAGAAAACAGACTCCTATATGAATCTAGTATTATTGCTCTAATATTAATTGTATTTATTTCCAACTAGAGTTAACATACTGATTAATTTCATTTGACTTGGATAAATTTATTGGCCAATCTAAAATACAAATAATTAAGTTATAATTTAACTAACAAATAATTAAGTTGTAATTAGTTTCCATGTATGATCATTTAACTATCAAATGCTGAAGTTGTTAGTTGGTTTTTTGTGATTTATGATAATGTAGTTATAGTTACATAAAATTTTAATTTGGATCAGTGGATGCACATTAACAGTTCAAATTAATTTTCTTATGATAAGAATTTAACATTGTTCTCTCTCTCTCTCTCTCTCTCTCTCTCTCTCTATATATATATATATATATATGATAATGTTAATGTGCAAAGCTAAGCAACCATCGTAAAGTAAGCAACTTTAATTTGAACCATTTAATTTTAATATTAACATTTGATATTAGAGTTTTATTTAACTATTTATTTGCTACAGTACTACTACTTCAGTTAAATGAAACTCCAATATCTGATGTTGATCTTGAATCGAAAGACTCAAATTGAACTTGCTAACATACCTCACATCTGCACTTTAACATTTTCTTATATATACAACACACGAGTAAATCAACGAGTATGAGTGTAATTATAATTATTCCATGACGCAAATCACATATTTATTTAAGCGACTGTAATCGTATTTGCTATCATGCACTCATTTTACATATTTCAACACCATATATATGTGTATATATATATCCGCGCGCACAAAAAAAAAAAAAAAAAGGCCCGGGCCTTTGAAAAACCTGAAATTTTCTCTATATTTTAAACCATTGGAACGGAAGAGAAGAAATGCAGGTTTAGAAACTACGGATAATAGCTCTTTTCCCTTCATTTAATCATCACTCTCCGTGTCCGTGGTCCACTTTAACTCTCTCTATATATCCAAGTAACTTAGCTGAGTAGAAAAGGGAAAGAGGAGGCTGTGAGCTTAGTGCTTCCTCTTTTCCGCTTCAAAAGCAAAACAATTCAAACTCTCCCACTCTCCATTACCTTTCCCCACTCTCGAGAACCAACATATGGGACCCATTTTCTTCAAATCAAAAGCTTCTTTCTCCCCCCCCCCCTACAGCTTGCCGCATTTCTGCACTTATTTTTATTACCCGGCCAATCATACCACACCTTAAACTCTCCAGGAGTTTTTCTTCTCAGACAACTCCTCCCCCGGATGAAGATGAGCCCCCTTCCACCCCCACCCAGCACCCAAAAGCGGCAAACCAGTCCAACACCGGATCCTAGCACCAGAAAGTCAGAAGAGCCACCGCTGATTTTCCGGCAGCCTCGCCCTACCAGCTCAGTTGTCTGGTTCTTTGCAATCTTTTGTCTACTACTCTGCCTCTTCCTCATCTTTTTGGGAGTCGCAACTTTGGTGGTCTCCCTTAACGTCAAACCAAGAAACCCATCGTTCGACATCCCCAATGCCCTGCTCGGTAGCGTCTACCTCGACTCGGCAGAGTATTTCAACGGTGACTACACCTTCCTTGTGAATATCTCCAACCCAAATCACAAAATCACCCTAAAATATGAGTACGTGGACATACAGCTATACTTTTCTAATGCCCTCATAGCAACTCAAGCAATTCAGCCTTTCACGCAGAAGCCTGGAGAGAGTAAGCTGGAGACGGTCCACCTAATATCTAGTCTTGTGTACTTGCCTCGAAATATCGCGGGTGAACTTCAGAGGCAGGTACAGGGCTACAGAGTGAAGTATATTCTACAAGGAAAATTTAGGCTGAGGGCTTCCTTGGGCTTGGCTCATTTTGCTTACTGGTTGCATGGAAGATGCGAGCTAGAGATGACTGGCCCGCCCTCTGGTATTCTAATTACACGAAGCTGCAGAACAAAGAGATGAGAAGTACTGTTTATTTGACACACTTTCCATATTTATGTATGTTCAAATAGAAATTGTATTACAGTATTCATGTACAAATTCATATAATCTATACCACGGATACAATAGATCTCCTTTTCAGACTGTAACGATTTGAGATTCGGGAACTTTTAATCTTCATATTTCATGTGTTTGTTTATTACGTTTCTTCATATTAACATCATCATCAAAGAACTTTGGCCAATCTAATATTAGCACCCCCCCACAAGGTTGAAATCGAAAAAAAATGTCTTCATACTGGCAAAGAGGCTTCAACATGGAAATGGAAATTTCAACACGCTCAGGATTGAAAGATTCTCATGAAATTTCTCAGGATGTGTTGTTTTTTTTTTTTTTTTTTGGCTTCTTCTTGATCTGACCGAGGATTTCTCATACTCTTTGTTGTACATCTGCTCTCTTTTACAAAGAATATGTTTTGTTATTGGGAAAAAAATTGAGCATAAGAAAAACTCTTTTTGATGCTAAACAAAAATAAAATACCTTTTAAAGTAAGAAATGTGCAGTAGAACAACACTGAATACATCTCTAAAGTGCACTGATAATGCCAAAAATAAGAAAATACACCAACTTAACAATATTTGAAAGAAGTTTATTGAACTGCTAGATCTCTTACATCTCTATTATGGCCCAACAACAGTCTAATGCAATTGTGCACTACTATTGCCAGGATTTGTAAACATATCAATCACCGAAACACACCCAAATGCAATGATGCATTGAAATTCGAGAAGGGAAAAAGAAGAAAAGGAACCACCTCGTTGTCATATCAAGGATTCACCTATTACTAGCCCTCGGAAGGCGTGTTTGCGACGATGGACAATGCGTGTAGTCCATTCTGCAGCTCCTCCTGCAACAAATCATACACAAGCCTATGCCTCTTGACCAAGCTCTTCCCTTCAAACACCCCGGAAACCACCCTGACATTGAAATGCGTCTCCCCTTGTCTTCCGCTCACTCCGGCATGCCCGGCGTGCTGATACGAAATATCATCCACCACCAACTCAGTTGGCTTCAGTTCCCTCTCCAGCTTCTCCCTAATCCTCTCCCCCCTCCCCATCACCAATGGAACACTACCGACGTAATCAGCAAGGCCCGGTTGGGGTTGGGGGGGACTCGTTTCAATGATGTTGGGGGACCCATCATCTCCCCCTCTAATGCCGCTGTTGTTGTTGGGTTCGGAGCGCCGGGGTTGAAGGGTAGTTTTCTGTTGGGCTTCAACGTGGAGCGTAAGGGCCTTCTTCTGCATAAACTTCAACATGTTGACAAAGCCGTTGTTCCGGGACGGGGTCAGGCTCTGGTGGAGGCCGAGGAGGAGGGCAAAGTCCGGGGAGACGCGGAGGATCTCCTGGACGGGGCGGCCGGAGAGGCCAAGAACGAGGAGGGCGGCGAGGCCCTTGGTGAGGGCGGAGTCGGAGTCGGCCTCGAAGCGGACAGTGGGGTGGGTGGAGTCGTTGTCCTCCTCCTCCGACGCCACCTCCACCGTGGCGGCATGGAATGAGGCGTGGACCCATACCTGGGAGACGCAGCCGGGGACCCTGTTTTGAGGGGTTTTGAAGCGGGGGTGGAGAGGGGCCAGGTTGCGAGCGTAGAAGAGGAGCTGCTCGTACTTGGCCTTGGGGTCGGGTACGGACTGGAACAGGGTCACCATTTCTTGAAGCTTTGGGGGCAGCTCTTCAATGGGTTGGGGTTGGGGTTGGGGTTGGAGAGACGACGATGGCGATGAAGAAGGGCGAGAATTGGAGGAGGTGGAGGAGGATTTGGTGGGGATTCTTTGGATGGAGATTGATCTGAAAAATTGCAGGTCTTGGGGAATTAGGGTTTTTGGGATTGAGGGATTTGGGGGTTTTCTCAGACTGATTAATCGGACAGGCGACGCATAGATCGCCGCCGCCGCCGCCATGGTTTTGGAGGGGTTAACTGACTGACGACTGGCTGAGGAGGACATTCCAGATTTGTTTGTTGTCAAGTCACCCTCGCAACATAATAATAATAATAATAATAATAACAACAACAACTCTCTGAATTCCTCTGATGATAATAATATAAAAATAATATATATAATCAGTTTATATAATATTTTAAAATTAAATAAAAATAATAAATTAAAACTGACCAGAAAACTATTTATTTTTAATTCGATTTATCAGTACCATTAACACTTAATTAATAATTATTAAAGTATTAAATGAAAAATTAATAACTTTATAGATAGATACTATATAAATATATATAGCATTAATAAGGGTTAATATGTCTACCATGCTTATACAAATGCATTAACATAAAAATTTGAAAAAATTTGAAAGAATATTAAAATAAAATGTTTATATTAACTATTAATTTTAAATTAAAATTATATTATAAAAGAAATTAAATATTATTTTATCAATTTTATAAAAAATTTCTAGTTCTATAAAATCCGCCCGAGCACTTGGGATACAATTAGAAAATTGTATAAAAATTCTTTGGGTTTTTTTTTTAAAATGATCAAATTAGAAAATCAAACCAGTTAATTGCCTGCATCATTCACTGCTTATTATTACAACCGGTCCGATTTCAATAACTATGGTGGTTATATAATCCTGATGGTACATAATATTGCTCATAATAATAATGCACCCTCTCAATATATACTACATCATGTCTAAATAATTAAGGTGGAGATCAAATGTCTCTTAAAAGGAGAAGAATACTCACACCAATCAATTTTATAAATGACAAAAATAACTTTTAATTAACTCAAAATAAATATTATATAAAAGACAAAACTTATTGAAAGATTTGTTTTTCTATTACAATTATGAATATAATAACTATAAATTACAAAATTATTTTCTATATTTTCTCATATCCTTCACCGAGGGTTGATGTTGAACTCTAATTTAAAAATAATTTATGTTTAGTAAGAAAAAATATGTTTTAAAAAATATTTAAAAATTAAATTTCATAAAAAATTAAAATAAAAAAAATAACAAATATATATTTAGATCGCCCGTCATAATTAAACTTAAATTTTAAAACATAAAATAATTATAAATAATTTTAAAAATAACTATGAAACTCATTCATTTTGAAAATTAAAATATAAAATTAAATATAAAATTTATCCAAACCAACAAGTATACCAAACAAAAACCCTAAATTTAAAAAAACATTAAATTTGATCTGAATTATTAATTAA
This sequence comes from Taxillus chinensis, assembly GCA_023512835.1. NCBI lineage: Eukaryota > Viridiplantae > Streptophyta > Magnoliopsida > Santalales > Loranthaceae > Taxillus > Taxillus chinensis. The sequence continues at coordinate 24,521,743 of CM042090.1, read as the reverse complement.
GAAAAATATTAACTTAAGCAAATATTATTTCATTAGTGAAATATGATTTATTCAAAATATAATTTCCCTTTCTATAGAATGTCTTGTCTTCTTCCAAAAAACAAATCTCAAATTTTAAAACAACACAATTCAAAGATTAGAACATTTTTCTATTTTTGGAAATAGATATTATAATCAATTACTTTTGAAAGAGTTTAGTTTAAATAAATTGAAAAAAACCAATTTCTAAAACAAAAATAGATTTATCCCATTGGACCCTACTCTGTAATATTTTTAAAATAAAATTGAAATAAAGAACAAAATAAATAAAATAATTTGTATTTTAAAAGTCTATTAATTTTAAAACATGCCTTGATAATTAAAAGATTACAATTTTTCAAAAATAATATTGAACTTATTTTTTCCCTACTTGATAGTATTTTTAAAATAAAACTGAAACAAATAAACATAAAATAAGCAAAATATTACAATAAAAAATCAATCAATTAAGTTCGAGATGTTATAAAAAACTTTAAAAACAATAAATTCTGTCTTTAGATAATCTATATTTATCTTACTTTATACTTGCATATATTTTTCAAATTTTTTTTATCTAATTAATGTAAATTTGAACGATTTTACTACTACTCACAAAACTATAATATTATGTCTTAAGGTTAATTGATCCAAAGTTTAATACTATATTATTTGATCCAAAACTTACTATTACTTTATCTGTTATACTCTTACTCAATTTTTTTATGAAATGATTAAAAATTCAAAGTTTAGAATTTAAAATAATTTTATAATATATTTTCCGGCCGGATGAATAGGGGAGTCAATTTTACGCATCAATTCAAAATATATACACGGAAACACTGTAGACAGGTATATTAATTCTCATCATAAACAAAATAAAATAAAGGTGCTACAAATAGGTTAAACGGCAAGGGCAGCATGCTCCAGGACATATGAATATGGGGAAAAGTATTTGGATCATTCTCTGACATCTCCATACCTAAAATGGCAAGATTTTGACAAGATATACTGGGCTATTATAAAGTTTATATGAGGTGACTAATTTAAGTTTTTTTATGAGGTAACGGGCCATTCGAAAATCAAGATACCCATCATAAATAAACATTCGGGGCTATTATATGTATGAATCGGACTGCTTCACCTTTTGTATGTCGGAACAATGGGCACCGCTCAGGACTACACTACACAGAAGGCGTCACCGACTCACTGCATGTTGTTCATCATCATCTGTGCCAAAATATCGATCCCCAAACTCACCCATGCCTGGGACGACTCGGAAATCATCATTCAACCCAATTTCGATTTCAGATGTCACAATCTTTATTCTTGGGAATCCCTTGCACACCACATGTACCCCCTGAGGTGCCTGCCATTATTCCAAGAATGATAAGTAGTAGGTTTACATGCAATCATGCTTTTCATGTACAGCTAAGTGATCAAAAAGGACTAGGCATAAAAAATAAAAAGAAAAAAATAACTACGTCCGCTTACAGATATGAGATTAAGAAATATGATGTTGGCCTCTGGCACGCCTTTTCTTATCAGTAAGGAAATAGCTTGAACAGCAGAATTCCCTACAAAAATATATATACTTTTCCGTGTTTAGCTGCACTCTCACAAACAGAAGGATAGCAGATCATCTTTGCACTGATCTGCTGTTTTCCTTACTGTTATTCAGCATTGCCAAAAATGCTTTTGTTACCAGATTCAACCAAAACTCGCACAAGGGGGAGGACAGACCTGTGCCTAAGATAGGATCCAACAGCAACACGTGCCTATCGGAGATGTCTTGTGGCAGCTTTTCATAGATCAGCTGCCAGAAATGTACGATTCAATATAACTGTTATAGCAGGAACAGTGGCGTAACAAACACACCCCTCCAAAAAAAAAAAAAAAAAAGTCCAGACCTGCTGACCATTGTCTCCTTCTCTGTGAATGAGAATCTTCCCAATCTTAATACCTTTACAACAAGCTCGCAGAGCATTTTCCATACTCTCACCACTGCAGTTGTTCAAAAAATATAAAGCAAAAACATTGACAAAATTCAGCTAATTCAAAACACCTTTGAACAGTTATGATGGATTTTTTTTTTAATGTGAATGATATGGAGAATATACCTAAAATTGAAGGCAGAGAAGACAGTTTTCTGCTTTACAAATCTGTTAATAGCTACATATTTATTTTTTTTAAAAACTGTGTGTGTGTGGGTGGGTGGGGGTTGTTCCGCCATTTCTTTGATAGAAGTTAATCAGAAAGTATGGGTTGACAAATGACAGTGGCATAACCCACCCATCATCTAAAGGACAAACTTGAAAGAAAAACTACATGGTGATAATAAGACCATCTCAGAGATGGAACCAGAAAATATTGGTACCTTCTAATTACAGAGACACCACATAAACGCTTACAAAAGTCCACTCCAGTATATACAGACCCTGTTATTGCACCCAAAAAATGTCAGGGCAGAAATAGTAACACTGGCGGCATGACAAGAGCAAATATAAAATAACAAAGGAATCAATTCTGCAAGTGCACCTGATATTCAGTGATAAGGAAATACTCAATATATACCACCAAATTAACACTTAAAAACGTTTCACGATCGGTCTGCAAAAAAGTTTGATTCATTACTCATTTTACAAGAACTTAAGCCCAAGTCCATAGTATCAAGCTCGTGAGCTTCACAAGCCCCAGCCTACTAATATTCAGCTCACGAAGAGCTAGTTTTATTTTTTATTCTTTTTTTTAACATTTTGAGATTCCTGAGATGTTTATAATGAAGATAGAAAAAGTTGAGTTTGGTGAGTTTAGAGAAAAATTCAAATGGGAAGGTTCAATTATTAAAATAAAAATAATTTTTATTGATATGTATTTTTTATATGTTAGGATCTTTCTTTTTTTTCTTTCTATTTATAAAAAAAAATATTGTTTGAAAATATTAATAACCGCTTAAGATATTGAATTGCATTAAAAAGTATTAATTTTATAGTTTTTATCCATTTTGACAAAATAAACTTGCCGAACTGAACTCAGGCTCGCAAAGAGTCAACTTAAGCTTGCAAGCCTAAACTTGAGCCCAAAGCTAGATTCGCAAAATATTAAACATGTCTGACCCGTTTAAATTAAAGCTCATTTTACAATCATACTTTTAATGTCATGGAACAGGCCCCACAGCAAGAATTACATGTTGCCTGACATTTTCTATACATAAAAGCAATAAGACAAAAGTGACAAAGCTAGTACAAAATATAACATCTAATATTAATGATATGTAACATTGAAATCCCAATTGTTGATTGATTAACAACTTAAAAAAATATGAAGATGATAGATAAAGCCCTGATAAATTGGTGCAATACAAGGTTTCATTTTTACCAGCTCAGTAATCACTACATTAAGTTGCTTTTACCTGTAGGTGTGATAACTTGCTTTTCTGTGAAAGGAAGATGTCCCAGGCCATGCTCAACAACCTAGTTATATGAGAAAACATGTGTCGAACATAGTTAAAATAAATGCCTAATTGCAACAGATACAAATGAGAAACCAAATGTGTGTACCCACCAAACGAATCAATCGATCTGCATAGAAAACGAAGTCATGTTTTGTTGTTTGTGAATCACGTATAAGTGTATGCATCCCGCGTATCTGGAACAAACCAGTTCAATCATTGAAACTTTCAAATATTGAACAATGATTTAGAGAATATTTTTTATCGAGAATTTTTTTTATTGAAATGCCTCCAAGGAGGCAACAACACCTTACAGGAGAAGAGACAATGAACTAGAGACCATCATGTAAATATCAATATAGTTATAATAATAAGAAGAAGAATTTGGAAATCCAAAAAAAAGGGAAAAAAAATAAAGAGAGAATTGTTTGATACATTGTGTATCGATTACATTGGAATCACTTATAAATAGGTACTGTCATAAATATTAGCCATTGAAGCCACTTAATGCATAATAACAGAGTGCTAGATATCGCAACCTTTACTATTAATAAGCATCAATGATATTATTTAGAAAATCTTTACCTAAACTCAAACAAACAAAAACAGTACAAAGCAGATAATTAATTGCACTAATATGCATTGGCAGAGAGAGCAGCAGTACCTGAAACGTTGACTGAATGACATATAGATTAGGGTATATTTTACAAAGATCATGTTGTCCAAGTTTTGTACGAATATGCTGCACAATCAGATCTACTGCTACATGATTATCTCCTCCGCGAGGAATAATAATATCTGCATACTTCTTCGTTGGAAGTATAAAGTCATCAAACGCAGGTTTCACAAATTTTGAGTACTGCACAGAGAAGAGTTTTCTCCAATCAAAATCAAAAATATAATAGCAAAAATGGAATGAATCAAGTTCTGTTCTTTGGCCACAAAAATAAGAAAATATCAATCTTAACGAATTTGTATAGGCATCATCATGTAAAATAAAAATAAAAACTGCTTGATGCCTTGAAGAACATATTTACAGCCAAGGAGTAGGGCACATTGCCAACCACCAGTCGTGTGTATAGCACACACTTGGAAGTTAGATGTATATACTTAAACAACATCACTGGCGTAAACAGGAACACAAAAACTGTGAAAGACTGATCAATAGATATATAACAAAAGATAAAAAAAATTTAACCTGATCAAGGACAGCACCTATATCTCTACCCTTCTCAGCTGTGTCACGTCTTATTCTCCTTGCCAAACGCACATCAGCATCTGCACTGAAAACATTTTTATGTAAATACCGTGAAAGAAGGATAGGAACCAATTAAACACTGGTGATTTTACTCCTGTAAACCCAATTATAATGAATACTATCTAGCAGTTCTTATCTTCTTCTCAGGAACCCAGACAATCTGCGACAATGAGAGAACATGTGTTTGAAATTGAAGTCATGGATCCTAAAAATGGTTGTAGCACTAGGCAGTTTGTAATTAACGTTTGGTCAACTTTCCATAGTCATTTTTGGTGGCTATCAAAATGCTAGCATTAAAGCAATCCAATAGTAGTTGTCCAATTGGGCTTCAAGGATCGTCAACTATCATCTGGTTGACACACCTAGTCGACACTTAGGTGTCAGCCACGGAAGTGTCAGCCAAGAGTATAGGCCGCTAAGAGCATCGACCAAATGAAACCTTCGGCCATAGAGAGCATCGTCCAAACAAGGAGCCTTGGTTAGCGAGAGCTTATTATTCTCACACTCTTCAAGAATGCTCGTCTAACTTGACACAGTCACCCTAAGTAGTCTCCTGTTGGTCTTCATCGACCATCACCACAAACCATTGATCACCTCCTTTGTAAAGCCCTTCTAACATTTGATTTGCCTTTTCATTAAGGTATAGGCACTCGTGCCACGTGTATACTTGTAAATTGTCCAACCACTCATATGATCTTCACCTTTAAAGTACAAAAAATCAATCTTCGACATTTTAGGGCCCCACCTTGGAGCCTTTCACTTTGGCTATTATTTTCAAAAACATCAGTACCTCTATTTGATTTCCTTTGCCGCCCATAAATTGGCTTTCTGTCATTAAAAGCTCTATCGAATCCTGCATCTTCCTCAAAGCCATCATTCATCTAGCCCTCAAGATTGTTGTTCTCCACAATATAGGGCCCAAGCTCCACTCAACCTCCACACCAAAATCTACCAAGATTAATGGTTAGTTTGGGCTCATCTTCACCATATGTTGAGAAGCCAGCCTCATGTAACGGATCTACGAGTACCACATTCTGCCCCTTGAGTTCGTTGGCCTAAACTCCGTAACAATCAATCAAGTCTCTTGATTTCCTCATTTCCCTTGTTCTAAACTAACAATCAATCAAGTCTCTTGATTCTCTCCTTGTTTGCCTTGGTCACATGCACTATAAACTCTGTAACATCAAATATGGATTTAAAAATCTGATCCTCATTCACCTCTAAGGCTTCAAATCGTTGCTTATTCATCTTTATCTCTTCACTTATCCTAAAACACTTGATGAAGTATAAAGATGATATGAAAAATTCATATCTTGAATCTACGGTCGCGATTATCTTGATTAAAACACCAAATTATTTAAGCCATTAATTAGGATCCAACAATTAACCAGATAAATTAGATTCAATCCACTCACAGAATTAAACAATTAATCCTCTAAGATTAAATAACATAATTTACAAACCCTTAACCCAAGCAATTCAAAACAATTAAATGAAAAAAGGATTGTTTAATTTAAAAGATATTCAATTTAAAAGATGCATGAAAATGCAACCTACATAGCAATCAACAACCAAAAGAAAGTCCTAACACTATGATTTAAAATAAATAAAAAAACGACAAATAAATGAAAACATCGCTCAACATCATCATCTACCCAAAACATAAGTTGGAAATGATTCTTGAAATGGCCCAATCTCTATTGCACGATGCGAGAAATGTGAACTTCTCGAATCGTCATTTCAAGCTAAAAGAGTTGTTTAAAAAGGTAGAAGAGTTGCTCGAAACGTCATTTCGAGCTGTCATTTCATTTCAAGTGTATGTTAAGTCAGAAGTCATCGAACTGCACTTCAAAGATCCACCAAGAGTGTCAGCCAAATGAAAACTTCAACCAAAGAGAGCTTCGTCCAAACACAGAGCCTCGAACAAGGAGACCTTTGGCCTCCCATTGCTTCGACCAAGGTTGTATTTCATCAGTTTCATTACGAAAAACAAATTAAAATCATAAACTAGATGTAGACAAGCTAATAAGCCAAAGAAATACTAATAAATAATTGACACATTATGTAAGCGGGAACAGGAGGAACCTGTATCAACAAATATCTTCATATTCATCAAATCACGCACACGATTATCATGGAAAATAAGTATGCCTTCTAGAATAATAACATCCGAAGGGTTGACCTGCCAAAAACATTCACACGATGAAGGTCATCTACACGTTACGTGAAAGCAAATTTTACTTTAAATTACAACTTCCATTCCAAGGCTGCTTATGAAGGGGTTTAAAACCAAATTATGGAAGAATATTAGGTCGTGCAATATAATTAAGGCCATAAAAGTGAGATGGTGAGATATTAGGCAAGTTGCAAGATGGTTAAGTAGCCATGAAAATATCAAAACAAATACAAAAGCAATCATTGGATAACAACAACGATGATAAATATAGAAACTTCATAAGGTAAGCATTTGAATTGAATTAGTTGGAAAACATAATAGAGATAAATGGGAAAAGGAACATGTGAACAATAGAGTGAAACAGATCAGTGCATTCATTAAGCTCTAATAAAGTAATACAGATTCCACATGGAGAATTTTAAAATAAGAGACATCTAAGCTCCAGCTACAAACAGATTTAAAAACCCTTGCCACAATACTATAATAAATTCAAAACTTAAGGCATTTTGTGTAATAAATCTGTCTATATATTTAGGAAACATACCCTTCGTGCTGGATAAACACTGTTCTTGTAACCCTTAAAGTCATACTTTGGAATATCTACTGCTTGACCATGTTTCAACTTATCCATGGAGGATAGTAATTGCTCAGTGTCAAATGCGTCTGCTTATGATCAAGGTAGCTCATAAACAAAACCAATAAACAAGTTTACAACCACCTTGTATACGCACGAAAACTACAATCAACAGCTATCCCTTAAGAAAGTGATCAATTACATATCTCTGGCACATTAATATTGATGAAATATATGAATGAATTACAAGAAAATATAAACACTACAACATGCCAATGGTTCAAAAAACATTATGGCAAAGCAATAGACTTTTAGTTTTAGATCAAAACTTATCATTTCTCCACTGAAATTTACACACTCGCATATATATACATGTATAATCCTCATAAGGGAACAAAGAAATGCAAGTTAAACAAGAGAAATTCAGCAATATGACAATAAATGTAAAGGAAATAAAGGCAATAAACATTTTTGTAAATAAGTTATGAAATCAACAGATTCTTCTTTGATTAAACAGCCATAATAAAAACAATACCAAATTCATTGTAATACTTAACCATAACAACAACAATATATTCAGGTGCAGTGCAGTATATCTGAACTACTATATGAGTTATCAAGAATTAAAAAATCTCAAACCAGATGCAACAACTTAATATCAGAATCATGAGGTTGCCTCCTCAATGATTTGTACCATCAAATAAAAGTATTTTAGTTGCATAGAAACAAGTAACAAATTTAAGAACAGATCAGCAATAAATGGATTCTGTTAATGTAATCTCAAAAACAGATGTTCAATTTGTACTAGTTAAGCTGAAATAAAGATATAAAATTGTCCTAACCGGGATGATCAAAGTTGTATTCATTAACTCTTGTCAGTTCCTCTGCAGTTAAATTATGATAAAATGAATCCTGCAATATCATATGCGAAAACACCATTTTAGCATCATGACATACTATAACAGTATAACCTAGTTATAATCGCTTGCAAGGGATGCAGAAACTGTGAACCAAGACTATAACAAAATACTCTTCTAGAAACACGTTCAAAAAAAAAAACCACTCATTAGAGGTCGGTGTATGGACTTGTTTCGTTGAGGGCATCAAGACAGTTGTCATTAAATTTTGTGGGAAATCAAAAACTATTTAGTAATTAACAATATAGTGTATCACAAACAATATCAGTTAAAATTTATGGATTGTATTTACACAATGCAGGATTGAACGAGCATAATGCTGTAATTGGCACGGACGAATTTGCAATATATATATATATATATATATATATATATATTGACATTTGAGAATATGAGCCACATTAAAGGATAGCACAACTTATTGCAAAAGCATAATCTCACATTTTCTTTTCTTCCCGTTTATGAATTATGTTAATTTCCATAATGACGCCTAAAATAACTTTCCCTTCATACATGAAAACAGAAAAAGGCGATTCTGCTCAGGGTTTAAAATAAACACCTGGTTCACAAGTACAACTCGCTGATCCCGAAGCTGCTCAACAATCATATCACAAACTGTAGTCTTCCCTGATGCCGCACCCCCAGCCACTCCTTCCAAAAAATATGTTAGGATATTGTCAAATACAAATTCAGGAAATAACAGATGATTGTTATAATGATATATCACAGCTACTTATTTGAAGCAACGAATTGTAGATAACTTTCTCAATAATTAAGTGTTAACCAAGCAAGCAAAGTAAGAAAATGAAGGGAAAGCTTCCAATACGGTTCTATCAGCCTATGATTGGGAATGTTAAAAAGATACTCAATACAAAGGAATATACATTGGTAAATCAACTATAGGCTAGTGAAGCTGCTCAACTGATTATACATAATAATAGTTATGAGGCATGCATAAACTAAAGCTGGCCAAAGACACACTTCAATTTCATAGCACAGTTAAAAGAGCCACCTAACCATTGAACCAGATGCTTACCATTTTCAGTTGGGAATATATCAAACATCTTTAAATAAGCAGGACAAAATATTCATGCATGCATTAACAAACATGAAGGAGAGAATCAGGGGAATGCTGATATGTTCCATATTTTCATATGAATCAAGGAATAGCTCATCACACAAGTTGACTGGTGGTTATGTTTTCACTGGAGCATACTAATCAATTCTATGGATCACGCTTTCTAAGACTTTTCTCAAAATTCTGCAGTAATACCAAAGAGAGCGCCAAATTTGGTAAAAGCCCGGATGCATTTAAAAAAATTAATATATCTTCTGCAGAAACACATTACAACTCACCAATGACAAAAGGCTGTTTATGCACGGGTTCAGCTGCTGAGGAAGTTGGAGGTTCTGCATCTGAGTTTATAGGCTCCAAATCATCCAAATGAAACCCAGAAAAATGAACCCCAGATGAAGCCTCTATCAAATCCACAACTGACTTGGAACCCATATGGACCCCTGCAGCAAGCATTTGAACAATCAATACAAAAAATATAAAAGAAAATTGAAAATAAAATCTGACAAAGAAACAAAAAAAAAAAAAAACAATACATGGATAACTTGTAAGTACCAATCCAATTCAAGCTATGATATTAGTGGGCTTATTGGTCTGATCACTACAAACATTAATAGCTAGAAGCTTAAAACAATACCATTAGTTTAGATTTCTGTTCTTTTTCACTTGAGGCGGATTCCTTTAGAGAATACTAAAAGAGGCTGAATGAGGAAATGATTTTATTTTAGTTTTTGGTTAGTTGAATTTAAACACGCTAAATGATTGAACGGTCACAGTAAACACAGGTTCCATCGCGTTGGGCAATTTACAGGCGAGAAGACACAAAACGGATTCAACATTGCAATAATACATAAAAACCATGTAATCACAGCCTCGATCAACCTCATACATCATACTGATAAAATCTTTACAATCAAAACAGTCACTTTCTTCAAATTTTTGATTTGCGAGTTTGCGAATCTGTCGATTCGATATCAATCAATGTAAGTATATATATATATTTACACACCGACGATGAATATGGGACCAAAACAGATCGATTAAAGCCGCACAATCCCTCGAGTTGAATCGAACATGCGATCGAAGATCGAGTAGTAGAAACGAATGGACCGAATGTATGGTGAAACAACGACCATACACGCAAGGATCGTAAATGTGGAATCACGGTCCATACCTGATGAACTCGATTCGAGGGTTCACAGAGCGAGAGCCGTTGGCAGACAAAGAAGAAGCAGCGGCAACTGCGTTGTTCAGTCCCCGGAGATTCATGCCCGACCCGGCGCGGATACCATATTTATAGGGGAGTCGAGATAGGAGGGAGGGACTAGGGAGGGAGGCACCCTTAAAATTCGATGAAATTACAATATAGCCATCCACGCACGCTCACAGTAGCCAGCCAGTACACACACTGGTAGGGGGGAGGTGCGAGCTGTTGGGTGCGGTGCTACAGAGACAGAGACATCTTGAGGGGCTTCAAGTTTCCGGGTCTCGACTCTCGAGGCGATTGAGGTTACAGCTTGGCGCGCAGTCGGACGTGGGGCCCACACCCGATCTGTCGGATCCGGCGGCACATGGATTTTTATTGGGTGCTTCGCGCGCGCCGGTCGGGCCTTAAAATGGGCGCGACATCCGCAAGGACTTTACGTGGCCCTCCTTAAATTCATTCACGTGACATGTTCTTAAACTTATTATTTTTTCTAAAAATAATTTACGTATATATGTACTATACCATTTAATACTATCATTTTTATTTTTTACTATTAAAAAACTTATTTAATCATATACGTTATAATTAATTTGTCGACAGTTATATTCTTATATAAATATGGCAAAATAATAAACTTATATAAGAATTATTATACATGGTTGATGCCATTATTAAATTGTTTTACTGATTATAAATAACATTTCTTAAAAAACATAAATAACATTTTTTACTATTATACCAATAGATACAAAGCATTCGTAATTGGCTTGTATAGTTAAAATATAGTGAAATAAATAGTTAAAGAGCTAAAAGTTATCTACAGTGAACTTTTTATTACTATACAATGGCTTGTAATCATAACCATACCATTACTAACAAGTGCCTACTTAGCCTCATTCAATGGAAAAACCCTAAAAAATGGAGAAATTATAATTGTGCATTCTGATTTGAAATGCAGGATGCCTTAAAATAAATTGTGCTTGCGCTTTGTTTGATGATTACAATGTCAGTAGATGGTGTATTTTGGTACAAATTTTGGATATAGGGTAATCATTTTGGGTTCTGATGCATAAAAATACATAAATGAAGGAAAAAAAAAAAGAGAACTCATCACACAATCGTGGCGTGTGGTCATAGTTATCAAAAGCCACTGGTGTTGGCCAAGCAAGTCGGCTGCTACCGAGTATTGTGATCAGCTCATTTGAAGTATTGAGTGTTTTGTTGGTGTTTTTAGCCTTATTTGATGATTACATGATTATATAACTTGCCATGTTATTTTAGAGTTGAAAGCTATGTTATATTCATGTGTATTGATTTGAGAATCTATTGTACATGAGTTGGACTGGTGTACTGCAGGATCATGATCTTCAGGTTAAGGCCTAATAACATGGGATAATGATCTCCAAGTCTTAATGCTCATATATTGAAGGATAATGGCCCCGATACCTACATAAATTGATTGTGATTATAATATGTTAGCCTTAGTAGCAAGTGTTGATTATTTTAACTTGTGTTGTGGTTAATGTAACAGATGAGTCTGATGTTAGGTGATTAAGATGTTTTATAACACATGTTTCACTAATTTTTATGTGTTATGACACATTATGACATGATAATTGATGAGTATGTATTTTTGAGTACTATAATGTTATTGACATAGCTGGATTGAATTGGAAAAGGTGGCAATGACACTTGAGTGTGGATGGCACCATTACTAGGGTGGCTAAGATTTCAATTCAACTTGTTATTTATTCTTGTTTTAAATTTTTGTAGGTTTTCTATTTCAATAGTGTCCTATTTTTACTTTTTTCCTTTTTATATTTTTTTGTAGGTTTTTCTTTTCTTTTTATATTTTTTATAATATAATCCTACTAGTTTATTAGTTTGTTTTATTTTCCATTTTTAACAGTTTTTTATAAGTTTTTTTTTTCTAACAATTTTTTCTTTTGTCGTTTTGTTTCCTTTTTTTAATAATTAACTGTTTTGTGGGTTTTATTTTATTAACAAATTGTGATTGCATTTTTTTATAATAATCTCTTGTTTTATAGGTTACCTTTTTTAACAGCTTCCTAATTTATTTTAGTTTCTTTTTTCTTTTACTTTCTTTTTCGTAAAGTTCAAATTTTTGTAAAAAACAAAAACTTTTTTCTATTTTGGTTTCGCTTTTTTAGGTTTTTAACAAATATATTAACTATCAAGAGTTTGGTGAACAAAACATGGCTACTCCATGATGGAAACAATAAATAAAGATACTCCAATCCGAGCAATCCTTTATTTACAAACTCGATGAGGTGTTTACAATAATACAACATATACTTTAAGCTCAATAAGCAGCTTGACTAGTACCAATGAGATTTTATCCATACCAGCAACAATATATAATTACACTAACCTCTTATTACGAATGAGAGGACCATCTAAATTTCAACTATTCACAAGAACCTCTACACTGGCATGATGAATGGACGTATTGACAACAACTACAAGAGCAATGATAACTTAATGCTATTTGGCAACAATTGGAGAGGTGAATTGCAAAGTTACAAGAGATGTAAACTTGGCTAACCCAATTGCTTTAAAATTAAAATAAAGAAGAGGGAGTATTTGCCAAAGCTACACCAAAGGAATATCAAGAGGATGAGATGGACTCACCACTCGAGTATCTTCTCTCTATTTAAGGGGATAGTTGTTACTTTTTAGTACCCATAACCACATTCGGAGTATCCGAAGAAAAAAAGGTATATTTTGAATTTTATGAAGAGGAGATGCCCCAACTAATCACTCCAGCGTTCGAGCACACAAATGAGCATCTTTCCTATGACTTTTTGGAGGTTAGTTGTCCACATCATATTACTATTACTACCTCTATACCACATGTAAAAGCAAGTGAAATATTTTCTTGATCGTAAGAGTATGAAACCACCCTATTCACCGAGCAAGACATGCTTGAAGTGGATTCTGACTTTTTCAAAGATGAAGAGTTGCCTCACCATATTTCTCAATAACAGGAAACACCATTAGCGCATCAACATGGTGAGTTCTTAGATGATGATAATTGTGAAGAAGAGTATTTGTTGCCTTGGCCAAAAGAACCATATGATAAACTTAAATTGGTCAATTAACAACAATTCAAGTGTGTGAGAGCTGCTAGAGGATATTATCACTGTTGTGGACAATACTACCATTAATGCATTGTTTCGAGAGCCCAAGGAGTTTGTACTATATTGTCATCATTATTTACTTGTAATGGATGACATCATGTTCATGAAGGTGCCCTCAAGTATATACTTTGAAGACTTCAAATGGCTATAACCACCTATTTCTCATCTTGATGCGGCCTATTAATATATTGAAGGGTATATTGTAAAGATAAATGTTTATTATTCCATGGTTGAAGGCCCAACTTGGCACAATGTAGACTCAATTATGGAGGCCCACTAATTCAATTTTTCCTAAAAACTTAAAGTCAAATTAAATCAAATATGAATATATACTCAACTTTTAATTATAATAAAAGTTAAAGTTGAATTTTAACTAACTTCTATCCAATGATTTACCTATATTAACAAAAAAACAGAGAGTTAAATGTAACTAAAATTATTGCGTGAGCCAAAAAAATTTTAAAGTCCGGACATACCGTTCAAGCAGTCGGCCGGACTGGGTTCGTGAAGATTTGGACCGGTCCGAGGCGGAAAGCGCAAAACCTGTACTGACGGTGTGCGGAACCGTGTCGGCTGGACCGGTGCGGCTGCACCCACCATAAACTCTCCCCCTCTATGGAACCATCGTGAGCCTCAGGCGGAGTTGGCTCTCTCTCCCCTCCCCGCTTCCCTCGAGAACTCTCTAGGGACTAGGATGTTTATAAATACAATGGCGATGTTTGTAAATCTTAGTTTAGCTATTGATTTTTTAACGAGTGAATAAGATTAATTTAATCTTTAATTAATGACCCCCGGTTGCAACATGCACCTGATCACTCGAAAATGCAAAAGCATTCAGACATCTATGTCTATGTCTGAACGCCTGTCGGCTAGCTCTGTACTGTAAATTAGGGTTCACGCTTCGACGCTTCACGCTTGCTTCTGAAAATAGAAAATGCCAATCTTTGGCGCTACTCATTCCTGCCGAATTGCGTATCAGCTTCGGAGTCGAGGCATTTCAGTTCCATGGTGATCAGTCCGTACTCATTTGATCCACTTGCTTCACTTGACCTATCCAATGACTTGATGTTGATGTTTCCCCCGCCTTTTTTGAACAGCCGAACGCATACCCGCGAACGATTTTTTTTTTTTGTGGCTGACTATGATGTTTTTGATTGATTAAGGTTTCCGAAGACCGACGTTAGGGCGTGTTTGAAAGGCAGATTCTGCAGTTCTTCAGTTCCAGTGCGGTATAAGCCGAAGAAGAAAAGAGATTCACCGTTACTGGACTCCCCACCTGCGGGCAGTGCCGAGAAAATTGAAGCCAGTGAGCGCCCAAGTTCCAACCCAATGAGACTTGAGGTTTTTGGTGGTGGTAATGGTGGTCAGAATCAGATTCAGGAACCATTTCTTTCACCCTATTACTCTCAGAATCGATGCAAATTGCCCTTGAGAAACTCAGGTTCTTTTTCGCTATAATGAAATATGACACCTACAGTCGGAATTTTTCTTATGATTTTAGCTTCCGGGTCTCTGTTTGATGTATACATATATCGATGAGTAAATTTTGAGTTAAGACACATTCGCATGTTGGGGTTTGTAGAGCTGGAAGAAGAATTTGGTCATGATGTTGTAGGCTATGGGCGTGGCCAGAAAGTATTTGTATCAACCAAGAAGTCTCAGAATCAATGCAAACCTCCCGTGAACGATTCAGGTTCTTTTAGGCTCAAATGAAATATTACCGTTTGATTTGAATTGTTCTTTTCATTTTACGTTATTGGGAATGGGATATTTACTTTCACTCGCTTGCTCTACTTGATATTTATGAGTAAAATTGACTCAGACACTTTCGTATTTTTTGAATTTTTAGAGTCAGAAAAGGAAATTGAACATGACATTGCAGGCTATGGGCTTGGTCAGAAAGCATCTGTATCAGCCAAGAAATCCCAGAACCCATGCAAATTTTCCATGAATGATTCAGGTTCTTTTCAGCTCAAATAAAATACTGCTGCTATAGTTGATATTTCTTTCCATTTTACTATACTGGATTTTTCTCTTTCACTTATTTATTTGCTCTACTTGATTTTGATGAGTAAAGTTTGAGTTAGACATTCATGCATTTTTTTAATTTTTAATTTTGGATTTATAGAGCCAGAAAAGGAAATTGATCATGAATTTGTAGACTGTGAGGTTGGTCAGAAAGCATTTGTATCAGCCACGAAGTCTCAGAATCAATGCAAATTCCCCATATACGATTCAGGTTCTTTTAGGCTCAAATGAAATATTACCGTTTGATTTGAATTGTTCTTTTCATTTTACGTTATTGGGAATGGGATATTTACTTTCACTCGCTTGCTCTGCTTGATATTTATGAGTAAAATTGACTTAGACACTTGTATTTTTTGGACTTTTAGAGTCGGAAAAGAAAATTGAACATGCCATTGCAGGCTCTGGGCTTGGTCAGAAAGCATCTGTATCAGCCAAGAAGTCCCAGAATCCATGCAAATTTTCCATGAATGATTCAGGTTCTTTTCAGCTCAAATAAAATACTGCTGCTATAGTTGATTTTTCTTTTCATTTTACTATACTGGATTTTTTCTCTTTCACTTATTTATTTGCTCTACTGGATTTTGATGAGTAAAGTTTGAGTTAGACATTTGTGCATTTTTTTATTTTGGATTTATAGAGGACCAGAAAAAGAAATTGATCATGAATTTGTAGACTGTGTGGTTGGTCAGAAAGCATTTGTATCAGCCACGAAGTCTCAGAATCAATGCAAATTCCCCATATACGATTCAGGTTCTCTTCCACTTAAATAAAATATTATTTCTAGATTTGAGTTGTTCTTTTCATATTATGTTACTGGGTTTTCTCTTTATCTTATTTATTTGTACTGCTTGATATTTAAGAGTAAAGTTTTAGTTAGACACTACTTGATATTATGTTTTGGATTTCTAGAGTAGGAAAAGGAAATTAATATTGATATTATTGTAGACTATGGGGTTGGTCTGAAAGCATTTGTGTCAGCCAAGAAATCTCAGAATCAATGCAAATTATCTGTGAACACTTCACGTTCTTTTTTTGGCTGAAATGAAATATTGCTGCTGGATTTGAATTATTCTTTTCATTTGTCGTCTTTTCTCATTTATTTCCTCTACTTGATATTTATGATTAAAAACCCATGCATTTTTGGGGTTTTTAGTGTTGGATCCTGAAATTGTAGGCTACGAGATTGTTCTGAAAGGATTTGATTCATCAAGAAGTCTCAAAATCAATGCAACTTACTTATGAACAATTAATGTCATTTTCGGGTCAAATAAATTGTCTTTTCATTTCGGTTTCTCTTCACTTATTTAGTTGCTGTACTTGATATTCATGAGTAAATTTTGAGTTAAACACATGCACTACTGGGAATTTTTTTTTTGGATTCAGAAAAGGAAATTGATCATGTTGTTGTTGACTATGGCCTTGAGGAGGGTTTTGAGGAGTATGACTGGCAGAAGGATGATCATGAAAGAAATGTTTCACTAGTCAATAAAACTAAACAGGAAGCTGAAAAGTTAGTCGTTCAACTACTCGCGAGAAGGTTTGAATATGATCCTCAGTTTTGTGCATTTTGTAACTCTTTCACTGCATGTAAAGGCGTATTGTTAGCACATAGTAATTGGGCTACCGTATATTTTGTAGATCTATATTTATGAGAAAATTGCTATTCCTATATGTTAAATAAATTCTGAGCCTGGAAAAAGGACAATGCTGATGAGTGTATTTATGATAAAATAACAAAATTGCTTTTGGTATGGTACTGCACATTAGACTTTGGCATAACAAAACTATAAGCTTCAATATTGTTACCTATTATATTGGCTGTAGAGGCCAAAAACAGTACTTATTCTAAAAAAAATACAATTTGATAATGATTACTATTATCTTTTCATGATTACACTTAAATCATTTACCTTTAATCATGAACTGATAAAATTTTGTGATTTCTTACTATTTTCTGAAAATATAAATGGTCTTTTGAATACTGAAAACAAGCAGTGTTGGACAGTTGGACTTGGACCTGACTTCACTATTTACAGCATTCCATATCATGTAGCTTGCATTTCTGCTTTACACGTTCTAAAGAATTATTTTATTCCTTGCAGAGCTTATACAGCTGTTGAGCTGCGGAAAAAACTGCACGCAAAGAAATTTTCATCTGGCATTGTGGAGGTAGTGCTTAATGATTTTCAGGGCAGGTTGGTTGGTTATCAATAGATTTCAAGTCAAGATGAAATTCCTCTGGATTCTATGTGAAGGCCTGTATTCAAATCAATGATTTTATTTATTTATTTATTTTGTAGAGGACTGATCAATGATTGCTTGTATGCGGAAACATATTCTCGCTCTAGATGGTCTTCCTCAAGTTGGGGACCCCAACGGATCAAGCATGTAAGTCTTCCCTTGAACAACTCCAAGAGGCTCTCTATTTGTAGACAAATAGAGAGCCTAATGTCTTAAAATAAGCTCAAACGATCTCTTCATCAAGCCTCTCTACATTTACAAATACTACGGGGACTCTTGAAAAATGAAGAGTCACCATTTATTCTTCATATAATATTTTATTATTATTTTTTTTCTCTCTCCTCTCTCTTCTCTCCCCTCTCCTCTCTCTTCTCCCCGCCCCGTCCCACCTCCCCCTCCCCCACCCCTACCGCCGCCAGCCTCCCCTCCCCCGACGTCCGATCCCCTCCCTCGACTCCCGATCTCCTCCCCCGACGCCCGATCCCCCACCCCCGACGCCCGATCCTCCTCCCCCTCCGGATACGGCGATCCGCCGACCAATCCTCCTCCTCCCCCGTGCAATTAATATTATTATTAATAAATTATTATTTTAATAAAAATAGAGATTAAAAAATAGAGAGGCTCTTGGAGGGTATATTAAAAAACAGCTCTTTACATGTGAAAAATTCTATATATGTGGAGAAAATTATAAAGAGGCTCTCGGAGTTGCTCTTAACCTCACTGCATATATTCCAAATATGTTACGGCATGTATTGCATGTGTGAATCTGGATCTTACGTACGTTTTATATACTTATTAAATTCCGCTTTATTGAGTTGATATTTGGTAGTATCGGTAGATACATATTCTTTCATCATTCTTTCTTTCTCAAGTAGAGCAAAATATAGCATAAAGGTGTAAGTGTTTCCTTGATGTATGATAAAATTTTGATATTTTGATTGCATGGAACATGGAACTTGTTGAAAGGACCAGTAAATATAAATGTGGCTTATTGTACTTGTGTGTGCTTATTTTTTGGGGAAATGACCCCAATTAATGGTAACTTGCTTTTTATTAGGCTCTGTCAAAGAAAGGGGTTAGTAAAGATTTTGTGGAGAAGGCAGTAACTCAGGTTTTCAGGGAGGGGGTGAAAGATGAAGGCTCAAAATTTGGCTTGTCAAAGCTTTCACTAGATCATCTTTTTGTCAAAGCTTCTAAGCAGTGGTTGCGAAGTCAAGGCTTGCCTAGCGAGACGCGAAAGTCTAGGATAAGTAGATGGCTTATGTACCGTGGGTTCGATTGGGATGTTATAAATTACATCTTGAAAAAGTTGCAATTTCAATCCCTTCCATGAAACATATCAGTCTTTTGCTTGTATATATCCAATGATAAACTCACTGGTTTTTTCTACTCTTACGAAGTGCACAACAATGCCCATTAGAGGTCATGCAAATCCTTTATGCTCTGCCCCCATAGTTGTTAAGGAAGCTGATTCAGCTGACTTAAAATTCCAAGCTATTTTTTGCGTTGAGCATAATGGGCTATGCATGTGTAATGAATTGACTGTCTGCGGAGTGGTCGCACCATGTTCTTAAGACTCAATGCCTGTCATTCTTCTTCCATTTCCCTCAATCCATGTTATAGCCCTTGCTAATGGGTTTCTTTGTTACGTTCTAACGATTCGTTTCCCCATGTAACGCGACCAACACTCTAAGTTGGACTACCCTTAATTCAATAATTGTGTGCCTTTTAGTGGAATAACTTGATGGTTGGTTATGATTTGCATGCAGTACAAATCTGTATTTTATTGCATGCATACTAGAAAACAGAGCAGTGGTGGAAAAGTATCTCATTTTATTAGTCAACTGACCCTTATATATGGAACCACATTATTACAAAAAACATATCAGTCAAATTCCCATAATAGCTTTAATACTCTCTATCAAGATGGCTGGTAGATGTTTAGAAAAGTCATCTTGGACAACAAGGAAGAGAATGGAAGCGACCTAGTAAAAATGTTAGCTAGCTGATAATGAGATCTAATAGATAGTAATTTGAGGTCATTATGGATCTAAATGGTAGTTAATTTTTATGTGTTTTGTATGTTCATGAAAGTGAGAAACATTGTTCTTTGTAGCTTGATTGTCTAATATAGTAGAGTAGGAGAAGAAAATTTAATATGAAAGTCTTGTAGGAGGCTTTGTAACCAAATTATCTTCTAGTAGTGGAAACAAGAGCATGAATAGTCGTGGGAAAATTTCTCAAAACCGTATTTTGTTTTTTTTGCTTTTCAAGAAATCAATGAATCGGTAAGGAAAAAATGCAAAATGCAATAGTAGATAGGTGAGAATATGGGCAAGAAGCCCAATCTGCATCAAATAAGGCCATCAACTGGAGAGAGAAGAAGAGAGAAACAAGATGTGTAGAAGAGCACTCCGTGGTGTATATCCAAGAGGCAAATCCATGTAGGCTTACTTAAAATGGTTCCCTTAAGGAAGGTAATATTGATATCAAGTTGAGTTAAATGCCATTGATTTGAGGCACCAAGAGCAAGGAAAACCTTGCCGGTCACTAATTTTCTTTGAAGGAGAATATGTCTCTCTCAAGAAAATCTAGCCTCTCTTGTTGAGTATAACTTTTAGCAGCAAGTGTGCCTTATATCACTCCTAGAGAGCCTATTAGATTTGCATTTAGATTTGCCTTATATCACTTAAAAACCATTGTATGTTTCACAAGGGGGTAAGGAGGTTACTCTCCAAGTGTGATTTAATTCCATAGCATCTAGTTCTTCCTACATTGCATGGCACTAATGAGGATATTGAACCGCTTGCTAAGACTATGGTTCATCATGGGCTAAAATGTTGAGGACAAGATTTTTGTGTGTCCGAGCATAAAAGTCTGATAAGGAAAATAATGTGATAAATGGTAAGGGGTTGAAGCCTTGAAGGAGATATTGAAATGGAAGAGGGGTTGAGTAAGTTGGAATGATAATCTTGCAAATATGAAGGTAAGTAAACATTTTTAGTTGATTTGCTAGGAGGTGTAGAATTTTGTACAGAAATAGGTAGTGGTAAATAAGAGGGTAAAGTGGTCGAGTTAGTATGTTGGGTTAAATTAATAGATGAAGGCATCAAATTTGGCAATGGACAAGCAACTCATGAGCTCAGCTTAAACTCAGTTTGGCTTGAATCATTTATAGGCTTAGAAGGAAGGAATTATGAAAAAAAATTAAACAGTTATCTTAGAGTCAAACCTTAAAACAATGATAGAAAGTAAGTTAAACAAAATTGAGGCACAAAAAGAACATCCTTGAGGCCAGGGATTCATTACGCAGTTTCATATCTCCAATAAAATGAATCAAGAGTTGACTATTATTGAGAAGTTAAACTATAGTATATTGATCTGGCATGGAGGGATATATAAGAACTAGGTTAAAAAAATGTCTAGTAGCTCCATTGTCTACAATAAAAAAAACTAGCTGTGAATTATATAGTCAAGTTAGTAGAAAAAGCAAGTACTTATGCAATAATCATTAGGGAGCAAGATGGATTGAGAGAACATTAATGTAGTATTATCGAGAGTATTCACATGTGATGAAAGCATTGCCATAAGCTATGGCATTGAGCTTAAGTTAAGTTGTCAATAAATTGTCCAACTAAACTAGGTTTCTTCGAAGTATTATTAATAGTAGAAACTTGATGGGTAATCATATGAGTATTATTGTTGGCTTTGTACTTATATCCGGTGGATAACCATGGAGTTTGTTGCTATATATGGACTGAACTAGAGAACTTGAATGTTTGCAAAAATTGTATTAAAAATTATCTTCCCTTTGATTCTTGAGGTTATTATAATTAAAATTCTGATGTTGATATTTATTACCCTCATATCCAAGGAAGGGCAATTTCGTCGCAAATGTAACAGACCCAAATGTTAGAGGAATCAAAAGTTGATATGAATGTTTGGGGTTGCTCTTCTTGTAGTACCAAAGAAAATACCCTACTAATGGAAGGCAATAGATCCATGAGAGACAACTAACTTTTAGATTAAAGAAAAAGATTCATCTAAACTCATAAAAAAATCTCACATATTCCATATACACTTATTAAGTACAATTGTGCTTGTAATTACTAAGTTCTTCCCACAATATCTTTAATTTTGTGAAATATAATTTTTTTTGAAGTTAAAAAGATTTTTGGCCCATTTTTAAAATCGAACCAAATCTCACGGGTAAATGATGATACTAGTTTATATGTCTTTGGAAATAAATTTAATATCTAGAATATCACTATATTATTATTCTGACGCCACAAGTTCAAAAGACCAATATATATCTAAAGTTGGAATTGAACCATCAAGAAAACCAATTTTGTTCATTGCTCAACTTCAATTTGTTAGTTTTTTTGTTTGTTTGCAACGGAGAGATGAGAACTTATCTGGGATTCTCCAAGGCAAGAAATATGAATACATAGTTTTGCTGTGGATAACGATGCATGGTCGAACCTTGTTTAAGATTCATGTAAGATTTTATTAAGAAAAAAATAACTTGCTCTAATATTATATTAATTAACAACGAAAAAAAAGCCCTCATGTAGAAATCATTCAACTAGAAAACAAGGAAAAAACGTATATCATATTAGCGGGATTCTCCCTTTTTTGTTATTCAACTAACCCTCATATGGAAATCATATGTTATTATGAAAACCAAATTCCCAAAATAGCCTTGATACACACCACAAACTAATCGTATTTTACGTGACTCATCACATGGAAACCAAGTATAAAGTTTGGAATTGTTTGCTCAATACATTAGTTTATACATTGCTCAGTGTAGCCTCTTAATACACACCCCAATCGGACAAAACAATACATCAAATCCTCTATCGTATTAGACCCCCGTATCTCTATTAAGCGGACGAGGATCTCGGATGTCGATGGGGATGGACCAGACAAGGTGGGCAACACGCACATCTCACGAGTTTTCGCACCTCAGGATCGACGTGGGGCAGTGTTTCGCTGTTTATGGAGCTATGGCAGCTAGTGGTGGTACTACTTATTGCGATGGAAATTTGATCTCTCCCTCCCATTCCGCTGTTTTGAAGGCAGGCTTCTCAGGTGGTCCCCCCGCTCCTCCGGATCACTTGTTTCCCAGCCAGACTAGCTTCCCCGGTTCCCACTCCACTACTGACTACTGACTACTCCACAGCAGGATGTATTATGTGGTAATTACTTCAAATCACACGGAATTGGAAGCCAAAGGGAACTCCCGATTAGAGACCCATTGACTTTAAGCCTAAAAGTTAAAATACATCCAAAAATAATTATAATAGCGTATGAATTATTATTTTTTGTTCAATACTAGAAATACAGTTTAAAAAATAAAAGAAATTCACAATGGCCTACTAGCTACTACGTAGCTACATCCCATCTACCTTTTTGTTGCATTTTCCGACCATCTCGTATGAAAAACTACGGTTCACACACATTCATCAATACAATCTACGAGAAGGGGATATGAACACAACACATACAAATAATTTAAAAAAAAAAAAAATTATCCAACGGAATAAACAGTTGGGGTTACAAGCAAGAGGCCTCTCCCGTACGTTTCCCATCATCAGATTGAAATCGTACCACTGGAGAAAGCAAATGAGCAGTCGGAAGAGCCATGCAGGACCATCTTCCTCGCAGGTGCCGGGGGTGACGGAGGTCGTGTCTTCAGGGGACCCTCATCCGTCCTATCGGCGCCGTCGTCGACATGTCGAATCTCCTCCAGCATTGCCGCCACGTCCTTCATCGTCGGCCGATCACAAGCTCGGGTGGTGATGCAGAGAAACGAAACCGCCAGGGATTGCAGCATCTCGTGCATCTGAGGGTCAGCCCTCCCCCTGAGCTTGGGGTCGAGGAGGTGGGCCGGATCTTTGTTGCTGGACAGATGATCGCGAGCCCACTGGACCAGGGGTGCACCACCAGGCAATGTTGGGTCCAGTGGGTGCCTCCCAGTCAAGACCTCTAGAAGCACAACGCCAAAGCTATACACATCGCTCTTCTCTGTGATCCGCAGCGTTGAAGCATGCTCTTAATTATGAATATATATATATATATATATATATATATATATATATATATATATATATCATTAGATTATTAAACTCAAAATTTTGCTTCATTCTAAATGTACCCAAAGGAAAACAAAATCGTAACTACAACAACAATTTTGACTAGTGATCATCAGATGCCTAAAAAAACGAAAAAAAACATACCAGGAGCCATGTAGCCGTAAGAGCCAGCAAGCGGGGGCTTTTGAGACCAGCCTTTGGTAGGATCGTTTATGCTACTGCTGCGACGACCAAGACGATCCTTGGTGGTGGAGTTGTCGATCATAATCCTAGATAACCCAAAATCTGCAAGGCAAGCCTCAAATCTCGGACCCAGTAAAACGTTCATGGCCTTCACATCCCCATGCAAGATGGGAGGCACACAGTCGTGATGCAAGTAGGCAAGCGCGTGTGCTACGCCCACAACGACGTCGTATCGGGTCTCCCATTCCTCGCCGCTCTTCCCGGCGGCTCCCGCGCCGTGGAGCATCGAGCTGAGGCTGCCGTTGGGGAGGTAATCGTAGAACAACAACCTCATACTCCGATTCGACCCGAAACCCAACAGTCGAATGATGTTTCTGTGTCGGATCGATCCCAGTGTCCGGATCTCCGAGCTG
The DNA here is from genome assembly GCA_023512835.1 of Taxillus chinensis. Classification (NCBI taxonomy): domain Eukaryota; kingdom Viridiplantae; phylum Streptophyta; class Magnoliopsida; order Santalales; family Loranthaceae; genus Taxillus; species Taxillus chinensis. The sequence goes on along the minus strand of CM042090.1, from coordinate 24,496,946 downwards.
AACGCCCCGGAATCCTCCTCCGACCACATCTTCTTCACCGCTAGAGGCTCGCCGTTCGGGACAGCCACTCTGTACACCACGCCGGAGCTGCCGGTGCCGATGACGTTAGCCGACGTAAGGTTCCGAACAACGTCGTCTATGGAAAGCTCGAGCTTCTGGTAAAACGTCACCTCCCAGTTGGTGTCGATTTCGTCACCGGCGAGTCTTCTTATCACCCGCTTTGCGCGAACCAGCGCCCAGGCCGCCAGCAGTAACAAAACAGCTCCGAAGCTGATGAGGATAGACATCATCAGCCTCACCGCCGTTCTGTGCTCCCCGGAGGCCTTGTCCGGTGGGGCTCGGACGCCGCTGGAGATGTACAGGGCCGGGTTTCCGACAAGGTCATTGATCGGGAGCTTCTGGAAGAAGGGGGTTTCGGGCAATCTACCGGATAAGTCGTTGGAGGAGACGTTGAGGGATACGAGGTTCTGGAGGCCGGCGAGGATGTTCAAGTTTCCGGTGAGCTTGTTGTGGGACAGGTCGACGATTCCCAGCTTGTCGAGTCCCGAGAACTCCACTGGAATGTCGCCAGAAAGTTGGTTGCAGCTGAGGTTCAGAGAGATTTCCAGTGCCGGAAGCTGGCCCAGTTCCCTCGGGATGCTGCCGGAGAAGCCATTGTTTCCGAGATCCAACAGCATTAGCTTCGAGCACGACACGATTTCCGACGGAATGCTGCCGGAGAGCTGGTTGTTACCCAACACCAGTTTCGATAACTCGACTAATGACCCAATACTAGGACTCAGCGGCCCGGTAAGCCGATTCTCCGACACGTCTAGATACTGCAGGCTAACAGGCATACTCGCCGGCAGTTCCCCGGTGAGCCCATTTGTGCCTAGGCCTAGAAACTGGAGACTTTCGCACCCGGACATCGCCGGAGGGATCTGTCCCACTAGATGGTTGTCACTCAAATCCAAAAAATTCAACATCTTCAAATTTCCAATCTGGGATGGAATAGTCCCACCCAGATTGTTCTGGTTCAATCTGAGCCTTTGCAGGCTTGTGCAATTCCCAATCTCTCTCGGAATGAAGCCAGACAGATTGTTAGAGAGAAGAAGCACCATGCTGAGATTCTGCAACCCAAAGATCTGCTTGGGTATTGAACCAAGCAGATTGTTAGAGGAGAGGTCCAGAGCCTGTAGATTCTGGCACTCCGAAAGGCTTTCTGGGATATGGCCAGAAAGCCGATTCTTCCATGCGAAAAACAGCGTCAGGTTCTTTAAATTCCCGATAAGACCAGGAATTTCACCTGAGAGTTCATTGTTGTCGACTTCGAGTTGTGTGAGAGCGGTGCAATTCGTGATCTCCGAAGGTACGGTTCCGGATAATTGGTTCATGCTCAGTTGTAGCTCTTGAAGTTTTCTAAGGCCACCAAGCCCTCCTGGAATGTTTCCTGTCAAGAGATTGTCTGAAAATTGGACAACAACAAGCTCCGTGGCGCTTCCCAGCTCGTGCGGGATCGAACCCACCAAGCTGTTCTGCCATAGAAGTAGATTCTGAAGCTTTTTGAGCTCCCCAAGCCGTTTCGGGATTGACCCTGATAGTGAATTCTGGTACAAATACAGATTCTGTAATTCACTGCAGTTACTGATCTCTTCTGGGATTGGTCCTGACAGGAGAGAGGTATATAAAGCAATGGTTTGGATTTTCTTCAGCATCCCAATTGAAACCGGGAGGTTCCCAGAAATGCTGGTCTCGGCAAGGCCCAACATAGTTAATTTGGTGCAGTTTCCAATCTCCGAGGGCAACTCGCCTTCGAGATTCTGATTCCCGCCTGCTCGAAACACTTCTAATTGGCTTAATAACCCGATACTCTTGGGGATTTGGCCGGATATTTTGTTGTCGTACGCCGTCAGATACACCAGGTTGGAGAGGTTTCCAATCTCCTCTGGGATTGCACCTTGAAGCATGTTCATGTGGAGAGACAAGGTCTGAAGCTTCTCGAGGCTGCAAATTTCTACTGGGATTTCCCCATTTAGTGCGTTGTCACTGATATCGATGAAACCCAGATTGCCATATTGCCCAAATTCTTTTGGAATTGTTCCTGTGAGATTGAGTGACGACAGGACTAGGGTGTTCAAGGATTTGAGGGGCAGAAAATTTGAAGGTAATGGCCCTTGCAAATCCACTGATTTCAAGCTTATCTCGATCACTTGGTCCTGGGAGTTGCATCGAATCCCATACCAGTGACACGGACCTGGGTCTGTAGGATTCCATGATTTCAATACTTCCAGGTTGCTTAAATTGCTCTTCCATGCCAATAGAGCCTGTCCCTGCTCATCAATGGATAAACATCCTGTGAATAAAAGTGTGTTCAGAGAGAATATTAGGATAGTGGTAGTATATATTACTTTGGCTGGAAACAAGAGGTTTCTTAGAGTTGCAGGCATTGCTGAGAGAGCAGAGAGAACAGTTGATCTATATCGGGATTGAAGAGGGAGGAACCCCATGTGAGCTCATGTTTTGTTTATAGAAAAGAGATGGGGAGTCTGGATAAAAATTTATTCCCTCTGTTTTTCTATTTTCATGTTTATTATATGTGTGTGTGTGTGTTATAATGTAATATATAGATGTAGATGGACATGGCTTTTTGGTTTTGTTTCTACTGCCGTTTCCCAATAATTGAGCAAGTGGGTTCTTCTGATATAGGGTTGAGATTGCCAGCAGTAACTGACACCCGTTGGAGGGAAATGGCAATCTGAATTACTACTTTTCTGTGTTGAGTTGTGACAAAGATTCTTCTCGTTTTGAGCAATTTTGTAACGTTTTAAGGTCAATTATTTGCTCCCCAGTCCCAATAAATAGGTATAAAGATGCCTACTTTTCCCCCTCCAAATTAGTGTCATTTTTGGGCGGCAATGGCAATGGGGCTCCTGAGGTGAAAGGAGCTATTGGCTCTATCCTCATCCAAGTATGTGGTTCTATTGATAGATCATCGCCTGGACAACGATAGCTTAGTAATCACAATAAGCGCAAACAACCAAACAGAAGCCACCCCCTACTTCTCCCACCTACTGTATTCAGAATCTTGGATGATTTTTTATGCTCTTTATTTGCCAGGTCCCAGGCCCACCCTTCTAGCTCACCCTGGTGTTGACATGGGGAGGAGGTGATTGGCTTTAGCTTAGTCCCACATGGGATAAGCATCGTTTTGGTCTACTCCTCCTCTAGCCCCGTTGCTCCATTATTGGTCCCCCGTCATCTGGCTATCCATTTTTAAAATCCGAGACGACGTCACTCGAAAGGTGGATGCCTCCGTATGAGTGTAACACTGTAAGTAATGCCGTAACATGCCGAGATTAGATGTTTTTCCAATACGTAGTCCGAGTATCTAAGTGAAACCAACATCCACATAGGAAGGAGGAGATGTGTTGGGTGTCCAAATCATATTAAAATATTATTGTGGAGGCGCAATGCAAATAACCATTACGGCTTGTTTAATGTTTATAGATGGAGACTGTGTATGGAATCAAACTCCCGATGGGGGCAGTGAAGGCGCACATGGAGGGGGATAAGGAATAAGTTTTTATAAAATTGCAGATCCTGTAATTGCTGTGTCCAACCAACAGCCTAAAGGGTTACTTAACTTAAATATAGAGGAGTGTCGCTTTCTGGCCATGGGAGAAGGTACATCACCTCTTCAAAATTAAATTAATATTCTTCATTTAAAACCCAGATCTAATCTTAGTTGTGTGTGTGTGTGTGAGAGAGAGAGAGAGAGAGAGTATGGATCCAGCAACCTCTTTGTCACCCCTCATTTAGTCACGGACCGAAATGAATATTTCACTTGACCTTGGGCATTACACGCATAATGTTTTTTTTTTCTTGGCTTGAACTGTTTGTTTCGAAAATAAATATGGTAGTGTGATAGGATAGTGGACTAGAGTAGGGGTAGGAGATAATACATCATACAAATAAAGATTCGTGCAGATGAATGAATGATTGAACTCACTGTTTACAGTTTACTTGTGAAATGACTGTTGTGTGCTTTCTACTATCTTGACATTATAGTACTTAAGATAAGGGAATCCATAATTTTATTATTTTCAACAACGGTAGAACATTTAACATATCTATTTTTTTATTATAATAGTTGTAACTAAGGGTGTTCGGATAGTTGACAAACTAATTCATGTATTCATTACTGAATATTATAAAATTATTTTTAAAAATAATTACATATAACCAAACTTAACCTATGTTATCCATCTAATTAGAATTTTTTACAATTACTGTGATACAGTCTATTAAAATTATATTAATTTAATATTTTTATATTAAAATTATACTGTTTTAATATGCATTACTAAAAGAATCATCAAAATAATATAATTTTAATGTAAAAAATCTGAACTCATTTGACAGTACGATGACTTAGAGGTAGGATGTTGCATCTCAAGTACCCGTGAGAATGACGGCCCAAACAGTACATTGGATGGTCTTATTCGTTATGTTGACGGTTGAGAGAGAGGGGCGGGTGGGAGGAAAGATGGATGGAGGTTTTCTGTATTTGTGTCTGCAGCTCAATCACATGGGTCCTTCCATCGAACGAATGGTCTTGATCATAAAATCATTACCAAATCAAAGCTAGAAGTTTATGTGGTGTGTGTGTGTATAGCTAGATTTATAATTTCTTATGTGATTTTTCAATTGTGATTGAGATTGTTGCTGTTGCCGCTGCAAGTTGTGGGTTACGTTGTTTACTGCAATTAATTTGATGGTTGTTTAACGTTATTAATAAATTACAGTACAAACTTCACTTGCATTTCAAGCTAACAAACAAGCATATATAGGTTTATACACGACAAAATATTATGATCATGTTTCAATTGCAATGGAGACTAGATGCATGTTTGCCAACTTGAGGCAGAGCTCGAGCTAGTTTGAGAGCTGAAATCACGCAACTTGGGAGGAGGAGACGGCCAGGAATCGCCCATCGAGTAAGGAGCATGTTTAGGCGGTGGTGGAGAAGGAAGAGAAGGAAAGAAATTAAAAATTAAAAATAAAAAATATATTATTTTAATTAAAATAAATATAATATGAAAATTAGTGTTAAAGTGTAACCAACTCACGTTATTGTCATAACCGATATGTACCGTCTTAATTTGTTTATAATTTTATTTTTTTCTTTTTTGATGGTCTCACTTACTGCAAATTGGTCATAATTATTTACCGATTCCAATAATACTTAATATTACTCATTAGCGCATCTCCACTCCTATCAAGCAATAATGAGTAGCTAAAACTAATTTTAACTTGCTATAGTTTTAGTATAGCTAATAGTACTCTAATTGTATATTAGTTATATTTTTGCTTAACTTTCATTTTTCTTCAATTACCCTCATCCTTCCAAGCATCCCAAATCCCTAATTCCAAAGCCCAAATCCCTTTACTAAAGTCTTCACCGTCAAGTGGCGCGGGCTCTACTTTCTTCGAGCCGGTGCCTCTACCCGATTGCTTCTCTATGCTCGGCGGCTATGCCCAGCCCAACAACCACGTCCTCCATTGCCATTCCACCTAAAGCCTGTCGGATCTTGGTCATCTGCGCCTGTTTCTGCTCCTCCTCCAACAACGTTGACTAACCCAAGGCTGGCCTTGCCTCGTCCGTCATATCTGCGCTGCCAGTGATCACCGTCCGGAGGTCGACTGGCGACCCTGCCATGGCACCGGAGTGCACCGTGATTTTAAGGTAGAGGAGTAAGACGGGATTTTGCAGTAAGGGAGGAGCAAGATCGACGGGATGGGACGGGGGAGAGAGAGAGAGAGAGCGCATGCGACATGATGCAGGGACTGATGTGTAATTTCATTATATTTGCTGACATGGCAGGATCAGCTAAGGCAAAAGCAAAAGCTAAATATAGCTTTTATTTTTGCTTTTACTAATGGTTTACCTAAACCATTGGAAAATAATTTTAACAATATTTTGCTATAGTTGATGGGTTGGAGATACTCTTAGTCATTACTTATATAAAGTCATTACTTAACGAGGCGTCGCCAAATTATCATGCCTTCCAACTCAGCGTTACATCAAATTTGAAAATAAATATATTTCTGTTAAATTATAAATATAAGAAATAATAAATATATTTTCGATATATATACCGATAACATTTTGAGTTAGAATAAATATTTGTACAATCGGTTCGCAATATATTCGCAAAATCATGAGAGATTGGACGGCTATTATTTTTTTTTTCCCGCATGAATTGGTAGGTTATCATGTCGTTACGGTTACCCAAAAATTATTCAACTTCAATTGTACCTAACATTATTCTTTGAGTTAAAAGATTGGACGCGCGCCAGCCTAATCAATGCAATGCAAGGACCAGGTCTTGCACCATCAGCTCCATTTGTTCATGTCTAATTTCATATACGATCCGATCCCATGTTAATTTGCTCGATTTAGCGCAAACAAACATGACCCAATAAACTTTCATTGAATACACCTCAAAATCTGGGAAGCGGGAGCTGATCAAAGTTAAAAAGATAATAATTGGATTTGGAATGAACTGTCATTTCTATGGATATATGGATATGGGTGGGTTACATGTATAGCCTATGTCCTAAGGAGGCTTGCATCTTTATAAATATATGTATTTGCCTTCTTTTAAAAAAAAAAACATAATGTTTTGTCAATAGCTACTGCGCAGCACAGAATATATTTTATCATTTTATTCCTATATCACAAGCAAAACTAAGTTCATAAAACTAGCAGCTGGCCTCAGTCTGTAATAATAATATAGGTGTCTATTTATGATGGACGCATGCATTACGATCACCCTACTTTTTGTAGGAGATTTATCAATGATTCATTGTTGATTGGTTGAGCATTAATTTAACGTATTAATAGGTAACACGTGATGAAGAGGCTGATGAAACCTACAAAGCTAGTGTGAATTATATAAGACATAAATTTTACTGAGAAAACAAATTTCGTACGGCAAACTCAACAAAATTGGATTGCTGATGTTTAGCTTCAATTCAAATGACACCAATTTTAAAAAATTGACAAGCTTATTAGAATACTTTTATCAGAAAAATCCAAGCTGATCATTTATTAATATTAAAAATATAATTAATTACACCTCTAGTATAAAAGCTTTTATTTCATAAAGCAGCTTCTAAAAAAACAAGAAAAAGATACTATACCACTAAATAATTTCTTTTAACTGCAGTTGAATATGATTTTGTAGCAAATACTTGAGATCCAAATTGAGTCTAGTCAAGTTCGTGTCAAACTAATCTAGTAAGTAACTGAGTTAAGTCAAGTTGATGAAATCATTGGTACTTATAATAAGTCTTTTGTTTGTTATTACTTTTAAACCATTTACTAAATCCTCTTTAAATTTGACTTTTAAATATAATTAAAAATATTTTTTAATTTTAACAACAAAAGCACAATCTTTAGTCTCTATATTTTAATAATTTATCAATTAAAAAATTACTTTTTAAATATTTATGTATTCTTTTAAATGAAAAAGTAAATGTGAAATGGAAAAAAAAGTAAATATAAGAAGAGAAAATATAATATTTTAATAAGTAGAGAATGAATAGTATTAAATTAAATTTAAAAATTGTTATTAATTTTTTTAAATTATAATAGAGAGTCAAAAAGTATAACTTTAGGTATTTTTATTAAAATAATAAAAAAATACAAACAAAAAATCTATAGTAATATTCTTACATGACCAAAATATTTCAACTTTTGGCCTTTTTTTACTATATATATTGAAATTTAAAATAGCTAAAATTTTTAGATCCGTGACTTGGTGATTTTTTTGTTACTATTAAAAAAATATCGCCTAAGAACATTAGTAGCAGATTTCCTATAGAAATTTATTTCTTTTTATTTAAAAGAAAAAATTAAAAAGTCAAAAAATTATCCTCATAATAAAAACTCTATATTTAACTTTCTTTGGGATGTGTATAATTTTTTAATATATTAAAAAATAATGTTTACTCCTCGTAAATTATTAAATTATATATAAAAATATTTACTAACTACTTTCTATCATATTTTTCATAACTTTTGCTTTTATTTTATATTAAATTATTAAAAAATATTATTAAATAACAAAATAATATAAAATTTTATTTGAATTATATAGAATGAAATTAAAAGAATCGTGGTGTATATTTAGACAGAAAAGTAAAAATTAATTTAAATATAGAAAATAAAAAAAACAGTATAATAACGGCGGTGGTGACTATCCTAAAATCTTATTTCTCGCAGCAGATTCATGATGCTTCTAGATATTAATGAGTTTTCAACAATTCCCTTTTACAGCAAAATAGTTTATTTCAATATCAAAACAGTAGAATCAATTCCACTTATTTCCACCAGCACAGACTTCTAGGGGCCATAAAATTTGTGCGTGCAAATTATTATTACGCCCTTTCTTCTGTATCTTTTGGTGGGTCAATCAAAAATTTTGCTTTATCCCAAAACGTGTGAGACCTACAAAACACCTTTTAGCATAGGGCTTCCAAAGCACCAATTATCGAGGGTAATTAATTAATCCCCTAATACCACTATATAATGACGCTCCATGCCTCCATCGCCTTCTGTTAATATATGTTACTCTATAGTCTATTCTTCGAGTCTCTCTCCACCTATGCTCAAGTTTTCTTCTTGGTGGAGAGATGGTCCTATGGTGACAATAATTTATTCAATTATAACAAAGATCTTATAGAAAATAAAAAATTAATGCTAGATGTAAATTTATTTATTTTAATGTTTTTTTAATAAAAAATAATTTTTCATATAATTTTTTCACTTCCACTAATTTTGATCAAATTAGAGTTAAGTTAACTAAATTATTATACTAATAAAATATTATAACATCCTGTGTGCACGTGTCACAAGAAAATTAACTTTTTTAAAAAAATGTAAAATTTATGGGCAACCAAAATTTTAAAAAATAATAATTTAACTATTTTCAAATAGAATAAATTAAATTAGACTATTTATAATAATAAATAAAAAAAATCATTCGTATCGGCCTTTCCAAATCAAATCTGATGCGATTCCACTAATCTCTCTCACTCTTTCCAGATCTAATCAACTACTCCCGTCATCTCCCACGCCCTTCACAAATCTAATCGCACTCCACCAATTTTTCTCGACCTTCATAGATCTGATCCGACGTCACCATGATCGCCCATCCCATGGTCGACCAAATTTTGCATCTGCTTCGTTCCCCCCAAATATGATTCGGTGGAGAGTTGTTCAACCCTTCATCATCTTTTTCTTAAGCGTGGATCAATGTTATTTGTGGTGTTGCTGGATGCTCCTAGAAACCGAGAGCGTCCCATCATCAATGCTGTCATAAAAGCATTAATATTAGTTTCAGAATTCTTTTAAAAATTTTATAAATTTAAATTGCTTTTTATTTTCTTAGACTATCTCTAATTTTTAACAACTATATGGCTGAATTAAAATTATATTTATCTTAGTACAAGAAGTATTTTAGCTCTGATGTTATATTATTTTTTTGTTTAACTTTTATTTTTTTCCATATATCATTACTTCATATTCTTTCCAATATTTCAAATTTCAAAAACCTAATTCTAAATTCCAAATCTAGGATTGAGAGGAAGGAAGGGAGGCGACATTGGCGAGAAGGAGGGAGGAGGCCGCCGCCATCACAACCATCGGTGTGAGTATGAGAACCATTACAATTTTTGTGGTAAGGGTGATTATTGGTCGGTTTGGGAGGATTATATCATTTTGCTAAATTAAATTTTGAATTCTCAATCGACTTAATAGAATTGCTCTACCCACCAAAATTAGCTTATTCGATTTTCAGTTTATTTGGTTTTTGATCAGTTAGTTTGTTGGATTAAATCATGTTAACAATTTTCCTGCTCATCTCAAGCATCACTAATTTTTCACCTTAAATTATAACATTAACACAAATTAGAATATATAATCTCAACAAATCAAATTAAATAAATTGTCATCATCAAAAGCACAGTTGGATTAAACCTAAAAAGTCCGCAATCAATAAACTTTTACTTCTAATTTATAAAATATTTATATTTTTTATCATGTCAAAGAAAATTTCTCATCCAAAAGTGTTCGTCGGTCGTTTAGGCAGGTTACACTATTTATCTAATCGATTTATTCGATTTTCGGTCGACTTGATAGGTTAGTCAACCCACCTAAATAAACATCGGTTTATTCGGTTTTTTGTTCATTTGATTTTTAGTCAGTTGGTTTATCGGGTTAAATCAGTTTATCACTTTTTCTATCTAGCCCTATTATGTGGTTATTGGTGGAAGGAGATGAGATCGAGGCTAACGACAACACCAGTGAGACAAGCACTTGAGCACCAAATTTGAAATTAGGGTATGTCGCATGCTTTAGGTGCTCGAACGTTGTCTAGTGTCACCATGGAGAAAACGTCATGGGAATCGAATGGGGAAATTGGGGATGCAGGAATTAGGAGGAGATGGAGAGATGAGTTATTGCGGTAAAGGAACATAGGAAAGCTCTGTAGTGTGAAACACCACGTGGGAGGGCGGGGGAGGGTGTGGGTGGCTATGCTTGAGGAGAAGATAGGTTTTGTCGTTTTGAAATAGATTTTAGTCAGAATGCAAATGTGACATTTTAGTTAAAGGTAAAGGTAAACATACATAAATTTTTAACTTTACATATTCATTAGCTAATACTTTAGAAATAAATTTAAGGAATATTTTGCTATAACTTTTACTATATGAAATATTTTTATACAAATATACATCATAATAAATTTTCTAAATTATTCTCTATATTATTAAAATAATATTTTATATTATTTTTAGTTAATAATAACTTTTTTATAATTTAATATAAAATAAAAATAAATATTATAAAAATATATAAAAAGAAAGATGATAATTTTTATATATATATAATATAATAATTAAAACGTATAAATAGTAATTTCTAATATATTAAAACATACTATACAAATCTCATAAAAAATAAATATAAAATCTGTTGAATAAATAATTTTATGATTTTTTAACTTTTTTTATCTAAATATAAAAAAATTGACTTAGATGCATCTTTATTTTATACGTTTTAAAACCCCCACAAATGTGTCTTTGTTAAAAGCATTTGTTTCAACTTTTTTTTTTGTTTTGAAAATTGTTTCTAATGTTTAAAACTGACTTAAAAACCAAGAAAGCAAAGACAAATCACCTTCTGTTTAGATCCGCGTGGCTTAATTCTAAAAGTTCACATCCGTAGTTATATAATATAATTGCACTGAAAGCGGAGCATGATTCAAATAATGACACTTCCAAATGCACCTTTTGAATTATGGTAAAGGTTATTATGTGCGACGCGTAGAGCGCGTGCAGCATCCTGGCGTTTCGAGACTTTCGAGGTTCGTCTTCTGTCCTTCATTTATTTATTTATTTATTTATTTACATTTCAGTATTTCTCGACCTCTGAACAAAATATCTTCAGTTACCCGTGCATGAGACGATGGGAACCCAATGCACAACCTCGACCCTTCACAAAATTCAATGCATAATCAGTCTTATTAGTACCGATGTCTTATACTGCAGTTGGCAGCACCCGACTCTGATCAATGAGGATTAACACGAAGAGTTAAGATTTAATTGGTCGTGTTTGGAATTCACCAAAATCATAGTAAAAACACTCCTCAGATGCGGTCCTTCGGTAGAGTCCTAAATACGGTACTAGCTGGTTAATTTCGAGGGTGGTATGAGTATATTGGGAGAAAGTTCCAGAAGCAAATTAACAGCTAAATGAACCATCGTTTTACATACTCCAAAATTTTGGTCATAATATATTAGCTTTTAACAAATTTAACATACATGCATTAGCTTTATAAGGTTGTGTCATTCAGCCAGATTTGGTGCCCCCCTGAGGTCGTCGATCCAAACAGACCACATTGGGTTAGAGTTTGAAAATTATACAAAAACAAACAAACAAACAAATATATGATCGCCCTCTATCAATTACACGTTTTAGTCAAAGCATTTGCCACCCTGTTAATTTTGGGCAAAATTTCGATTAATAAACTAAGACAGTAATCAATGGCAGAGGATATATATATACACACACACACACACACACACGGAAGACGAACACCATGATATATTTAAGTCATCAAGGTCACCTGCCAAAACATTTCATTACTGAAGAGGTAAGAGCAGAAGAAAGGAATTTCAGGCCTGCAGATCCTCCGGGGAAATAAGAAAATGCATAGTATGCCAGTGCAAGAACCTGTGAGAATCAATGCAAACATGTATTTCAATTCAGCCAGGAAGATTCAAGCACTTGCCTTATATTTTCATTTCATAGCCGCGTAAATGAAACTATAATTATCTAAAGATGGGAGCTTCACTAAGAATATGTAAATGGAAAATACAGAACTGAATAAAGAGGGCAGAGACATTTTAGCACTGAAATGTTGGATTGCCACTGACAAATTATATCTGAAACCTCATTACTGAATCTAATTAAGCAGCCTGATTAGAATAAATTCTGAAACGTGAAAACTATGAATTTCACCTTTTCATGACTAATTGATTCAAATTGCACATTTAAGAAACTTTTGCCCATAATACATGCATCTTTTTAAGGCGAAAAAAAAACAAAGGCCTCATCAAACAAAGAAATAATGCCGGTGGCATCAGAACTCACAGCTGAAAATAATTGAAAAAGCCTATACTGCCCTTCATCAAACTTTTGCAGCCTTCAAGATGCTTTATTAAATGTGAAATTTGAATGGTTTAGTTAATATTCAAACAGCAATAGCAAACAGTAACAGCCACACAAGCCCTTTATGATCCAAATTATTACGTGAGGTTAACATTACGTTTTTTAGTCATCAAAGAGGCTGAGACCCTGACATTAAAATGAGACCAAAAAGCCAATGGAAAGGATCCAAGTAAGTAGAGCATGCAAAGGCAAGAGATCCGATACCTGTAACCCAGAGAAAAGCAAAGAGAGAACATAGCTATGAAGCACAATGGAGACATAAATGGTTCCCACCATACTGCCAGTGAATCCCAGGGTAAAAGGTAGTCTCTGAAGAAACAATGTGTAGGAGGAAAAAGCATATAAAACATTGGAAGAAGCACAAACATAATATCAAAGTAAGTTTATAAGAATCTGCTGGTATTGACAGTATAATTACAAAACAAATCATATACCTCCTTGGATGACATGTGCAGAAACTGATACTTTGGACCCCTGAGTGCAAAGAAAGAACCAATAATAAAGGCACATCCAAGGGTGAAGCAGATGGCAAATTTTTGGGGCATCAGAACCATCACTGGCAGGAACATCGCAAATGAAAGGAAAACAAAGAATACCCCAGTTGCAAGGAGTAAGCTAAAATAAATAAGAGCCTTCCCTGAAGGGACACTACTAGTAGCAGATTGGAGATTTCCAGGCAAATTCCGTACTCCTTCTGAAACTCTGAACATGCATCAGATTACAAAAACAGAAAATGACAAGTAAAGAATGAATATAAGTATTTCATTACACATCCAAGTAAGACATCATCATAGTTAAAAAACCGTCTTTGTGGCCTTTATCCCTTTGCTGGATACACCCTTATAATTCAAATTCTAATAATGTTAATTATCCAAAGGTGCAAAGCAGATGCATGGAATGTCAACTCAGAAAATTGGTTCTAATTGTATTAAAACTTTCTAATAAGTAGAGTGGGTTGTTTTTAAAAATACAATTAACAGTTAATTTCATCTCTTCATTCCAACACTTTGATGTCAGAAGCCCAACGCCATATAAGCAGGAACACAACAGTGCACAGTATAGCCAAGGGTTATTGGCATTGGCACAGAGCTCCAATGCATGGCTATAAAAGGAGAGCACTGAGAGAGAGCAGAGGACACAACACAGCACCTTAAGCTTACCCTAAACTACGAGAAGGAGAGAAGCATGAAAGAGGTGTGAAGCAACAGTAGTTGATAGAGTCCGCATGAGAAAGAGAGAGCAGGCATACAACAGAGGGCAAAAAAAGCAACAGAGTAAAAGGAAAGTTGGTCCCCATTCCAACCAAGATAAAGTGTGGAAGGACCTTATTCAAGTGGCCTCGGAGCAAAGAAAGGAGCAAGGAGGAAGCTGTCCCTGCCAAAGAAGAGCTGCATGTGGAGCAAAAAATGTTTGCCGAGAGAAGAGAAGAACAGAATAAGGCGTCCAAAATTTAAGCCAATCCTTGAACACCCTATATACATGCGTGTAGCATCCTCTTGTAGCACCAAAAAGGGTTCCAACGCATAGAAGCAAAAAAAAAACATAACTCCCCAGTGCATGTGTGTAGAAACAAAGTACGTGAAGAAAAAAGAAGAAATAATTCAATTCCAATTTTGATTGGTTAAACTTGTAGTTCTAGGTTAATTTTAGTGTCGGAAATTAGTTTGATAGAAAAAGAATGCAAGAAGATGGAAAGAAAAATACAACACCATATTACACAATAGCATAGCATCATCTTAGACTTGACACACGATTGTGTGTCACCAAACGCATGATCGTGCTTGTGCTTATTTAAAATGTATGCACTAGGTGCACACCATGTGTGAACAGGATGGCACCCCCAAGCATGATCGTGCACCACTGTTAAAAAAAGAGACAAAAGAGAGTAAAGATGGCATGGCAGGCACCACCGTGTTTCCCAGTAGATGCAGTCATGTTTTTACTGAATCGTTGTATCATTAGCGATTTGATTTTAATATTCTGTATATTTTTAAAAATTATTTAAACTTAGGCCTAACTCTCGGATTTTTAAAATAACTAGCTTGAACTTCTATGATTATTATATTGAGCCCTTTTTTTAACCATAAACTAATTGTTATATTGTTATGTTGGGCCCTATATTGGCTTAATATAGCATATATTGGAATATACATTGTCATATATAAAATAATAACATTATAATTTATAAAATTAAAGTCGAAACTCCTACATCTAAATCACTAACGTTTTTATCTCACCTAGAGAGTTGAAAATCAATGGATTTAAGGTGCAACTTTTCTTCTCTTCTCATTCTTTTTGTTTCTTCTTCCTCTCCTAGTTTGTTGGTTTCTATAGTGGGACTTTCAATAGTGGTCTTGTCCCATGCAACTTTTCTTCCTCTTCTTCTTCTTTTTCCATTTTCTTTTTTTCCTTAACAAATGTAGCATTAGGCATGTAGAGTGCGCAGTGGGAG
Source organism: Taxillus chinensis (assembly GCA_023512835.1). Classification (NCBI taxonomy): domain Eukaryota; kingdom Viridiplantae; phylum Streptophyta; class Magnoliopsida; order Santalales; family Loranthaceae; genus Taxillus; species Taxillus chinensis. Next base: position 24,481,716 of record CM042090.1, on the reverse strand, counting down.
TACCAAGTAAAGGGGAGTGATTTATCTCTTTCTTTTTTTTTTTAATTAAAAAGATTGATTAACTGCTGTAAAAATGTCAAGATTTTATTGAATTGTACCAAGAGTCCTGAACTAAATCTAAAGTACAATCTGTCATCTTATTGCAGAGGAAGGTCAGTTACTATAGTATACAGAAATACAGAACCAACACTAAATAGTGAGGTCAAAAATACAAATGTATTGGAAGGAACCAATCATGTAAAAGATTTTCTCGAATTTTCAGATCCAGTGAAAGCCTCAACAACGAAAGACAAATTGTAGACGTTTGAAAATTCGAATGAATTTTCCAGTAGCCTAAATTTACAGAGTCGGAGGAGAAAATGGACATAGAAAAAGCAAAAATTAAATTATTGGATCAAAGCACCTTATAATTGAAGACAATAAATATGCCAGGAAATATAAAAACTGAAGGTATGGGTAATAAAGAAGAAATTGAATATTGGGTAACATTTCGATTGGAATTTTGAAATGAAGACTTAAAATCTTTTAGCACCCACCGCAATCCTAGATCCACCGCTGATTAAGTGAGCTACAGCCCTATAACCGAACCATAAAACCAAGAAATCACAATCATATATCAACATACCCATAATGTTAGACATAACACCAAACAACCATGAGATTATGCAAAAGAATCATAAATCCTGTATTTTTATCGACACATCCAAAACAACGAGTGATCAGACAATAATCCGGGAACATAAAAATAGGATAAGGCGTCACTTACACGCTGAAACTACTGGATACCGTGTCATTGGCGGATCGGACGGCAGCTTCGAGATCGAAGGCAAGGGAGGATGTGCTCTGGCCTTCGGATGTTTTGGTCGACGCGTAAGAGTTCCAATCGGACAGAAGAGAGGGCGAGGACGACGACGTCAGTCTCTGCTGATCGTCGTCGCCGACGCCGACGCCGCCGCCGCCACTAGGCGAAAACCAGGACTGCATCTCTCTCTCTCTCAATTTGGGTGCGCACTGCACTGTGAGGGTGGAGGAGAGAGAATTGGTCCGAATTAAAATCAGGACAATGGGCTGAAGGCCAAGGCCCACCGGGCCTCTTGCTAAATAAACGCATATCTTTTCAGAATAAAAATTCCATTAAATAGGACAACTTTTTAGTCCATTTGTTTAGTCTAAACCTATTTTTTTTATTACCAGCGCTAGTATCAAATTTAATATAAATGTTTATTTCTTTATATTTATGAAAAAATCATTCTGGATATGTCTTATATTTAACTTTTTATATTATATTTGTATAGTATTTTCCAATGTATTATGAATTACTATTCACTCTCTATAATTATTAAATTATATTTAAAAAAAATTATCACCTCTTTCTTTCACGTTTCCTATAACATTAACTTTTATTTCATATTAAATTTTAAAAAAAAATTATTAAATAAAATTAATATAAATTATTATTTTAATAATATAGATTTTGATTTAATGAATCTATTATGATATATATTTGTACATAGAAGTAACAAAATAATTTAAACTATAAGTTTATGAAAACTCGTTGGGAAACTATTGTTAAGGATGATGCAAGATATAAGTCATAAAGTAAAGGAAAGTAATAATTGATATTATTATTTTTCGGTATTTATTGTGGCTAATTGATATTAATTTTTATATAAAGAATATAGGAAATAAAAGTGATAATTATTGGCACAATTTTTTTATAAATATTTTTTCCCTAATGTTTTTCATTTATTGTATGAAATACTGGAAAATAATTATATACACGCTTAAAAACATATTCTCTATCGAAACTCACCAGAGCAACTCCAATAGACTTTCTATTCTCTATAAATAGATAGTCAAACTTAAAAAATTCATTATAACAAACTCTCTACCCCACTATCTACAAATAAGATTTGATATAATTACTTTTCAAAAACGAATAGTCACTATTAATTCTTTATATAATACTATATTAATTTTTCTATTCGCTCTCATTTCTCCTTCCTTTCTCGTTGATTATTTTTAGATTTTTATTATTTTAATAAAAATAAAATAAAATAAGAATGATTGTTGGAATTGAGAGTAAAAAAATCATCTTCACATCTAAATAAATTTTCATATATGAAAAAAATACATATCATTATTAGAGTTGCTCCGAGGCTTTCTCTCTAATAGTTTATAGCCTCAAAACCCACTTGATATCCAATCAACTTTAATTTTGTTGATTCAAATTTAGACGTGATTAGTTTATCAAGTGTTTGGGGCGAATTTGGGTCCAACAAGTTATAAACTAATAATATTTTTACAAATTTAATAAAATTATTTTAAAAGTTTAAAACTAAATATATGCTTTTAAAAAATATAATTAAATATATATTATTTGAATATGGATCTTTATCGATCCAATTAGAGTCTTATATTTTGATACTGGATGAAAAATTATATTAATACCTAACTAAATAGACTTAAATCGAGACTAAGTTGAGTATATGTGCTTGCCTCCCATTTTAGAGGTTTATAACGTACACTAATATTTTATCCATTATAAAAATAATTAATTATTATATAAACTGTTAATCTTACTTTTGTAACAGATTATAATTGTTATTAACAAAATAATATTACTAGCTGATAATTAGCAAACAATAAATAAATAGAAGAGAAGTCAAAGTTCATCCGAAAAATAAAAATAATTAATTGATATAGAAACTGTTAATTTTATTGTTGTAACAGGTTATAATTGTTATTAACACAATAATATTACTAGCTGATAATCAGCAACAACAATTAAATAGAAAAGAAGTCAAAGTTCATCTGAATAATAAACATTTGAACTCAGTAAACTTGAAATAAGTGGACGTAAAAGAGAAAGTAGAATATTTAAAAAAAAAAATTGAAAGCCAAATAAATTTTAAAACTTTGGCATCTATAAGATGATTTAAAGGACAAAAGGATTTTGAATGAAAAAAATATAACTTACATATGCTGTAGAAACTCAAAAGAAAAACAAACAACTTACATGCATGAGATAAATTTGAAGGAAAATATGCAATTTACGTGTACGAATGAATTTTGACGAAAAACAAAAAAACATATGAATACTAAATAACTTTGGAAAAAAAATACAACTCACAAATATCAAAAGGCCTTGAAAAAAGAAAACACATTACTCAAATGATCAAAGATTTTTCAAGGTAGAGTTTTATCAAGAGTAGTGTAATCAAGAATGTTATGATATTATAATGATGTCATCATACATAAAAATATCATAAAGGCTTTATCAAAAGACTTAATGTGATATAAAAGAACTTAAAGATATCAAAATAATTTGTTATCAAAAAATAATCTATAGTAAATGAAATGAGTTCGAAAAAATAAAACACTTTAAAGTACTTCCACAGACACACAATGCTTATATATAAGGCAAGGCAAATTAATTTTTATGATGTTAGTAAAACTACAAAGTTATTGGTATAATTAATGAGTAGGCAGTAAAACCCAATCTAAACAAGGTAGTTATAGCAATCAAGAGCAATGGTATAAAAGTGAACAAAAGTTTCAAACACAACCAGAGTTGGAACATTAAAAAAATATACGCATAATTCCTTTTTTTTTTTTTTTTAGAAAAACACCAAATGGTCCTGGTGATCTAGTGAGGTTAAAGTAAAACAAACACAAAAGATGAAGAAAAAATGGACACAATAGTTGACTCATTGTCCTGCCTTGACCTTATAATTGTGATAAGAAAATAGCAGAGAGCTTGGGTACGCCAAAATCTATGTCGAAGCAATTGTATGGGGGCGAGGGCTCGATTGGTTTTCGCCGAAACAACACTGTCTGTCTGTGGGACCACATCGGAAGCATCATTAAAAGCAGTTGGGTGGGAGCAATTGTGGGGCCAAGTCAGTGTGGCAGAAGATCGCCGCCCTCGTGGACTTGCACGTGTCGCACATCCCTGTCCCCCCCACCCAACCGAGAATATCTTCCCATCGCATGACAACCCACCGGCCACCGCATAAACGCAGAGATAACGAGGAGGTTGACGAACACGAGAAGCAAATAAAGGGAAAAAATATTTACTAATAAGTCATTTAACGATCAGTGGCCGTTCTTAAACTTTCTTACTTTTTTTTTTTTAAAGCTAAAACTTAAAAAATATTCATTTTACCTGTTTTTATTTTTATTTTAAAATTATATTTATTATTTTTAAATACAGAAAACTAAAAACAATAAATAATAATAATAATTTCACTTTGTAAGTCATAAAAAATAAAAATAATCTTTTATTACTTTTAATTTTTCGTATGAAAATAACAATAAAAACAAAATTAAAAAAATTTTAAAAACCTTACCCTCATTAATTAAGTTGAATGTGAATGTTTTTTTGTAGGCGTTCGATATTTTTTTTAAAATTTAGTAATATTTTGAACACAAACCTGTGTCGTAAAAGTGTCATGAATGCTCCAAAAGGCCAACTTGAGACAAATTGTAAACCAATTGACCAAACAATGGCCGTGAAAAGAAATATGGAACTAAATAAATAACTCACAGGGAAGACAATCGAATGCTTGGTTGGTTTTTTAAAATTATAGTAATTCAATAAAATAACAAATACAATAGGAATACTCAAATCCATAAGAGATCAGCAACTCAGGTATCGTCAACTTGCGAGTGGAACACGAAGCTTGGGAAGGTAGTAGTAATGTCCCTGCGTGGCCCCACCAAGAAAAAAATAATAAAAATCAAACAACAGACATAAGCAAAAACTACACACACAACCTTTGGACTATCTTTCTCAAGTTTGACATTGAAGGCATAGTGCACTAACAGTTGTCGAATCAAACAACTTGGATTAATTTCTCTGATAAGAGAGAGAGAGAGATAGAGAGAGGGAGAATTTAAATCAGCACTTACTTGAGGTATTGAAGGGTCATATTCTTCAAAAGGGATGGATGTCGCATAACAAGGCTTCTCCACTCTTCTTTATCAATCTTTCCATCATGTTTTGTGTCAGCTTCCTCAAAGGTCTGAAACAACGACGAAAGGTTTATTTACAGAGACGTATTCGAAAGCATTTTGAGACAACCACCATTCACAAATTACAGTAGACAAATGGTGAGTAGGACAAACAAAAGGCATCGCAAAAGTCAAATTGATGCAAATATAATCGGCAAAATGGTGAATTCTCTCCATTTCACAGTAATGCAGAACGAAGAGCCATATTAGATGCCATCTTAGCCTGCAAGAAAACATCAGCCTAGCATTTGACATCAAGGTGGTTGTGAAATTTGAATCACAGAAGCATTGGGAGTTGTGTAAGAAGTAGTCAAAGCCAGTAGAGTATTTCAAATCTACTACCGGAGAGAATTACGCCAGTTGAAATCACACAAGAAGCTAAAATGTGGCATTTGTTAGAAAAAACATCATTTTAGTGCGCTCCTTTTTTGAAAAAGTAGTTTGGCCAAACAAAGACAACTCTACCCGCCCACTTTATCTTGTTCGAGTAGCAATGTCCATTGTTTATTTATTTATTCCCGAATTAAGAACTTTTTGTTACCAAACACTTAAAAGGACTACTGCACAAAGCAACATTTTCCCTTTTTTGCGATATGTCGATATGCAAACACTTAATGTCAACATGTCGATGGAAGTATCATATTGCCTTCTTTTCTATTTTTTGATCTCCCTAGATGCAGGCCGATGCCTAATTTTAGTTATAACGTTTTCCATGTAAAAAAGTGCATATGCATATGCTTGGAAATGCGCTAACGCAAAACATAATCAAATCAGGTCAAAGAAACACACCTTGTCAATGATACTTTCTATAACATCATCTGAAAGATTCATCCCAGATTCAGCAAGTGTAGCCACTACCATTTGCTTTACCTAAGAGCACAGAATAATTATTAAAAAAGTGTATTGTAAATCAAAAGCAGAAAGTGTAGCCACTACCATTTGCTTTACCTAAGAACACAGAATAATTATTAAAAAAATGTGTATTGTAAATCAAAAGCAGAATACATCATTTTATCATTTGAAACAAATCACAGAAGCAGATGTCTGAGATACTAAATGATTTTAGCAAAGACGCAAAATAACACGCCCCTTAATTCCCAAAAACATATGGTATAAATTGGTATACAAAATAATGTACGGATGTGTTATTTTCTTAGGTTCTGGAATAAAATATTGGCATTGCAAGGGCAAATATCAACATATTTACAAACTGACAGTGGATACGTGTGGAATGAAAGCAATTTTTACAGTCCTGGATTAATAATTATATATCCTAATTCCATACTGCAAACAGTTTGAGAAGGAGAAACTGCTTCTATCAACGATTAAGAGCAAACCAAATACAATACTAAATGCTAGTTTTATGTGAAGGAGTTCACCTTTTAGTAATTGAAGTACTCATAGCCAAATAAATCAATTAAAAGAATCATGCTTGATTGATTAAGGCCATTTGTGTTTAGCTGAAACAACCATTACCTCTTGTCTCTCAATGAAACCTTGTTGCTTCAGATCGTACAGTTGAAAAGAAACTGCAAAAAAGGAAAGAAGAGTTCTGCCTTCATGTTGATATACATGAACATTTAATGAAAAAATATATAACCAGTAATGGTTTTAGCAACTGAGCAGATATAATTAAGGAAAATTTCTGTGAGTTGCTGAAAATCAAATGACCAAATGATGAAATGATCATGGCATCATGCACCAAGTATATTTACCACACAAATACAAGCACCCCACAATAATTAATTATTAAAGCACAAGAGATATAGAATCAAGAGACAAGAATTTCAGAAGGTACACTCAATCTTATCATCAATGGGGGCATTGGGATGGAAAACCGAGAGAGCACGAGCAAACTCTTCAAAACCAAGTATTCCGTTATGCTTTGTATCAAATAAGTCAAAAACCTGCAATTAATAAGAGAAACTGTAAACAGTTTTGCAGTATGATCTTTTTAAAGTTGAAACTCCTCAGAACATTGTGTTTGTAAATGATTTGACATAAGGCAGATAACATATTGCACAAAGACTCTTTTGATTGGAAAATATGATTTATTTTTTACCACTCATGAGGTATTATAATAAATGAATATAAGCAATATCTCTGTGAAGAAGTACCCGATCAGCAAACAAGCTTTCTTTTTTGTTCGTCTTAAATAAGGCCAACTGGAATTCTTCCTGTAAAGTGCCAAAAGAAGCACATTGCATTCACATCAACATGTAAGGATCCAGCTGAACCCCTAAATCAAACATGTGATAGCTATAACCATAACAATAGTTTACATAGAGCGTAACAAACCTTGTTGATCAGCCCATCATCAATTACAGCACTGCTAATCTTCTTAAAAAGTTCATATAGGGCTTCTATCTCACTAACACTAACTGCATCCACATAAATAAAAATTGAACTTATAGTTCTAAAATTACAAATGCAAGTAGAGGATATTAAACTAATATTTGCATGAAGCACCACGTCAGGAAACCACATTAACAGAAGTTATAAATTGCCAACATTTACTTCTCTTAGAACTCCCACGCAATTTCATTTTGTAGATAATTGCAAGAATGGTTGCAAGACTTCTACTATCATACATGTTCCTTTTCTAAAATGATAAGCATTCTCTTGTAAAGAGTAGAAAAAAAACTAGAAGAATGGCTGACATTAAGCAAGACACACAGAACACCATGAACGCATTTGCTCACAACAAGCTATGAACAGCCAACATTTTACTTGCCGGAGGTCTTATGCTCAAAGCTTTCTTTTAAGTAAAGGGGCCTCAATACAAAATTTCCCTAAACATATTTGTGATTCTATTTTACCCTTCCAGATATAAGCTAGGAAATATACAGTGATTATAATTTAAATCTTAACATGCTACAACATAAGAATTATAATTTATAATTTACAATTTATAGTGATTATATACTAAGTTTTTTGTGGTAATTTACTGATGAAAAATATTAAAATGTTAATCGGTAACATACACACTGTCTCCCTAGCAAGCACTTCGGGATCATCAAGGCCCCTTGATTGATTATACAATTCAAGATCACAACAACCCAGCAATGAAGCAAATAATTGCTTAAATCCATCTACACACTGCACCATGATATTTCTTGAACATCAAAACACTCCATAACTGTTCAAAAGAGAACAAAACAAGAATTTAGGTCAGTCCAAGCAAAACCTATGCACTTATCAAAAAAAAAAAAAACAATGTAACTCGATTATCTATCAAAATGTAGGTATACAAAATGAAGAGATATATATCCAATATATGAGAGAAGAAGAGGTGAGTTGAAACATCAACAAAGAAAGGCACAAAATAAAAGAATATTGACGAGAGAAGGTGAATTCCTAATTTTTGACAATATCATACCACCATACCAATAATAAAGAAACTATTAAATTAAGAGAAATTAAAGTTCAGCAGTAAAAGTAACTACCAACAAATAGGTCATACACCCAGATGCAGCTCATATATATTTTATTAAATGCTGCAGAAAACAACTCACTTTTCTTAATAAATGTTGTATGTAACTAAAAATATAACAAAAAAATGAATGCGGACGCGACATAAGCAAGTGTAAAAGTATCAGATACATAAAACCATGAGAATTGAAGGTTTGATCCTACCTCGGGACACCCTAGTGTAAAAACTTGGGACGACAGAACCCATTGATTGTAGGTTTGATCCTACCCAGAATGAAAGGTGTGGTTTAAATTCTAGATTACAATTTTTTGTAATACGTTTTTAAGTCCTGAATAACAAAGGAAAAAAAAAACTAATAAATGATTGCCGGATTCGTGTTTTATCACGACTTTCAATTACTATTACACAAAATTTCTCAGAGATACAAGCCAATCTATCTATCCTGATTTGTTAGGATATGATGCAACCTTATATGATGATTAGAACCCCTAGGATCCCATCTTTGCACGCTGGCTACCGACCCTAATTATCTATGCAGTATATGAAGAAGGAAAAAAAAGACATTGAATTTCCATAAATTCAACAAAAACCAATTGAACAAAGCAACAGTTAAAGAAATTGGAACCCAGATCGCGACGACGATTGGATAGATCTAAAAACAGCACATGGGTAAGGCTTCAAATTAACAAATATTGGGACCCAAAACGACGAAAGAGAAGATAAGCACCGAAACATATGAACCCAGATGACGAAGAGGGGAAAAAAAAGGAGCTTACTATCAAAAACAGCATGGCGAGGACGGACGAGGAAAGAGAAACCTCTGCAACATGTCTCGAACAAATTTACAAGTGAGAAATTTCAATATAGGAGATGGGTTTTGATAGTTGCGATGGGGAATGCCTGCGATTGCGACGGAGGGTGCCGTATAACGCCTCCGGCTTACGGGGAGCCTGAATTTATAGGGGGTGTCCCTATGAATTTCAATAATTGTTGTTCCGATCTGTGGACGTGACAGGCATGGCCGTTGACGTCAGATGATACAACTTACAAGGCCAAAACAAAACGACGCCGTTACGATAAACGCCTTTACTATCCATCCGCGGGGCAATGTCAACTTCGCCGCCTAGTGAACGGAATGTGGCGCTAGCTATGATAATGCAATGTTGTGTATTTAGTTTTTGGACACGTCTCGTTTGAATATTGAAATAAAATGTTGATACCAATTTGTTTTCATGTTACGTTTTGAATTTATCACATATACATATATATAATAATAATAACTATATATAAAAACAATTAGCCTGAATTTGATGGATTTTGCCGCATTAGCATAAAGTGAAAAATAAGTTTTTCCTAATGTATAAGATATTGATTACAAATATTATTTTTTGAATGTACTGGTTGAAATATTTATCTGATCTACTATGTTTTTGTTATTATTATTATTATATGTAATTCATTGGAAATTAATATAAGAAAACCGCGTGTAAGTCTTAGTACTATCCGTTAATATAGTGGCATGTGATTAAATAATATGCAAGCACCAATCATATTAGCCGAACGTACATAGTAATATTCAGTCTTGTTTTTTAAATATAAAAAATACTTTTAAGGAAAAAACTAAAAACAACAAGGTTATTTTTATTTTTTGAGTTTCAAAAATTTAAAATAAAATTTTATTATTTTTAAATTTGTTTATTTAAAAATAATTATTTGAAAATAATTTTTAAAAAAACTTACTAACCAAAGTAATAAAAATAATGATATACTTAAATATATATATATTATATTATATATTATTTTTATGTTAATTAACCTGAAAAGGCGGCAGGGTCTACTCATGTTAATATTATATATTATACATTTAGGTCGCCCGTACGAGTTTGCGCCTTCGAAAGCGATAAGAAAACCCCCAAACCTCAAAAAAAACATAACAGAATAATAATAGCTTTTGGGATTTTGGAATCGATCGAATGCTCTGAGCTGACATCGGCCGATCTCAGAACCAATTGAACAACCGTCGTCATCGTCCTTGTCATCGTCATCGTCCATGGGAAAGAGGAGGGAGCGTCGCCTCGCGGCTATGAGCAACGCTGGTCGTAGAGTGAAGCTCGATCTCTTCGCGGAACCCTCTGGTACCATTTCTCTCTCTCTGTCTCTCTCTCACTAGACCCTCGCGTTTTATATTGTCGTACCTATCTACAGACACATAACTTGCGTTGTTGTTTCATTATGTTTCCTAAATTCATCGCGTTCCATTCGATGCGCAGATTTGTTTTTTAGGGTTTTGTTTTTTTTTTTTCTGGGTGAATTTATTTATTTATTTATTTTGGTTTGGTAGGTATGTAGGAGAATGTGTGGAAGTGCAAAATATTGAAATGTTTCAGTTTTTTAAAATATTAAGATTTAATTACTTAAAAATGGTGCACTTAACCCTCTAGCTGGAACTAAGATTACGATTGTACTATTTGAACTGATTTCTAAATCAATGATGAATTGGTGTGAACGGGTTACTGGGCATATAAAAACACATGCCAAAGGGAAATTCCAACTACCAAGTAACTTGAAAAGAAATATTTCAAGACTTGGGTCTCCATGCTACTCCTAGGATGCTCTAGGCCTTAATATTCTTACTACTCTACCGTGATTACTTTTGATGCCTATTCACAAACTTTAAAAGTCAATAATTCTAAGTTACCATTGATTGTTTCATATGTAGAAGGCTTGGGTGGCTCATCTGCACGGGAGGGAGTTACCGAGGATCTAGATTCGGAACATCGTGCTGGGTTACCCAATTCACCATCTTCTTCAGGTGGGTTTCGTCAGTTTTCTGCAAAGGACTATGTAGGGACGACATAGATGCAAAGCATTATTTTGGTGGAATATGGAAATGTATATACAAGGCATATTATGTTGTTTGTCCCAAGAATTTGTTTACAGACTATAAGGTGGCTGTGGCCTTGGGAACATTCAATGGTCGTATCAGATCGTGCCCTGCCACAATGAAAAAAATTGAATGACTCCCAACCTGTTATGCCATTTTTTCAGTCAGAGCATTCTGGAGATTTCCTTCTCGGTTCGTATAACTCTATCTTCCCCCCTTTATGCCATACTGACAAATTTCCAGACTGTTGCAGGTGGCTTTGATTTTAGAGGCCTTACAACTGTTTTGATTGCCTTTATTTTCCATCATATAATTGTTGGACAAAATGTTTTTCTTTTCACCTTAAATGTATTGATCTATTTGTTTGTTGATTCGTTTTTTTCTTGTTATTTATATTTAGACATGTGGCCAACTCGGGAAGCATCTCAGTTGTAAGTTTTTTTTTTGCAGGTCAACAACCAGAGAATCCCTTGCTATTGCTCGGTCAATATAGTGATGATGAATTTGGAATCCAATCCTCTAAAAGTGATGACGATTTGGCTGTGTTGAGTTCCATGGCCAATGATAATGACCAGGTGTTTTTTTATTGATCCAATATCCTTAGTTCTTTAAAGAAGCTACATGTAAACCAAGTTTTTTTATAACCCCTGGTGGATTTGTTCTGTAGAATTTGGACATTGGTAGAAAAATAAATATTTTATAAGATAAAATTTAGTCTTTACAGAAATTTGGTCGGAAAAATAGGTTACTCAAGAGCTGCTGTCTGTAATTGAGAAGATCAGCATATTAATCACCTGTTTTTCATTTAATAATAACAATTCTCGGTCTTTTTCTGGATTGACCAGCCCAGGGGTTGCTGGTAAGTGTGGTCCCAAAATTTGTTTCTTTAGCAATTTTAAGCAATCATCTAAATCCAAGCATGCTACTTATTGCTTTGCTAGGTGAAAGGAACTCTTGCTGAAGATTGCAAAAATATTGACACTGATGCAGTTGAAGATCTTACTGCTCAAACAGTTGAGCAAAAGGGGCAGGACAAAGATTTTACTCCTGGAGATGGCATTATTAACACAGTGGCCAATGATGCTGGAGAAATTGATGCTACTGGTGCTGGTTCTTTGAGCAAAGAAATGGATTCGACAGAACAAGACTCTGTTCTTGGAATGTCTGCTATGCAGAGTGGAGATGTGTATTCAGGTTGGAAGATGGTCTTGCATGAAGAGAGTAGTCAATATTATTACTGGAATACAGAGACTGGGGAAACTTCATGGGAAATACCTAAAGTTTTGGCTCAGGGGACTGTATTGACCTTTGAGCAGGATACTCTACCTATTACTCAAGGAACTCATGAATCCAGTTCTAATTTAGTTGAAGTGGGTGATTCTTCAGCTATGCTTACTAAAGTTGTTTGTGGGGGTGCCAATTTGATTTCAGATGCTGGGAAATTAGATAAACAGAACGTAAAGGTTTTGGAGTCTGGAAACCAGGGTAATGAATCTAATCAAATCCAAATAACAACTGGGTCTGCTGCTGGTAGTTATCCATACGGGGATGCGCCCTTTGTGCAAAACTACCTGTATTCTGAGAATTCTGGTGATGCTCTCTTGATCAATGGGGAATCAGCAGGAACTGGATCCAATGAGCACCTTCATGAAATAGCAGCTCAAGAGGAGCATAGAAATGGCATTTACATTTCTTTTAGTCTGATTAGTCACGGTGAATTCTTGTTAGAAAAATTGAAGTCACTGAAACTGTATGTGCTACTTGTTCTATTCTGCTTTCTCTTTGATCTTCTCACAAGCCACAAACTTCAAGTAGAACAAATATCTGCTTGTGCATGTGACGCTTATATTCCTATTTTTTGAAATATTATTGTTCTTATATTTTGTGCTTCTATGCTTTACAATTGGTTTCAGGCCTGAACATGATTGGGTGTCAAAATATGTGATGGAAATTGAAGTTAGGCTTTTTGATATAAGGGCACTTATGTCTTATGGATCGTCTCTGCTTCCATTCTGGGAGTACTCTGAAAAGCGGCTTAAACAGTTGGAATTAGCCATGAATGACGAGATCAGTCATGCTGCTAAGACAACAGCTTTGTCTGAAACTAGTACCGATTTTGCTGTTAAAGGTGAGGATAAGCTGATGGAAAGCTTGAAGCATGGAAATCAAACAGATGAACCTTTAAAGGGTGCTGCTTGTTCTTCTGAACCTTCTGTTGTGTCTCCTAATGCCAGCACACCTTTTTTTCAAAATTATTCACCCAACGAAGCTCCAAACAATGATGTCGCTCCAAACAATGATGTCAATGCTGAATGTGTTCCTCCATCCGTTTATTCTATTGCACATTTGGATGATCCTGTTGGAATGAATGGTGAGGAAATTTGTAATGGAAATGGGCTTGGTGAATTTGTACCAAAGCCGGGCCTCAATGCAGGGGAAGATGAGGACATGGATGTGGACATGGAAGTTGATGATGCTATTCCTGCAAGCAATACTATCTATGAAGATACACTCCACACTGGAGCTTTTGCTCTACCACAAGAATCTGCTGTTCATCCAAATCCACCTATTGGATACTCGGGCCTGATATCTGAGGATGTTTCAATTGTCCCTCCTCCACCAGACGATGAATGGATCCCACCACCACCCCCTGAAAATGAATTGGTTCCTCCACCTCCTCCTGATGAACCAGAACCCTCCTGTCCTCTGCCCCCAACCTATTCAGATGCTTTACCACCTTCCTATGCAGAGCCATACAAGCTGTCCTACCCAGATTCAAATTTTGACTATTATGGGCAAACAATTACTGAAGTTACAAGCAGTAACATTTATGGACATCACGTTGCCGTGCTCCATCAACCTGCATATTATGAAGTTATTCCCAGTACCTATGCAAATGCTGCTCCCACGCTAGTGAACCCCATTGGTAATGTGGTCCCAATACCATTAGTTGCTGGTGCAGAATCTTCAGCTTATCAAAGCAAATCTGGTACTGAGGCATATAGTGGTCTTCCTACCAGGCAAATTGGATCTTTTGCTGCCATTCCAGATGTGACTACGACTGATGTTTCTGCTGTTGCAGATGTTACTCTGATTCCTGATGCTCCTGCCATTGCAAATGTGACTAGTGTGGCACCTTTGGATGGTCCAATAATCTCAACTTTGGCACAAGCTGTAGCAGTCACTTCTGTAATTGAGAGTGATCCTGTGCCATCAATAAAAGCTGCCACCACTTCTTCTAGAGCCACTACTGGTACATCTGCAACTGCTGGGAGTTCAACTGCTAAGATTGTGTCTAAAGGTGATTTGTTTATATTACATGTTCAAATTTTTTTCCCTATCTAGATAAAATTGATTTACAATCTTTAACTTCCCTATATAAATGATTTATATGTCTTCATCAGCTTTACGAAGTAAAAAACGGACAGTTTCTGTTGCTCCTTCATTGAGGTCCAACAAGAAGGTCTCCAAACTTGTGGACAAGGTATTGTTTTCATTCTCTTATTAGTTTGCTGAGTTGAGGAAGTTCTTTTCGTTAAAATGCATGTTTAATCTAGTTTTAGTAAATATGTTTTTAGTGGAAGGCAGCCAAAGAGGAGTTACATGAAGACGATGAAGATGAACCAGAAAATTCTTATGACTTTATGGAGAAGAAGCGTCAAAGGGAAATAGAGGTTGGTGATGGACGACTCATTGTTGGGAGTGCCTTGTTTGAGACTTTTGGTGTCTGACATCTTTTTGGTATGGCAGGAATGGCGTGCACAGCAAATCTCCAGTGGAGAGGCCAGAGATAATGCCAATTTTCTACCTCTTGGTGGCAATTGGTATGTGTGGACCTTTCTGCAGCTCTCTTTATTGGTATCCCCATGGTGTTTTTATATGAAAGAAAAAAGAAATCAAATCTAGTTTCGTGCATGGTAACTGGTTTCCACACAAACAGTATTCGTGTTTTTGCTTAAGATCTATCACCTACTTAAAATATATATATATATATATATATATTTAGCTACTATTACTGCTGATAAACTTCATTACGTATGTGTATGTATAAACTGCAGAATGTATTACCACTGTTCATGTTTATGAAGGAATGCAAAATCCAGTGCTCTCACTTGGGATGGACATGTGAAACAAATTAAGTGTTTACTTGCAACTCCTGCATATCCAGTGGGGATGACATTATACTTGAATCAAGTCGAAAGTAGTTTTATGTTTTTCCCAAAACCTCTCGCGGAGGCACCTTTCTTTCTAATATTTTCATTTTGTTGCAAAATTTTTGAAAAAAAAAAAAAAAAAAAATTTACAGGCGAGAACGGGTAAAGCGAAGGAAAGCTGCCCGTGAAACGGCACCAACACCATCCGAGGTTGTTGCTGATGAAGGCCCTCAGCCTGATTTAATGCCCCTCTGTGGGGATCTCCCTTCTGGATGGCAGGTATTTCCGATGCTTTGCAACTAAGCTTTAGTAGATTCAAATCGAAACTGCCAATGGATGTAGGTAATCTATTATTTTTCCTGCCACGGCACAAGAAACATTGATGCCTTGGGCAAAGTTTTATTTTTTTATTTTTTTTTGTGTTGAAGTTATGATTATTTTTATTTATTTATTTTGGGTTAGGCTTGCTGGGACGAATCTTCAAAGCAGGTTTATTATGCAAATATTGCCACCTCGGAGACAACCTGGACCAAACCCACGAAATGAGGCGTACTCTCAAATTTTGACACATTAATTTTCTTTTAGGTTTTAATTGTAATATTACGGCGACGTGCATGCATATTCCCATTTCCCCCTTCTGTCGATCCGAGCCAACCAGGCTACGTGTCACCCTTTTTGGTTAAAGCATATAGATGCATTTCATCTTTGATTGTCAAGGCTATAGAGTGCTCTAGGCGTGAACTCTGCCTCAGTTCTAATGTAAATCCACGATTCGTGGATGACATTATCATACACACATGTCGGGCATTTGAATTAAATTATTAACCGATTAATGTATGTAAATTTGATCTAGTATGGGTATTCGACTCTTTGTTTTTTTTTTTTTTTTGGTTTTTTTAGCTTTCCTCTGGTGTAGTTTTAGAATCAGAGCTGTGATTTAATCAATTGGCCCTTTTTTTAAGAAGAAGATGGAATTTTAAGAAGATAATAAGGGGTATATAGTAGAGCGGAAACAATCAGTTAAGTTCAGGCCTGCTGAGGCTGATATCTCCCATGGGGAAAGAAAAGGGGGAAAACGAACTTATGGAGGGCAGGACAAAAAAGCTATTAGCAATCCCAAAAACCCTTGATATTATTTTTAATTTAAAAGTAATTATAAGTGATATAAATTTAAAAATGATTTATATTTTGAAAAATAATCTAATTTAACCAAACAAACATAACCTTTTATTTTCGACATAAATGAGACCTAATTCATGTTTTACGAAGGCTATAATACAACTAATACAAGTCTCTAATTTTAAAACAGTTCAATCTAACCAAGCTCAAGATTGGGTTACCATAATAAAATCAAGCTTCCAGTCAGTATGAATAGTATTTTTCTAACAAAAACAAAGCGTGTCATAAAAGGCTCACATTATTTGCACAATACACACGTACACACACATCATATATAAAGTTTTAATTAACAATCACAATCTCTTTATTTATACAGAAATGGATTGAATAATATAGAGTCATATAACTAAATATTTTTCTGGTCTAATTTCTCTCCAATGCATGAAATCATCGTGCAAAACCGCATATGCGTGTTACTCGGCCATGAGATCTCCGCCGCCAGCGCTGCTGGAGCTGGAGGGGAGCCATGCCATTGTCAGCTACTGAGCCTGAAGGGTGTTGGTGATGGCACCTGGGGATTTGGCGGCCAACTCGGAGAGGTTGGAGCCGATGGAACCGCCACTGTGGTCTAGGTTTTGGTTGAGGCCAAGAGCAGCTCTGTGGTGTCGGCACCTGAATGAACCTGGGTGTGTCGTGGGCGAACACAGGCACGAGTACCCCTTTGCCGTGCTTGACGGTGACTGCATGGATGGCCGGGGTGAGCCTGCATGTGCTGTGGGTGAGCCCAAGCACAGTTCCTTTGCCATGCCGGAGGGCGACAGCATTGACAGCCGGAACGAGCTTGTATTCGCTGTTGGTGACCACAGGCATGACCCCTTCGTCGTGCATGGGGGCGACTGCATGATTGAGATGGACGAACGTTGGTTCTTAATGTCCTCCACGTCTATCTTGGGGACCCTGATCTTGCGAGCCCTCGCGTCTCCGGTCATCCTTTTTGGGCTGCGATCAAACTCTACAAATGATAAGCATATATATATATATATAAAAATCAGAATTATAATACAATTTATTATATCAGAATCTTCAAGCGCGCGAAACACATCAACAATTTTAAGGTTAGTGCACTTTTGGTGACATTTTTTTTATTTTTTTACAAAAATTAGTTTTCCCAAACAAGTTGTTCAGTATTTATGTTTTTAAAAAACGGAAACAAAGACAGTAATTTTGGAATAGACGGCCGATGCAAATTTTGGAATTTTTCTTGAATCAACACTAGACAGTAAATGGTAATTAATAATAACCCTGAATCCAAGATCTCAATATATGGCATATCATGAAATATAGTGCAACACGGAGATTGTACATGAAGAGGTCAAGAGAGCTCTTTTGCCTCCTTCAAGGAAGGTATATGTATTAAAGCTGAAATGGTCTTTAATGGAGCAGGAACCCCACAGAATGAAACATTTATTAAGCGCTTAAATTCATTATTTTTGTGTAGCAATTAGTGCTTTTGTATTTTTTAGTTGAGCTGTTTTTAATTTGTGGCCAGCACAAGATCCACCATTATTCACCGCTAATTCCTACGTGCCCATCGGGAATCTCGCACTATCATCTTGCAGCTAAAAATGAGACCCACTTCTTTTAATTTTGCAATTTTTATTTTTTGTGGTCGACCTCTCTACACCCTTAAAATAATTTGATTAAATGGAAACTTGAGGGGATAATTTGAACGAGATTAAACATGACAAAGAAACAATACAAAAGCTCATTTTTACCACTAATATAGCAGAGTTTGTGGCTAAAAGAACTTTAATGTCTGCACTCGAACTTAATTTAGTTAAGATTAAATTTGATGTTTTTATTTCAAAGGTACCCTGAAACGAGTGAAAATATGGGCCAGAAAATGAGGGCAGTATATTTATTTATGATTTCATTATCAAATCATGGATCGTACAGGAAAACCAAACCTCAGCTTCCTATCAACCATGATAAGTTACGGCGGAGACTAAAAAAAAAAAAGATTCACTTGATCTTTTGCCGATAAAGTTAAGCACTATATATCCATTTGTTAAAGAAAAAAACAAATTAAAAAAATTGTTTGTTTTCATTTAAAAACTAGAACCCAACAAAAGAAGAAACGGCCCCCACATCCCTCTTTCAAGCTCCCTCCATTTTTTCCTCAATAAAGAAAAATCTACCATCAATCTATATGCAAAAATGTTTCAGCGTTGTATTACAGTAATCTAGCAAGAGAGCAAAAAAAGATACAAAGTGCAAAGTTAAGAACTCTTCACATGTTCTTCCACACCATTAATGTCTTTGAAGTTCCAATGGTACTGTGATTATCAGGACAAGACAATTCCTAAGAATCACCAAATAAATCGTCATCGTCACTGTCATTGTCTTCACCATTGGTGTTAGCATGAGGCTTTTTTCTTACATCAACAACATGGTTTCCTTCTTCTGCAGGAGCAGCTTTCCCATCATCAGGAACAACGGAAGAAAAGGCCCAGGATGAACCCACTTTATCCGGAAAAGATTCTCCATATAAATCATCATAAATTCCATTGCCTTTTGGAGCAGACTTGACCTTGTTTAAGATTTCTTTCAATTTATCGGTAACGGCACCCCTTTGATCCTTTTGATCACTAACTTCTTCCTTCAAGGAGGTTTGTTCCTTCCCTTTCGGGATGACAGTAATCTGAACAAGGGACTCGTACTTCCCAACAAGGCTGCCTTCTTTCACACCAACTGGGCCAGGTTCAGTTTCCACATCTGCACCATCTGAAATGCCAACCACTTCTGACAACATCCCCCCAACCTGGTCTCTAAAAGCCACCCTTGTTCTCTTCATCTTCTTGGCAGCTCTCTCTGGAGACAGCATGCCATTGTTCCCACACACTGAGATTTTTAAATTGCTGACTGGTCTAGATGATCCTGGCTTGCTAAAACCATATCGATTGAGCAGTGTGTTATAGGCCAAAACAGCTTCATCATCAGAAGGATCTGGCGGGGGAGGTAGATTGATTTCTGCAGCCGTTGGACGGGGAGGTAAAAGAGCATCAATATTCTTTCTAAGTACATAGATTCTTGTTGATGCTGCGAACCTCAAAGATTGTCCAACTTCAAGCTCAACTGGATTATCTTTTGTGAGACGTTCATTTGCAACAAATGTACCATGAACTGACCCCAGGTCAACGACATATATGCTGTAGTCAAAATACAAAATCTTGTAAATCCCTGCAAGCTTGACAAAATACTGATGTGTGAAGTGAATCATATAGAGCTGCAAAGAAAGTAATTTTTTACAGACATAAAGTCATATCATAATGGGTAATGTGATGTGGTATCTCAGATACATACACGAGTTTATCTAGAGTGATAATATAGGCCTTTAAAAAATTCAAATCTTTCCCCCAATCCAACTAGTACAAGTCTATAATTTTAAAACCGATCAATGTAACCAAGCTCAAGCTTGGGTTACCATAATAAAATCAAGCTTCCAGTCAGTATGAATAGTGCTTTTCCAACAAAAACAAAGCATGTCATAAAAGGCTCGCATAATTTGCAGTTTTGCACAATGCACACACACACGCACACATCATAAAGTTTTAACTATAAATGTATGAAGCTGATAAAAATGCACAAATAAATAAAGTACTAATGAAAAGAGAGGAAACCCCCCCCGGGAACCAGACCTTCCATTCTTGTGAGGAACAACAGCAGCATGCTGGCGTGAAATAGACTGATGATCAAGCACAAAGTCACATATGGGGACTTGCCTTCCAAAAATGTGTCTGCGTCTATCCAAATTAATCTTCCCTACAACTTCTCTATCCTTCAATACCTCAAGATAGTACACACCTGGCCGAGGATCTATAGCCCAATCAGGAGGCTGCCAAGTAGATTGACCCCCTCCCACTTGAGTACCTTGCGAAGGTGGCACCCCCGAAGCAGCTGCAACTTCCAACCCTACAGCCTTATGGGGAACTTGATACTGATTCAGTGATTCACCTTGCAAATTGGATGTGTGGGGCTTGGAAGCTGAAACTTTCTGAGATGAACTGGAATTAACAGAGAATGGTTCCAATGTCTGGGCCTTCTTAAATCTTTCAAGGCCCACCCTTCCATACATTCTTTCAGGCCTCCGTAAGACTCTTCGTCGTTCATAAAAACATAGAGCGAAGAAAACCAAAATGTAACATTTGCTTAAGCTGTTAGCTTGCTTGTAGAATGGATTCTCCTCAGTTACACCAAACCCACTATCATGAATTTCTTCAAAAAGATCTAAAGACACACCCACACAATACCAATTAACTGGGAAGGTTAAGGACCATAGATGACTTGGGTTCCTATTGGATAGCTTTTTCTCAACATCAATCCAATCTTTTCCTGGGTAACAAATCTGAAAGTTAAGGAAAAATAAGAGGGAATCATCTTCGGATGAAGCTTAGCGATTCACCTACTAACAAATGAAAAGTTCAATCCGAGACAAGCGTGAGACGTGAAATTGGGTATATATCGCCCATAACGATTCCAAATTAAACTATGCGACAACAGAATTAAGATTCCTCGCAAAGAAACATGAAATTTAAATTTCGAGCGTTTGCCCATTTTGGCTTGTAGAAATTAATTGGAAAAAATTATTTTAAAATATAAAATCTTGGATTCTTAAAATTTACAGCTTCACTATTGTAAGTGTCAAATGGTTGCATTACGATAAACAAACAATTTTTGTTGGCTAATCTGAAACCTCGAACAGCTAATTAGGTAACATTAAAACCTCATTACTTTTCTTTCCCAACGATTTAACGACAACCAAACAGATCATTTAGCGGCAAAAGGGGAGTATCAAATTAATCTAACGGTCGGAGGAAAAAAACCCTAATTCGATCTATTACATAGGATAGAGGAAAATCAGAATCGAATTCAAGTTAGAAGCAGTTACCAAGAAACGATAATCGTGCCGCTGATCCTAGGGTTTATCTGTGCTTTATCACATGAGCGACCCTGGGGGTGGTTTGGTTTGCATTGGAGAGCACTCACGGTCACGGCTTTATGCGGTTATTTTGTCTAGATGCCCCCCGCCTCTGTCTATATTCTCATCCGCGCCCACAACTTCTCATTTTCTTTTTCTTTCGTCTTTTTTTAAATAAATAGTTTGCATATACTAACATTTTAGAAGACAAAGTTTGAATAAATAGATATCGAGAATAAGAAAAAGTGTCAACACTTCATCGATGAAATAGATACATTTTATTATTTTTTCCCATTTCAATAAATTTTAAGAGTCTATTTGGAACATATTTTAATGTTTGTGTTTTGATTTTATAAAAATATAAATACACACATGATTTTAAGATATCAAAACCAAACAAAAGATAAAGATGTATGTGGTTCCTCAAACTTAAGTACATCCACAAGAGTAAATTGTATGTTTTATTATTCATTTGTAGTTCTTACAACATGTATATATATTACAACTGCTCTGTATTATGGGGGGCGCAATTCCCTACACCTCCCAAACCTCATATGTCTTAAAGACCAATCAAAAGATGAAAATGGTGAGGGCCATCCAAGCACAATAGAGTAGACAAAGCTTGGCTCAGCCTTTTACTATAACTTCTTTAGATCTCTCACTCACACCATATAAGTCATAAGTTCCAACAATCTTTACCTTAGCAAATTATCTTGCCCATTCGGAAGATAATCATCCGTGCCTAACTAGTTTGGGGGGACATCTCCTTTCTGGCACTTAAAGATATTTAATATGTCCAAAAAATGCTTGAACTTGTCTGTGGTCACAATCTTTCTTAGCAGGCCAACTGCATTTTCGAAAGTGTGCTTTTTTCAAATATCATATCACCCAAAGCAAATTAACTCCCTCACTTTGTGATATCTCATGTTAATATCCTATGTCCTTGTATGATACACTTGATGTTTTGCCAAATAAATGGCACTTTGACTGTCACAATACAGCTACACTCCACCTTAAACTATGCTCGGTTCACTCACAAAACCCTTTAGCCACAATGCTTCTTTTCCAACTTCAATCAATGCTATAGATTCAAATTTCGTAGCAGATATTGCCACTATAGGTTGTGCCATGGATCTCGAACAAATTAGTCCACCTTCCAGTGTAGTAAACCTCCTATCATCCAACCTTCCATTATAATCTACATGTACATATTCCTTAATTGAAATTTGATCCTTTTGCTTAGCAAATATAATCCCAAGGTCTACAATCCCTCTCAAGTACCTGAGTATCCACTTGACTACTCTCCAATGCTCCCTACCTAGATTTGTCATGTATTTGCTCATTGTATTGACAAAATATGCTAAATCAGATCTTCAATATACCATCACATACATTAAACACCCAACTACACTTGCATAAGGCATGTTTGACATACATTGAATTTCTTCAAGTCAATTCAGACATTGCATTGTTGACCACTTTCAATAACTTGTCAATGGTGTGCTGACCTATTTAGCATTAGTTATGCTAATAAACCTCTCCTAACACTTTCCCCATATAATCATTATCATACAATTACAACTTACCAGCTAACTTATTTGGAATTTCTTCAGGTTCAAATCGGACACCACATTATTGCCTACTTAAAATAACTCGTCAATCGTGTGCTGACCTAATTAGCATTAGTTGTGCTCATTAACCTCTCCAACACTTTCCACACATAAAACTACAACCTACTAGTCGACATATCCCTGCAAATCTCTATCCCAAATATTTTCTTAGCAACACCTACATCCTTCATGTTAAAATTCTTTCCCAATAAAACCCCTAACTTCTTGACTTTAACTGTATTTCTCAAAGCAATAAGCATATCATCCACATAAAGTAGCAAAAACATATGGGAATCATCATAAAAAAATCTTAGCATAAACATAGTAATCATACTCATAATATGTGTAATCAATTCATATCTTGAACAAATCAAATCTTATATATCATTGTCTCGGAGACTGCTTTAACCCATATAGAGATTTTTTCAATCTACAAATCAAGTGCTTAGTCTATGGCTGTTTGAACCCCTCAAGCTACTCCATGAATATACCTTCCTCCAAACACAATGGGAAAAAGTTATTTTCACATCTAACTGTTCTAACTCTAAATCATAATTAGCCACCAATGCCAAGATAACCTTGATTGAAGTATGTCTCACCATTGGAAAAAAAACCTCGTTATAATCAATAAGTTTCCTCTGTTAGTATCCTTTTGCTACTAATCAAGCCTTAAACCTCCCCTTTTCTTTTTATAATACAACTTCATTTTTCCTGTTTATGTATTTGTAACCTACTACCTTATTTCTTTGAGGCAGTTTTATTAACCCCCAAGCCTTGTTTTTCTTTAACAATTTCATCTCTTTTATCATGGTTTTCGTCTATTTGTCTCTTTTAAGACTAATAATAGCATCTTGAAAGGTAAACAGATCACTAACATTGACTGACAGAGCATATGCAACCATATTTTCAAACTCATACATTTCCAGTGGTAAGATAGTACGTATGGATCTCCGTATGACTAAACTTTCTTGTTGTTGTTCATCCTCTAGTCCTGTCAACAGGGAATTAATGATGTCATTATTTTATAGTTCAATCTTTACATCTTACTATTGCCTGTAGTTACCTTCTCCAACTTTAATTTTATAAATCCCATGATGTGCCTTGACTATAAAAGCTTTATCAAATACCACATTTCTACTGCTATTAATCACCTTTTTCTTTGACTCTAGATCCCAAAGCTTATATTCCTTCACTACTTTCTAATACCCAAGAAAAATATAACATTTGGACTTTGCATCTAGCTTGGATCTCTCATCACTAGGAAAATGAACATAAGCAGAACAACCAAAAATCCTCAAACCTAAATAATCTACCTCTATTCCTACCCACACCTCTTATGTTTCTTTATTACCAAGGGTAGTACTCGATGATCTGTTTATAAGAAAAACTGCTACACTTTGTTTGGTGTAGCTGAATATCAATGGCAGTATTCATCAATCTATTTATAAAAGTTTTTTTGAAGTCTTGCATTTAATCTGATGCATCATGCTCTCTTTACTATAGTTCTGTTCATTTGTTATGTCATTTCATTTTGTTGCGGTGTCTTCTTAAAAGTTCAATGCGGTTGAATACCATATTCCTCACAAAACATTAGAAAAGGATCATACTTGTATTCTTTTCCATTATTTACTCTTAGGTTAACTCGTCCTCTTATTTGATTCTTCACTTTTATTTTTACACACTCTGAATTTTTCAAAAACCTCACCTTTTTAAATGTAAAATTTGCTTGCATGTTTTGGTAATTAACAGTGTTAATATGTTTATTGATTGATTTTTTAAAAATTTAATTTTAATAGAGCTCGTGTTCTTATTATGCTTAATTTGGGTATTTGTCTAATAACCCATTTTATAACTTCAATTATTAATTATGATAATGTATAATTATTATTGACAATATTTGATGCACTGTCAAAATAATAGTTTACATCACAAACTAGAATTGAATGCTTGGAATTTATGTGTAACTGCATCTATTAAGTAATAACACCACCAATTCTAAATATTTAATGTTACATTTTATTATTTAAAAATGAACTATGCTTAAAAATATAAAGGAAAAAAACATAGTAGGTGAACACAAATGTCTTAAACGTGTGTATATATATTAACAATCAATCCTATCTTGAGTCATATTTTAGCTAATCACATAAAGCTCAACTAATTCTGATTCAAGTCATTACAAGCGCACGAGAAAAATATATCAAATTTCATGAAATATGAATAACTAATAATTTTATTATCATATAAATTATATGTTAAAAACTCCACGCATTTTTAAACTGTTAAAAAAATGATAAACTTTCATAATTTTTCATGTTATTCCAATCAATGCAATTGGAGAGGTTTGATTTTGAATCTTAATATATTTATTGATGTTCACAACAATTATAAATGTCTATATTCTCCTGGGCTCTTTCAAACAATGCATTTGACATGACAAATTCGAAGTCAGTTTAGCATTCTTGACATGTGTTCCCCTAACAACTTACCTAAAATTATTATAGGCGTGCGTTAAACCAGTGAACATAGAAGAAGAAACCGAACATGTTGAACCAGTGAAGAAAGAAGAAGAAGACGAGTTTATTATTTCTTTAATTAGTTTAAAGAAGACGGTGCTCGTGTGTTGCTTGGGACTTGGGGGATTCCTGGGGGGAAATCCCAACATATGTTGTCATTATTTTTCTTTAATTTTAATTCTTATATGAAAAGTAAGCCTAAACTAAAAATACAACATCATGTTCATGTCATATTTATAAGAATCACGAGAAATAATTGGTCAGAAAAGACATAATATTCATATACTTCTCTACACTCCAAAGAAACCACCTTTTTCGTCTAAAGCTTGCACCGGAGCTGAACCCTAACGCTAGTTTTTTAAATGGAAAGCCCAGGGGTAGGGTCATAAATGATTTTCACAAATTCCCCAGAGCTGTCAAAATGTGTAGTTCATCTTTTTGCTTGCCATATGAATCGGTGTTCCAAATAACAAAAATAATAAAAATTTGACCAGGGACTTCATCAGCTGCTTCCACAACAAATGCGCTTTATTATAACATTCAAATAATTAACAGGACCATCCATGGCAGATGCCCCAAGCACAATACCAAACTGCAACTGCCGTGGGAGATCAAATCTGAGTGGCTTCACTGATCTGACTGAGAGCCTGATTCAACTGTCAACATGTACGCCAACGCATGCCTCGAGTAAGAAAGAGGAAGACCGCAACATACAACACCACCACTAGAACATGATGCAAAGATACTTAATTGTTTTACACATAAAATAGGGAAAAGCCAACGTAGTTAAAGCCACTGAATGTTGCAGGACCTCTACTTCTGGCGCTTATATATCTTCTCCAAAAATGACTTGAGCACCGCTTGGACAGCTTTGCTCGGCTGGGCCTCAATTGAGGTGATAAGCATATTATAGCTTTTGCTCTCGTATTCTACAAATGCGCCCTTCAAAATGCAGACGTAATAATGCAAAGTCAAGTTTTAATAGCATGCGTAAATATAATAAATCCCTGTAAATGAGAAACAGAAAGATGATGCAAGTACCTCAAGATCAAGGTCCTTATAAAGTGACTTCACTTTCGCAACGTTGGTTGGATCATTTTTCCCATAGTTTTCCTAAAATTCACAATATACATTGCTTTTAATTCGTGTACTAGAACACTTGGAAAGGGAAGATGAAGCTCTTTGCTTACACATAGTATCTTCTTTTGTTCCTCATTGGACCGTTCCAGTGCTTTTACGACCAACCAAGAACACTTGAAATCTTCAATATCTGTCCCAATCTAATATTTGAAGGTGGTACAATAATCACATTCTCGCCTCTATCTTTCTAAAATAAAATTGACAAGAATAAAATGAGTGTCTCGTAACCTTACCTTTCCAATAAATTCCGGATTACCAAAGCAATCTAGATAATCATCCTGAAACATTTCACATGCATCAACCAGCGATGACAGAAGCAGGCAAAACCTTCCAGTTACGGTTTTCACCAAGGAAGCTTTGTGCAATCAAATGGACCATCCAATCAAGGATCTCAATGTCATGAATTATTACCTGTACTTGAAAATAGGTCCCCATTTCTACAAGAATTTTCTTCACTTCAGCATGCTTGTCTAGTTTCTCATCAGCCATGACCAGTGCACAAGCAACCTGAGCACAATGTAAAAATCCATAAATATTAATAGAAACGAATAAAAAAAAAAAGTAGCACAAGGGCATGCAAAAGTGTCTGATTTTGAGAGACTGTTTCTCTCTTTATACTTTGAAAACATGACCACACAACCAAGTGTTCCATATAGAAATCAATTTATCTCTTTACAAACTGATAACTAAGTGAACCAAATGAAGTCAATTTCTTAATTCTTAATATAAAATTTATACTTACAGGAAGGTAGAATGAGTAAAAAGCAGTCTTGTACTGAACAATGCGATGATGACTGCAAATGAATTGACATAGAATAAGTTGACATAAGTAAAATATAAAAGGGGAAAAAAAAGTTCACTGAAAACCGTTAGAAATATGAAATAAAACATTATAAAATCTCTCTTACATGGCCATTGAATACTTAGAAAGATCTTTCTCTCCCTCAAGCGTCGTTATCAAATCGATCATCTGTCCTGAAGTTGTTTGGAATTCCACCTAATTAGACATGATAAAAGTCAACTACTAATACTTCTCTAGAATCAAACACAACAATCCTGCTTAAACGCAAAGAAAATTCCACCTCATTAAACAAATCAAGCAGTTCCACATAGTAGTGTTTATCCTTAAAGTGGTTCTTGAGAATTCTTGGGATGTGGTTGCGTAGCATTATGCCATCATTTGCAGCAATCATACCAACCTACAATAGAAAATGTAGAAATTGGCTGATATACATTCTACAGCATCGTAAATCATTACACTATTTTACACCAATTTAAATGTAATAGGAAAATTATAAAAGGCGAGTTCTCGATATAGGCTCACACCTCAGGCAGTCTGAACCAGCAAGGATTACCACGACGTGTATGAGAGCCATCCATAATATCATCAAGAACAAGAAAATATGCTTGAAGCTGCAAATAGGGTAGTGTTAATAATCCAAAGTCAAAAGCAAATCCATAAAAACATATAATGTAGATGATTACATTTGACCACACAGACAAGTTATTTCACAGTTATACCCATTCAATGCACCAGCCAAGTGCAGCTGAAAGAAAAAACTCGTCATCAGTTAGATCTTTTCCTTTGAGCAACTTGTAGCTGTCTATGACAGAGAGGCCCCGATTAAGCTTTCCTGTCAACATAATTTGAGAAGATATTTAAAACGAAAACTTTTTAGACCCTATAAAATATCGGGTTCTAGCATCAACTGGTCACATATATTTATATTATAGAATCGGCTCTAAAAAGAATAGTTTGTCTCATTTCCTCCCACCTCCGGGTACATTGTAGTCCAGCATCTGCAACAACAAGGGGCAGAGGTATGATCAAGACACGAAGATGGCTCCTCACAATTCAAAAGAGAAGTTGAGACGTGATAAAGAGGGAGTTTGGGAAGATTAGTTTTTAACAAATCCATTACATAATAATGAACATGGAAAAAAAGTTTGAAGCGAATATCTAAAAGTAATTATCCCAAATCACCCAAACACTAGACTACCTGGTATCTTAAACGGATTTAGAGGGTGGTTGGAGCTGTTTAGTTTTTGAAAAAAAAAATCAATAAAAAAAACTAAAACATGTCTATAAGCATAAACACTGAAGATGCTTCGAACAGGTATTAATATCCACACACAAAGCTCCCTTCTTTTAAATCCAAAGCCATCATGCACTATGACTTCACAAATGGCTGTGACTGTTCTCTCCAAACAAAAAGTACTTATTGCTAACAATATATATCATTAATTGTTTTCATTCCCAGATTCTCTAAACATGCTTGTGAGATTCATGAACTGAAAGCATAATTTAAGTCCGTAATCAAACGAATGCATTAAACTCTAACAAACTAAACTTAAACCGGGGAACCCACATCCAACCGTACCGAGAACGAACATAGTAAATCAGGACATGACTTGGAATCTCCAAAAACAACATTAAACGTATGCTTCTTCCGAAACAACAACGACGACAATAATAATGAATTGAGAGTACCCGCTCGACCCATCGACGAGAAGCATCTGTAAACTCGAAAGCAGGGTCATGGAGGAGCTCCGATTTCAGGGTAGAATACACCTTCAGGAATCTAGATTTCAGATCGTTCATTGTTGTTCGCCTCCGTGTTTGTGAGTGTGTTCGTGGGAGAGAGAGAGAGACAGAGAGCGCGAGATACGACACAAGGAGAGCGAATGCGTGAACCTCGTTGGGGTCGTCTGCTGCTTTTAAACATACAATTTTGGTTTTATTTTTTTATTCCTACCCGCTTGCGTTGTTATTATACGGATACCTGTAATTATAGTTGGTTCAAGGGAAATAATAATAAATTACAATTCTCGACATAACTGTAATTATGTTATTACATTCATATTTTATAAAGTACATAAATTTTGTTGCTTTTCAAATCAAAATGGACCGGTTTGGAGCTTGAATCATGACTTTTATAAAAAAATATTTTATTTGATATATATAGATTTGATTTTATGATTGGAGTTAACACTTTTAGCCTATAATGCTATCTAACAAATCAATGAATTGATATTCTATTATTTTAAATTATATACTTACATATTTATCATATTTTAAATTAATAATTTTTTAAATCATAAGTTCATATATATATATATAACTATAATTAAAATTTATATTTATATATATACACATAAATATAACTATAACTATACATATATATTATTATTTTTAGTATTCTGTTCTCAAAAATTATATTATTAAAAATAATTTTTAGTAAAATTGAAAACAAGTTATTTTTGTTTCGATAATGTTTTCAACAAAATATTTTCTTTTCTAGCGGAGGGTAGGCGAGCGTCCAGTGGCGGGGGGTGAGTGGCGTCACAGGGTGATGCACAACCGGAGGGGGGATGGGCGGCCGTCGCATCGGCAGGGAAGTGGTGGGCGCCCATTGGAGGGGGCCCGGATGGTGAGCGTCTAGTGGCAGGGCCGGGATGGCAGGCATCCAGCGTCAGTGTACCTGGAAAAAAAAAAAAAAAAGTCGTCCTTGAAAAAAGTTTTCAAAAAAAATAATAAAATCACCGACAAAAAAAAAATTCCCTGCCATTTAAAAATAAGTCGTCCTTGAAAATCAAATCTGAAAACATATATCAAAAAAAACTTTAAAAAATTCCAGTACTTAAAACTAGAATAGCTTCGATTTGAATTGATTTAATTTATTTTTCTAATTATTTTGGTTTGGACTATAACAAATCAAATCAAACATGTTACTTAAATCAAATCGAATCGAATCGAACTGATTCAATTTGATTCGGTTCAATTTGAACCGGTTGTTTGAATTTAATTCAATAATTTTTGAGTTCTTAAAATTAAAATGATATAAAATAAATATATATATATAGTGTAAGCATATCAATACTAATATATGTCAAAATGTATAATTATAAGTTTAAAAATTAAATAATATAATTCATAAATATAACGCATCAAATATTAGCGAATAATATTAAATAAATAAATTTCAAGACATAAAATTAAAATAAAAAATAAGTAAATAATAATATTATTCGGTTCGGTTTGGTTTAAACTGCGATTTTGAAATCACAAATCAAACCAAGCTAATATATTATTCGGTTTCAAATCAAATCAAATTATTTTTTTTCGATTCAACGGTTTGATAAATTAGCGATTTTGGCATATCGGTTTAAGACTGATTTCAGCGATTTGGCAATTTAAAGTACACCCTACTTAAAACAGAAAACTGAGTTCAATAACCAACCACTCTAATTTGGTACCGCTATTTTATTTGATACTCAATATTTATAAAAACTATCATCGAATTTTGTTTTTTCTTTGCTTGGTTTGCTGTTTTGCTTTTGTTTAACAAATTGAAAAAAATAAAAATACACATAAAGTATTTTTATTTTTCGGCATTCAAAAATATTTTATAACAAACATAAAAAAGATATATTTTTGATATTGAAAAACAGAAAACATATTCCGAAAACAAATACGCTCTTAGAGCGTGTTTTTCTAAGACATGTTTCAAGATTATTCGTTGTGCGTGTCGAATTCTTCGAGCATTTTTTGTCTTTCGACGGAGCGAATACACGTTATGCACCTCCCTCCCTTCATTTGCAAATTATAGGCAACAAGCAACCAATAAAGTGGTTGAGTTTAATAAGTCGAGCAAGTGGAAGTTGTGCCGCCTTTGTTAAGTTTATGGATTAGTATCTTGATGTTTTTTTTATTATATTTGCCTTTTAGTTATGTCAAACAATTGCTGCAATGAGCAACAACAATTACTTCCTTGATCTAAAGCTCCCAAGTGACAAGAATTGACCTTCTTTACCGCCCACATACGGTTCTCCAACCAACCAATCGAGCAACACCGAAGAAGGCTCTTCGGTAATAGCCTCTCCCTCACTCTCAAATTAGATTGTGGGTGGGTGTTACTCCAGGAATTTTACAATCAAAATTTAATTAAATTTTGAATGATATAAAGATGATTAAAATTATATTATTAAAATTAAATGTTTTTCCTCTCTGGTTATATTATATTATTCATGATGACGTCAATTCTTATCGCTTATATAGGAGCTCCTGTAAGCCTATGCTTTTTTTGGGCAAAACGTGGTCTGACATTATGTTGGCGAGTAGTTGGACCGAATAAAATGAGATACAAAGATCTCAATCTCCGCAGGCATAAAATTTCTTTACATGGGTCATGCTGCAATATTGCCCGTGAAATGAAGATCTGCAACAATATATTTTACAGTGCATATTTTAAACGAGAATAAGCTAACCTGAGCATTTTTGTGTTTTAAGGGCAATTTCAAAAGTTTTTTTATTTTATTTTTATATTTAAAAAAAATATTAATGACATTATTACTAATTGCAAATAAAGAGTACATTTTTACACCCTGCACACCATAGAAATTAAAATTAATAATATAATATTATTTGACTTTGATAATAAAAAAAGCTTTTATAGTTGTTTTAAATGCATACTTTCCGACACAAATATGCTCCCAGTATAATATCATTCGAGCATCTTCAATTCTATTAAATTAAAAATGAATAGCTAATATTTTTGTAACTAATAATATGCTATATCATTTATATGTTTTATTTAAGCAGCACAATGATCTAAGGGAAGGTGAGAGAAAGGGAGATGGGGGGGAGGGGCACGGCTAGGAGCCAATGGGGAAGCCAAGCTTTGAGGAAATGAGATGGCTGACTAGGGGAATAGTGAAGAGAATGTTACTTAGAATTTACTTATTTGTTGAGTTTGAGCAGATAAATCAAAGTTAAAGTTATATTTAATTTTTGTTATTATTTTTTGCTAATGAATTAGTTAGATCATTAAAATATAATTTAAGTCAAAAAAAATTACTTTGGACGAATTAGAGATGCGGCTAATACATCCAATATATTTTTTTCAATAATATTATTAAAGAAATATGAAAAGAAAAAAAGAAAAGGTGAGAGTAAAATAATTGCTGCCGTTTCAATGGTGGTGTCATAGGTGCCACGAGGAAAAAGATATGGTCCACCCTGGCCACTGCTGTCGGCTTTAACCAGTCCAACTCCAAGTAGTGAGCATTAGATTACAGTTGTCGGTTTTGATTATTGACCATAATAAGTTCGAGTGATCATTTAGATCACAGTTTCGGGCTGTGATTGTTGACCCACCGCGTGAGAGGTGAGGGAACGGATGTGACGGTCCAACCACGGTGCAAGTATGTTAGACTTGCCGTTGGTTTACGGAGTTGGTTAGAGATGGATATTATTATTAGTATTAGTCTTTTAATCCAGCAACACTCGAGTGATTGATTTCGTAACACCCGAGGTGGAAGTCAATTATGGAGGACACCCACCGATACCGTGTTTGAGACTAACAACAAATGGAAAAGGAAATTTGGATCGGTGCCGGGCCCGCTAATGTGACATTACATAAGTAAAAGTTGTTGAATTTCCAATATATATATATATATATATGCTCTGATCAATATGCGACGAAACGAATTGCTCCTTTCTTCTTATTATTACTGAACTTAGGAAACTCGGCCTGTGTTACGACTAATGTGATTTTAAAAAAAAAAACTTTAGATAAATTTAAAATTATTTAATCTTATAATTTTAAAAATAAAAATAATATTTATACAATTATTTAAAAAATAACTGTATTTATTTTTATTATTTGTTGTTTTATTATATATGCACATAATAATATATTTGTTTCATTTTTATAAAATTTAATTTAAAAAACATATATTCTTTTTTAAAATACATTATCTTTGAATATTATTTTTATATTACAATTTAATATAAATTTCAATAAAATACATAAATTAAAACTTGTATCAAATAAACAATCCTTTATGTTTATATGCACACGCATGAGTCACTAGTCACTGTATTAATTCAATACAACATTTAATAAACGAAATAATCGGAAGACCTATGCAAATTGAGCTAACGTTAAGACTGAGTGTAAAAGCATTTACAATTAGTTTGGTATCCTCATCCCTGTTCCGAGATGAATAATATATATACTTCTTAAATTTTGCTTTTATTCAAAACATCAAACATCACATTTTTTATTTTTATCAACATTTATTTACTATTTTATTTATTTTATTATTTTCTCTTTCTTCTCTTCATTCATTACAATCAATCAAAAGTGTACTAATATGATATTATATATTAAAAAATCTTATATAAAGTATTTAGCAACGAATAGTAAATTTCAAAATATATAGATTTATTATTCATTTTATATCTTTATATCCTATTTTAGATATTTTTTGTACAAATTTATATATTTTTCCTATATTATATGAAATGTTTGATTATACCAAACCAAATGTGGATGCTTTAACTCCATAAATGGGAAGATAATAACTAATATGATAATCCTAAGAAAATAAATTAAGGATTGAATACATAAGATATCATCAGAAAATGTTGAGACATTTTCTCTTCGCTGGTGATGGTGATGAAGTTGTTTATTTATATATTTTTGGCTGATTTTGTGATATCATTAACTTGCTCGACATGTATATCATAGCTATATTATATTATCTCGTGTTTGTTTTCCTATTTGATTTTGGCAAGGGCATCCCAATTAACAATATAACTAAGTGTAACCTTGTGGATGTTGATCAAGGTCTTTAGAGCCTTGTAAGGAGGGCCGTAAAAGTTTAAAAGCAAAAAAGTCAAAAGCTTTTTGAAGTTAGATGCAAACGAAAGAAAAGCTTGGAGACGAAGGCTTATATCGGGGAAGTTCATACCCATAATAACAAAACTAACATTTAACTTTTGTTTCTTGTGGTTTTATCTTATATTTAGGTTGTGCACAGTTATTAGACTATACTATTCCTTTTATTTATTTCATCGTTTACTTTCAAATTGATGGGACTAGAGGATGTTTTTGGGGTTGATATACACTTATACACATATATTTGGAGATCAATAAAAAAAGCTAGCAAGATTAATCACAATAGGATTGATAATTGGACTGATGTAGCATAATTCAAACTATTATATATTTTCTAAATACATACTATGACTGAAATTGTGCCTTGTCAGTTCGATTATCAATTCGGTTGTAATTCTTTTGATTGAATATCAATGCTTTTTGGAGATCTAGTAGGCAAGTCTGGCGTCATGGTTGTGATAATTTCAACTCCAATAGTGTACACTTAACTTGTTATAGTTAAAAGGTTCGTAGTTCACTATCAGGTTTAAAGGATCGATAGGCTACGTTTTCACGGTTCATATTCGTACTGAAAACCAAAAATAAACGAGCATCGATCCAAACACTTCATTACCATTAAATCGGTAAGAACGACGGACAGTGTGTACATAAAAAGAAACTACGACTAGCGAGTAATGCACATGAATGAATTAACGAGTTTCTTATTGTATCTGTCTACTTTGAAAAAAAAAAGTTAGAATGTTATCAATCGTTCATTACTATTTTTGACTATTTAGATAATTTTTAGAAATTTAATGTGAGTGATTATATTTCTTTTATTTATTTATTTATTTACCTTTGCTATGCCTATGATTGATAGTAACGTTTAATGTAGGAGAACTCAAAAGCTGTTGTTTTGAAACAAAATTATATTTTGACTTTTTGTTGTTTGATCTCGAACATAAGACGTTGATATTATTGAT
This sequence comes from Taxillus chinensis, assembly GCA_023512835.1. Classification (NCBI taxonomy): domain Eukaryota; kingdom Viridiplantae; phylum Streptophyta; class Magnoliopsida; order Santalales; family Loranthaceae; genus Taxillus; species Taxillus chinensis. The sequence goes on along the minus strand of CM042090.1, from coordinate 24,446,219 downwards.
GTTAAAGCATTGTGGCTGTTAATTTTAACCGTAAAAGGTGAGTTTTTGAATAATTGAATTTGCTGGAGGCCTGTGAAGACAGGACTGGAGTTTCGATCGCAAGGACGCGACTGCTGTAGCAACCCGTGAGGCGAGGACTTGCTTCATTCGATCATTCATCGGCCACATGTTGGTCCCGTGCTCGATGCTCGATGGTGACAGATTAATCTGGGGGTCATGTTCATCGGCCAATATTGGGATAAGATGTGATAAGATACATGGGGTGGACAGAAATTCTGGTCGGTTATAAACTTACATTATTCATCGTGATTTGTTGCGTAAAATAATAAAATAAAATTTCGACAAGCCCGATCAATTTGACTATACCAAACTTTTGAATGATTAAAATGAATTGTGGGTCAAAGAGAGAAGTCGGTTGGTTGACTATTTGACCTTCCAACATAAAATATATTTTGATGGACTCATGGTGATAATTATTTTTACACCTAGAAAGAAAAATTGTATTCGATGGATGCCATGAGAAAATATGTATTCAACGCTTATATTCTTACTCGCATGCTACTATTCAGATCATAAACGAATATAATAATAATATCTGTATTTGTTTATGTTATAATTATCGTTCTATCTAAAATATGTATATAACTTTTAAATGAAAACAAAATTGGATATATATGTTTGCATCTTAAAAATTATTTATTATTACAATTATATATTGTGTCAGTAAAATAATTACAAAGTCCCCCGTGTGGCGACTGCATCGTTATTACAAATTTACTTAGAGAAAATGAATGTTATTACACATTTGGTGACTGCATAGTTATTACACTACGAGGAAGGATTGTAAACGCATAAGTGGTTCTCTTTGGTTTTTGATAAAAAATTATTTATATTTATTCACGTGAATATATTTTTTTATTTATGAAAGATAAACAAAATTCAAATAAAACTATATTCGCGAATAATATTTAAAATCATCAATAATTACATTAATAATTTAACAAAGAAACAAATGAATATTTATTTATAAATTTTAAGTAATTAATATTTTAATTTACAATCTGTTCAGTAAATGAATAAACTATTGAGTTCATAAATAAATAAATGAATAGTGTATTTATGAATACTTTCTGTGAATTAATGTTTGGATTATTTGTAAATATTAATAAACTAGCATGAATTTCATGATTTTTTGTTTTTATTTGATTGAATTTATTAATGAAGAATACCCAACTGAGTTCAAATATCCTTTTACTCATGGTCCTATAATATCTGATTTTTAGGCATCATATTATCATTATTTGCGGTGGATTGGATATACGGTACAATATTGAAACGTTTTAAACGTTTAGTTGAAATGTTGGAGGCCATATCTCTATTTGTGCGCTCGTGCATGGTGGTCCGCGAGCGACTGTAGTGCGAAGCATTTAAGATTTTCTTCTCATGGCAACCTTTTTTTACTCGTGGTCGGCTGGTCGCTGACGTTTTTGTTTTTTTTTTTTTTTCAAGGCGTAGCCTAATTTCTTACGTGTAATTTTACGTACGTGACCTGTCAACATATCCTAACATTGACATACATACTAATGAACAAATATTAAGTTTATTTATAATAGTACTTTTACAAAATAGATAATGATTAATGAACAAATCTTTAAAGTATAGTTGTTGCGACTTTTATGGTTTATTTATTTACCTTTTACGAGGTATTAGATATATATATACTATGTGAGCAGTTTAGTGGTGTTCTTAAAATAAAAAGGTTATTTGTACGTACTTTTAATTTTATGTTTAAATTTTATGATTTAACTTTTATTGTAATTAGAGTTTTGATTATAAATTTTAAAAAATAATTATATTTGATAAGAAAACTTATTTTAAAACAAATATTTTTTAAAAATCAGATCTCACTAAAATCTGATAAAAATAAAATATGATGAGTCAGAATAATAAAATAATAGACATAAAAGATTTTTAATAAAAGTACACTTGTTATTATATTTTTAAAAACATAATCACATATTTTGAAACGAGTCTCAATTTAAAATCATAATCTGACTATTCCGATGATGTGTTTATGACACATCAACATCCGATTGTCGATTGAGATAAAATTATCTGATTAATTTTCTTTATAATTTTGAAACAATTCAACCAAATAAGCCCATAAATTTATAGTTATTATCTGAATCATAATTTAATTATACCAAAAAAAATAATTGTTTAAATTAAAAATATAAAAAATATAATTAAATTAAATTATTAAAATATTTTTTAACTAAAATAAAAAATAGATAACATGGTCTAAGATCGGAATTAATAGTTAAAAAAAAAGTACGCCTGTTTGCCGGCAGCAGCAGCCGCCATGCCAGAGGTTATATTGAAGAGACGGAATAGTTTAGTATTTTTAATTTTTAAATGACGGACAAAGATAAAATTTGTATTTTATGGTAGTTGATGGGCAATGAACATCACTTAGAATAGTATTCTAATGGTAGTTGAAGTTTGGCATTGTATTTTGGGTCGATATGCTGTGGTCCAGGAGTTTCATATTTTAGTTTTATATGTTGGACATACAACTGTACTCTAATGGTCCAATCAATCAAGTTCTGCTTTTGTTGATTGCAGCAGCCTTGACAATGACTAAATCAAAGTCAGCACCTGTATTTCTAAAAAAAACAATGGACAAAGTTAGTGGAATTTATTAAATTTGCTAAATTTAACAAATTCGTGTAACTTTGAATATTCAAATTTGTTAAACTTTGGCCATATGGTTCTGTAGTTTAAAATTTTAATTATATATTTGGGACATATAAACCGTACCGTGGGAGATGTGAAAAGATACAAAAGTGAAAAATATATATGATTTTTTTCTCCAATGCATCGTTTTCGTGGAAAAGTTATCAGCTTGTTGAAAAACCGTATGAAACTTTTTTACAGCGTTTCCGGATTTTATCTGCTAAAATTTTAAGTTAAATTAATATTTTTACTAGTAATAATTTAATCTTATTTATCTATTTTTTTAATTTATCCTTTTTTTATATTTTTTTCAAATTCTAATAAATTTGCTGGGCAAAGGAGCAGCACGCGCAGGGGGACAACGCTGGGGGAGGAAAAGGTTGAGCAAAGCAAAAGCAAAATTCATATTTATCTTTTTTTTTTCAGCCAGTAAATATATATGACTTAAAGTAAAAGTTAAATTCATATTTATCTTTTTTTTACTAGTTTTACTAATAGTTTATCTAATGCATTGACGATTATTTTTAGCTAAATATGAATTTTATTTTTGCTTTTGCTAATGAATTAGAAATGCTTTGAAACATAAAAAAATAGTACTCATTTTTCTCAAAAATACTCAAATTAATTTTATTTTTTATTTTAAACATAAATAATAAAATTGATAATACATATTATTTTTTAAAACTTTGTTTTACACCTTACCAACTACTATTTTTTTCACATTTTCAATAATTCTCATATGCTCCGACACATTTTTGATTGTTTTTTTCCAAGTGTGTTTAGTTCTCTCATCGCATTCATATAATTGTTTTTTTAAATAATTTAATAATAAATTTTAAAAGTTTGCAAAAAAAATCTCTTCAGTCGGTTTTCTGGAATAAAATATAAAAATAGAAAATGTACACTAAATTCTTGAATTTGATATTATAATATTTTTTCATATATATTATTTGTGTGTTTATTAATAATAAATTGAGACTTTTGAGTCGTTTTAATAAATGAAAGGGAGAGAAACATATAATAAAAATAATTAAAAATATTATTTCAAAGAATAAATATATGCATAGAAAAATGAAATTTATAAGGTTTTTAAAAGATATAGTGTATGTTTTTATCTATGTGTGAGTTTAGTTTATAATGCTAAGAGTGTACTAATAAGTGTTTAATCCCAAATTTTAAATAGCATGCATGTTATATTATCTTGTCACCAATTTTAATGTTTTTGTTTTCTATTGCGTGGTGTGTATTTAAAAAGTCTTGTGTCGTGGTGATTTGTGGGCTCCTTTGCTGGTGGCAACAATTATAAAGTTTCTTTTCCTACATTTTTTTTTATTATTTGTTGGTGTTTCTCGTTGATCTCTTCGCAGGTTACATTGCTTTGCACTCAGGTTATTTCATCGATCTTTTTTCCTTTTACTGTCTTATTACTTATCGTCCTGTTTAGTCTGTAAGCCTTCGTGGCAATCTATGTATTTTTTTTCATATTATTTTATCTTCCATTTACATTCCCTTTTTTTCATGGAAAAGCCTCTCTCGTGAAGTTCTTTTTCAATGGATTTTTTTACGGAGGTTTCAGAGAAGCTTTATTGATTTTATTTTGGCCATATAAGATTTGTCCCCAATATATATATATACACACGTGAAATATGGATTTTTGTTGAATATTTTGTTGTCTTTACTTGGTGGGTTAAATTTTACCAAAACAATGAAGGGGTATTTTATCTAATTTATCCATTCCATTAAAATTTATTAAGTATCGTAGTGCTTATTCTTTTTCCTATTTATTTGTTTGTTTTTTTAAATATATTAATAGTAAAGTAATTTATTCCCTTATTTATTTGAATTGACATTTACATATCAAATAATACAAGCTACGTACTCACCAAAGGAGCCACCATCAAAGGTGCATTCTTGATTAATTCCGCTTATAATATAAAGAGTAATGTTAGGTACTGCATTGTTTTTCGATGATGACATAAATCAGTTGCACATATTATTTTTTAACATAAAATATTATTATTAGTATATAATTGGGTGTAAATAAATATGTTTTAAAACAAATATACAATTAATTAATGTCGCACAACTTAGTATAATCTAATTATTTAGACATTATCCTCATAAATTATTAAATTAATCCACAACATTAATATGCTAACATAAATTCAAGTATTTGTTGATATACTGTTTAATATAATTCGGTTCCTATTTATTAGCATGCATTTATATATGTGTATTTGTTGTAATAAAATTATCAGTTTTAATAATTAAAACTAACTTATCTACTTATATAAAATATAATGCTTCAAGTTTATATATGATTGTTAACACTTTTATTTATCTTATGAATAATGCTTTTGGTGTATGAATTATCAGATCACTAAGCCTCTAAAATATAACCGCAACACTCTAAATCAATTCATCATTCCATAAAGCAGATAAATAATATAATGCATGAAGTCGTACATAATTAATTAACCCTATGGTTGCTGAGGAAAAAGCATGAAAAAATGTCGGGCATATGAAAAAGCTATTGAAAAAAAATATTTCTACTGCTTGGATGGTACGAAAAAGCAACAGGAGGTAAGGAAAATGGCATTGGAAAATGTGATAAATTTTTCTTAGCTCAACGTGAGAAAATGCTATGGAAGTGAATAGTATAAATATAATTACAATTTTATCCTTACAAACAGCTCATGATTTGTGCAATGAAAAGACAAAATGGTAAATTAATAATTAATATATATTTATTTATTTGTTTTATACCTCTTTTCTACCCTAACCAATCACCCCATGGAAAAACCAAATTCCATTTAATTTCTTTCCACCCCTTTTCCACCTGTTTTTTTCATTACATTTTTCATACTTACCAGGCAGACGGTAAGGCAAATGACTTCTAAGAGGAAAGTGAGTTGGAAGGGTTGTCATTTCATCAAACGCCAAGCGTTATCTCTAAGAGATGAAAATGTTGTAAGATTCCATCTCATTTATAAAAGAAGAAAATGTTACAAGAAATTTATGGACAATCGAATCGGGTTTATTAACTGATATGCTTTCTACACTTGTCGTGTGGTTATAGGTTACAAATTTTGCATCCAAACCAACTTATCATTTGCCTCACCTTGAAATACTCCATCTCTAAAATGTTACTATCAAAAAAAGACTTAAATAAAAAATTCCTAGTTAGTCTAAGTCCTCACTGAAAAATTAGACCCGGCTAGTTACCTTGTATATACAAATATTTATATTAAAAATTGGATATGGGGATAGTAACCACTACATACATAGTTACTATTGAAATATGGATATAGATGTATCTTTTTTATTTAAATACAAATAATATTCACTTTTTTAAAAATACAAATTCAAACTATACACATTTTTTCCCTAAGCCAAATACCCGATATAAGAGCATCCATATTAGTTTTATAATCTTTATTTCTATTTTATAGAATAAATATTATATTATTTGATACATTTTGTTTATCTTTCACGTCTCATTTTCATTTATATCTCTATTCTTTTAAATTTTATTTATTTATTTTATATTTACTTTTTTATCTCATCAATTTATTACAACCAATCAAAAATACATATATACTAAGAAATATAATAATAAAATAGTTGAATGATAGATAGTGATCATTCAAATATGAAAATTCACTCTTAAACCTCAATTTTTATCCTATAAAATTTATAGTTTGAATGACATAATGTATGATATTTTTTTATTCAAAATTTAAAACTTTCTCTAATGTTTTAAAAAATTATATTTTTGAATGAGCTGATGTGGATGCTCTAAGTTTCTATTTGGATCCGAATTGGTATTTATGAAACCAACCTATTAAGGACTAGATTTCATCTTAATACATTTAATCAATTTTAATATGTACATATTTTTATTTATTTATGAGTTTTGTTATATAAACTTTTATTGCTTGTGACTACACTCGAAATCTTGTACTTTCAAAAGTATTCATTTATGAATTTACTTTTAATAACAAATTAGTCACACATTAAAAGATTAGACAGTTCATATGTTTAATATCTGTCAAATCGCTTCATATATGTTATCAAGCATATTATTCTATTGTCAAGCACTTAACAAAGTTCAACCAAGCCCATTACAAACATATCTACTGTTCACACTAATTCCAAGGTATATTTTTTTTAAATATAAAATGACATAGTACCATTAATTCAAATAAATGATGTAAATTAATTATTATCATTCAAAAATTATATTACAAGTACATAAATAAATTAGTACTAACTTATTTAATTAATAAGAATAACCGTAATATTATGTTAATGAGCATTTGAGGAAATCTTTCTATCATGTAAATTTGAAGCAGTGGATTTTTTTACACTGAATTAAGATGTCAGATATGTTTTTATTTTAAATACACTCAAATAATTTCAGACAGCTATAGTCATATTGAAGATGAATTTATTTCAGATCATACATGGCGAAATGATGAGTGTAGTGTCACGACCAGAGCGTGGTCTGGCGGGACGTTTCTAGTGGCACGATTCGGGAGAATGGATTCGTGCTCCGCAAAGGGGAGAGGGGTTGGTTGAAGCGTAATGGTGCGCAACGAGAAGGTTTCGAGCGGTTCGTGGAGGAGAACGGATGGAACCCCTCGGAGTTCGAGACGTGCCGACCCGGTTGAATGCGGGGAGCACGCCGCTAGTCGAGGACTTGACGTTGAAGAAGGGATTTGGCCATCCTTACACAAACCGGTCGGGAACCGGAGCCGTTCTCCCGATGAGCCCAGTGGGGGGGGCGAAACCCGGTCTACGTGCGCTTCAACCCTTAAAGGTAAACTTAGCGGACCGTGGATAGAGAAGCTAAGTGCCGCAATGGGTTGAGAGGCGCAGAAACCCGACCCCGTGACAAGTGGTATCGAGCCGAACCGGCCCGTATCCTGAAGACTCGCCGAGCACTCTCGCGAGTAGCGTGATCCCAAGGTGGGAGCTCACGGGGGGAGTCGACCGATAGTGTCTTGCACGTCTCGCGTCCATAAAGTTGGAGTATCCTAGAGTATGATATGGGGGGGGGGACGAAGAGGGGGGGGGGGGAGGGCGAAGGGAGGCGCGTCAGAGTGATCTTGGAATCCTCCTATCCTTTGGACATTGGGCGAGTGGGCGAGCATTTGGTAAAGGTGTTGCAACCTACGGGGAAGCGATGTCCAAGCGTAACATTGGGCGAGTGGGAGGACGTCGAGGTAACGATGCCATCGCCTGCGGGGAAGCGATGTCGAGCAAGCCCCGCGGGGACGTTGCGAGGATTGGGTGGAGGAGAATGTCAGCCCCCCGCGCCGCGGTGCTGGCGGGACGTTTCTATGTGGCACGATTCGGGAATGGATTCGTGCTACGTAAAGGAGAGGGGTTGGTTGAAGCGTGATGGTGCGCGGCGAGAGGTTCCGAGCGGTTCGTGGAGGAGAACGGATGGAACCCCTTCGGAGTTCGACGGCCGACCCGGTTGAATGCGGGGAGCATGCCGCTAGTCGAGGACTTGACGTTGAAGAAGGGATTTGGCCATCCTTACACAAACGGGTCGGGAACCGGAGCCGTTCTCGGATGAGCCCATGGCGGGGCGAAACCAGCTACGTGCGCTCAACCCTTAAAGGCTAAACTTAGCGGACCATGGATGAGAAGCTAAGTGCCGCAAGGGTTGAGAGGCGCGGGAAACCCGACCCGGCGTGAGGGGGGCGGGGTCATATGTATGTGTTTTTACTTTTTAGACGGTTGGAACCATCATAGATACGATATTGCCTTGACTGATCCGTTCCAACAAGGCATTGATTCAGGCTTGAGTCTGGTTCATGATTTGGTGTTTTATTATATTTTTATATGAAATTAAAATAAAAAATTACGTCCCACCCCTTCCCATACTCAAATTGTCCAACACACAAAAAGGAATGAATTTGCGGCGAAACTATATATTTTCGGGTTGAATTCGAGTTTGACAGTATTTAATTTTGATTCAACCTGTTGTCATTCCTAATTATAACTCGTAATATTTCAGTTATTTATTTCGTAAGTAATCTGTAAGTTTTATACTTTTATAACGAATATAGATAAATAAATTGAATGACATCAATTTTTTTAATATTGATTATTGTTTATTAATTAATAAAAGATAAAATTAACAAACGTAATTTACTTATTAAAAAAATACCACATTAAATATTTATAGATAGTAAAAAACTTTTTTATTAACTTTGTTACACAATCAAAACTTATATATATAAATCAATTTATAAATATTACATTTTTTTTTAAGTTACACTCGCATGAAATTAAAATAAATTATATTCCATTCACTAAACTCGCAAACAAGGAAAAGGGAAGATTTTATTATTATATATATAATCATTTATATTCCTTACATTGCACGTATGTTTTTCTTAAGGTAACAGTAGTTTATATCTATTTTTTCTAAATTTAAAATATTTGAAATATTTTTTGATTTCATATACAAAGATACATGACAATAAAACATCTTAATCATTTCATAGCATTAAAATAATATTTTTTACTTATATTTTTATTTAATAATATTTTAAATAATTTAATGTGATAAAAAAATAAAAATTATGAAAAATATGAATAAGAGATACGAGAGGAAAAAAATATATAATTTAATAATTATATAGAGTAAATATTATTTTTAAATATAATTTAAATGAAAAAAATTAAATATATATTAGAACTTGAGAGTTGATTTTATGATTTTTTTTCTAACCAAATAAAAATCGTCTTATATAGAAAATTTTTGCCACCAGTGCTCTTATCCAACATTCAGCAGGTAACAGGTATAAGTAATATTTAAAGTTAATGGTAATGGACAATTCGTTTAATGTTTTTATTCTAATTTCTTACTATATATTTTTATATAATAATTTTATGGACAAATATTTATAATAAAATTTAATGCACTAAATGTTACAGTAATTTTATTTTAATACAAAACTCATTTAAATGTATAATATATATACACATTTGATTATATTTTAAATTTCAATCTTAAAACGATCACGTTATGAATTGGGTTCATTTATCCAATACATTAGCCTTATTACTTTTTAAAATGTATTCACTACAAACCATAGATCGATAATGAAAACTTCTGTTTTATTTTAAATATACAATTACTCATTTCGTAATGAATCGAATTCAAATTTTAGATAAATGTGCATAGTTGTCACATGAACTCTTCATTGCTACATTACATTATGATTTTAAACAAATAACTTTGCAAATTTATTTTTAAAATTTTAACTTTTTGTTGTCTTCTCTATCTTTTCACCTTTTATGGTTTTTTTAAATCAATAAAAAATGCAAACCAATGTTTCGATGTTCACGAATCCACACCATTTGCAAAATGCAATCATCAAACTTTATAACATCGGCTTCTAACCTGCTGAAACCCTAAATAATAAGAGAAAATAGTTTATGTTTTTGAAATGCAAAAAAAAAAAAAAAAAAAACCCTTTGTTTCAATACCTTCAAGTATGGCTCGACGTCAACGGCAGATACGAAGTAGGGGGCTCAATCCACCATCGACAGATAAGGTAATAAGTCTATTATTTAGCGATTTTACCAAGATGATGGATTTTTAAATATAGAAAATTTTAAAATAATATTTTAATAAAATATAAAAAGTTTATTTAATTCATTATCGTGGATAATGTAAAATAAAACTAATTATAATTTGTAAAGTCTATTCTTTAATTAAATTTCAGTGAGCTTACATGCTGTAAGTCATATAAACATTGCAAATAAACATAGACTGAAATTAATTTTCAGCTATGATATTATTTTTAATTGCATTTAAGATATTATTATCAATTATATTCATATTTATGGTTTTACAAAGATCACAAGTTATTCAAATGTTGTAGACTTGTAGCACATTATCATCCGTGTGATAAGTAGAATACTAAAGGTTTGAAAACAGTTAATGGATTAAAAAAAGATGCAATAGCCAATGAGCACGTTTTATGTCACAAATTTAATTGGTGTAACCATACGACAAACCTATCATTTCTTTTAAATTTTAACCCTTTTCCTTGACAAATGATAGAAAAAAAGTTGAAAGAATTTAGAATGAAAAATATATGGAAAAAAATATGTAGAAATAAAAGAGATAAAAAATTTGATTGGTTGGTTGGGGTGAAAAAATGTGAAAAAAATATATTTTATAATTTATCTGGGAGTAAAAAAAATTAAAATTAAAATTAGTTTGAAAAATATCAAGTTAACCTCTTGTTAAATAATACAAAAGTTATTGAAGAGCAAATTAAATAAATTATGGCTATAATAGATTTTTCATAGGATTTCATAATAAATTACTGCAGATTTTATGCCTTTCGGTAGCAATTTTCACCGACCTCATTAGTTTTCTTACTCTATCAAAAAATAAATATAATTTATAAATAGATTATCAATCACCCAAAAGATAGTATAAGAAAAATAAAAACAAATTCCTTTTCATTATTGTGACCGCTACCTTGCATAGGAATGAAATCGGTTCGGTTTGAGTTGGTTTAAGCTATTTTTTAAATCAATTTAATGTGTTTCGGTTTGGACAAAATCAAGCCAAACCAAACCTATTGCTTGGACTAAACCAAACAGACTGAACCGATTCGGTTTGAATCGATGATTTAAATTATTATTAGATTGGATCGGTTTAGTTCATCAATTTTTGAGTTTTTAAAATTGGAATGATGTAAAGTAAAAAAAAGTAAATAATGTATAAGCATATCAATACTAATATATGTTAAATTTATAATTATAAATCTCAAAATTTGATAATATAATTAACAAATACAACATATCAAGTATTAACAAATAATCTTAAATAAATAAATCACGAAACATAAAATACAAATAGTAAATAAGTAAATAATAATATTATTCGGTTCAGTTTGGTTTAAACCGCGGTTTTGAAATCTCAAATCAAACCAAACCGATATATTGTTCAGTTTCAAATCAAAACAAACTGATTTTTATTCGGTTTTAACAGTTTGATAAATTAACGATTTCGACGGATCAATTTGAATCGGTTTCAGCGATTTAACGGTTTAAAGCTACGCTCCGTTGCAATGCAAGCAAATAGGCCTGTAAATGAGCCGAGCCGAGCCGAACTTAGGTGAACTCGGCTCGGCTCATTTAAGGGAAAAAATAATCGAGCCGAGCTCGAACTCGAGTCGAACTTTAAAACCTCTAACTCGGCTCGGCTCATTTAACATTTTACCAAGCTCGAACTCGAGTTTGAGTTCGTATAAGATGATTATTCGAGTCAAGCCGAGCCCTCGATTAACTCGACTCGACTGGAGCTCGAGTTAAAACCGTTATGTCCAAAATTTAAAAACCAAACTCGAACTCGAGTTCGAGCTCGACTAAATTATTAAACAAGCTTTAAACAAGAAACTCGACTCGTTTAAAGCTCATTTAAGGCAAATAATATAATTTTTTGTAAATAATTATTTACAAAAGACAATAAATCACTTAAAAAATGAATAATATTATAGTTTAAAATAACAAACATAATTATAAGCCTTTAGGGCAATATCTTATTACAAATTGACACCTAATATATATTGGATCTTTACAAATTTACAATTGAAATCGAACTCATGAGCATCAAACTGTAATCTATCTTCAAGTCCTGCCATATCTGAAACCTTCAAAACAAGAACAAAAACAATAGTATATAAATATTACATAATTTATAAAATTTAGTAATAGTGAAAATTTCAATACCATCACCGTACCTGCATAATGTCCATGAATTGCAACTGGACACACTGGTTGTGCCATCAATAGATTCAGGAAAAAATAAATATGAATTATATAATCAGAAATTCTCCAAAAGCTACATGACCACCTGCGTCGAAATCACGACCAAGTTTTGTGTTTTCTCCACATATCAATAAAACTAGAATTAGACTAGCGTTAATAAAAACTAACATGAATTATATAATCATAAAATATTTGTCGTCAAATATGTGAATGGATTTGTCCCATATACCTCACCTCATTTCCATACATATTTTTTCTCGTAGGAACGTAGCCGGTTCTCCAACAACAACACAACAAGGTGGCGGCAGCAGTTTAGCAGCATTGTTACAGTGGTTCCCTCCTTAATAAAGAAGATGCAAAAGCAAAGCAAGTGGAGGCAACAGCAGGATAGCAACACAGCAGCAACATAACTCATTGCAGTGGTTTCCTCAACACTTTGCAGGCACTAGACGTCTCAGCTACACATCAGTCGATGCCGACTTATCTTGTGATTATTCAATTGAGCCGATTAAGTTCCAACCTCGTTAAAACCTCTGGGAAAAAACCCACCATAACACACGCTAACACAGAGTATCCAAAAGACCCAAAAATGGAATTAAGAGAAATGAGCTACACCACCTAAAAGAAACGTGCAGGGAACATAAAATGCAGTAGATAAGTAACTAAAATTCATGATTTTCTTGGAGAGACCCAGATGAGGAAAAAGAATAAATAAAATGTACATTGAAGAACTATTGATATTCGGTACTTGCACTTTTCCAGCTAGAAACATAAATGGGGAAATCATTAATATCATAAAACTATGCCAAGAAGTTGATTGTATACCTTTCTTCCTTGGTTCTTTTTAAGCTTTGGATGAGCACTGATCTCCCATCCTCAACCAATCCAGCCCATCTCTGCATAGAACCACTAGGACAACTTAGAGTTGAGAGAGGGTTGGGGTCATAGGCCAGCCAGTGACTGATTCTCCCATTTGGTATTTAATATAGAATAGAACCAAGCAGAGCTTTAATATATATAACATGTATTGGGAAAGGAAAAAAAAGATCAAATTTAAATTTTCTTAAAAACGTTTTTTGTGTTTCCAAAACAAACTGAAAGAAGAGCAAAATAATGATCGTGCTTTTGAGCCATATAGATTGATAGGAGGTACAAATAATGAACAAATGAATATAGTTGATGCCGCCTAGCAAAAATGATAATGGAACGATATAAACAATAAATTCTCAATGAATTTCATTTTTATCGTAGTAAAAAATTAATTAGCTTTCAAAGAATCAAAATAACCTTCCCCGAATGTTCCCTTTTATGTTATTTTAACCTTCTTCATATGATCCATCATCATAAACCCAAAAATGTGCATCACGAGGTATTGTACAATGGGTAGCTGAAATGCAAGTATAAAATAATAGTCAAGTAGATCCAAAGGGCCATAAGAACCGTGTATAAGGCTCCCCAATCTATACAAACTAAATGAATTAATAAGTAGAAAACATAAAAACGCCAGGAAAATACATGCATAAGTGCAAAAAATTTCACCTCAAGCCTAGGAAAATACACTCATCATGCAGTCAGACGTAAAAAAAATTACACAAAGATCTAGATATAAATAAAAAGAATTCAAAAAAGGTGCAACTGAATCAACATTATCAACTAATTAACTCTAAAAAATCTAAAAACAAACCTATATATTAATAAATCAAATCGAAAGCTACAACATGGGCTTATATCGAGCTTGTTTTCAAATAGGCATTTAAACGAAAGGTTAAGAAAGCAAAAATTGAGGGAGATGAGAAATCAATACTTTTGTTTCTTTGTCCAGGACTTCTTCTTGCCCCCGTGGCACGCTTCTTGTGCATCGAGTCCCCAGAAATACCTGCAAACAACAGATCAAATCAACAACACCCCTTACAGAGATAAGAGAGAAACATCGATTCACCGATCGATTGAGGGACGTTTGTGTGAATCGAAAATGGAAGCAGCAATGACTTCACATACCCATCTCCGGCGTACGCTGTGAACCCACCTTCACCTCTCCCTCTAAGCCACTAATCCGGACGCCCGCAGCAAGCCTTAACAACGTTTATATTTGGGTTATATGTGTAGATCTGGCTCATTTGACTGAAGACCCATTTAGTGATAATAAGGTATGGCCATGTCACCGCGGCTCTTACGGACCGTCGCCGTCACCGATGAAAATGGAAAGCGGATGGCCCATCACCGGTGAGGATGGCTAGTCACCGTTGCCAGAAAGATGGAAAGATGGAGGCGGAGAGAACAGAGACCGAGAGGGAGAGTTGGAAGACTAGATCCGGCGACGTCCGGGTTGATTGACGTCGGAGGATGGGAATCTGGGATCAGTCAGAGGTCGGATCTGGGAAGTGGGAGAGACCGTGGGAACGGCCGAATGGGAAGGGACAAACGAGACAAAAATCTAGGGTTGGACCAAATGAAAAAAATGATATATACGGACTGCGAACCGCAGTGATGACATTATATATATATTCAGGCCCATGTGCATTCTTGGACCAAATCCTTTTAAGTCCATACTCAAAATGAATCCTATTTTAGATTGTCAAGCCCGCAAAAATCGTAGGCTCTCGTAAAGCCCGCAAGAATTTAAATACTGTACAAATTTTACAGATAAAAGTTAAATGTAAAACTTCTGTTGTAAAAATGATTTTATGATATCTAAAAAATTTTTCCCTAAATAAATGAAAACAGATTCTTGTAGAAAATTTACTACTAGTATTCTTAATAGTTCAAAAAATCAACTCCATCACGTCACTTTATATCCTCTTTCAAACTATTCAAAATCAATGATAATTAAAAATGGAATTGAGTTCGTTAAATGATATTAACCTGGATAAAAATATTAACATGGTTCTTATATAATACTGGGACAAAACTATGATAATGAACAAATTCATTGATCTATTAATAGAGAAAGTGATAAAATGCATGGATATAAACGAGTGAATTAGTATCATTTCAAAATTCTAGTCAAAATTATTAAAATTTTACAATTGTATGCTTAGAATTTATTAGGCACATAAGGGTAGATGTGAAAACAAGAATTTGGGAGAAGAAACACTTGATTTTTATTCACTATATGGCTTAATTACCTATATGTACCATTAGCCCATTACGTATTGTGCGATACAATCCGAAAAAAGATATCCTAAATAATCTATTTCCTCAAATACCAAATATCACAATATCCCATATATTACGATACCTCATATCGACTTCCTAAAATAAAGCTATTCTACAATATGCAAGAAATATCCATAAATATTTTAATAGTATAATATGATTACCTTTATAATTTTCATATTAAATATTATTTTTCCATTTGAATAAGAGCACAATTAATTTACAATTAAGATTAAAATTTAAAAAATATTTAGTTATAATAAATTAATGTAACAAAATATTAAGAATTTCAGTTTTCTAAAATTCTATAAAAACTTTAAACATGTAAAACTATATAGGGATATGGCACACAAGTATACACAAGTAGGGATTGATAATTATAGAAATTGTAAGATAAAAATAATTGTTTTTTCTTATACGAGCATACATTCATAATTACAAAATACTTGTAGTTAGGTCGAAAATTATGGTCCTATTTAGATACACAATGGGCTTCATCAATTGCAAATAGTATAAATTCACGAGTCTCCAAGCCTCTAAAGTGGTTTTATCAATCTACATAATATAAACCATGCATGCTTTGTTTTTATTTAAAGTGATTCAAAGGTTGTGGCAAGATTTTAAAATTTTCAAACAAAATAAGAGATGTTTATATAAGATGGGCCTCAGACAAGATAGGACTCATTTAGGGGCCACATAATCACCATGTTGGCAGCCACCCCTCTTTTAGTGTGAATACTACACCCAAAGACTTTGATCCCAACGTACATGCGTGTGTTGTGGTGGTTGGAAAAAAAAAGTTAAAAACTTATATTGTGAAGGAATCCAACTCAAGCATGCAAAAATCTGGAATAAAAGAAACACGTGAAGGGTGTTTGATGAAAATCTTTTCCGTTTATAAAATTCATATTAAACGGGAAAGAGGTTATCACAATCATTTCAATTACTTTTAATAGTGATCTATAAATACATAGCACTCCAATATATTTATTTAAATTATGAGAACATTCAATAATAAAAAATAATACCTTCACTATAATGATGGGTTCAAACGTTAGGTGTATTCGCACAGATGACGTCATGACAATGTTTGATGCAGATCGACAGTTGGGTGCAAACTAACAACGCTGGATGCAAATCGATGGCTACTCAATGAAAATCGACGATATTAGGTACAAATCGACAATGTTAGGTGTAGATCGACACCACAATGTGTGTATTAACACCATTAGGTGCGGATCCATGCCATTTGAGTACGGATTGATGGGACAATGGACTGTTTTTGAAGGGAAACAAGTGATTGGTATTATGATTCAATAAGTTAGAGGGTGAGGAAGAGTACTAGGTTTGTGCTTAGTATTTGTGTGGTGACTTCGCAATGACCAAGAGAGAAAGTGTAATAATATACAAATATTTACTTTTATTATTCTTTTATTACTAATGGCCAATTGACAATTACATATTCTTATTCACACATTAAATATTATTTTATATTTTTTACAAAACATATTTTCTATTTTATTTTATTTTATTTTTTTAATTATAAATTTTTAAACGAGTCAAACGAGTTTTAACCGAGTCAGGCAGCTTTAAACGAGCTCGATTTAAACGAGCCGAACTCACGAGCCCTGTCGAGCTTAATCGAGCGAGCCGGGTATGTTCGTTAGCTAATCGAGCGAGCAACAAGATGCAGCGAGCTAAGCGGTGTCGAACTCGATTTCGAGCCAAGTTTAATCGAGCGAGTATCGAGCGAGCTGTCGAGTGTGTCGGCTCATTTACAGGCCTACAAGCAAAGTGTTATGGTCCGCCCTCATACAAATATTGCTTTTAATATTTTATATCGACAAATGTAAAAAATCAACAATCAGCTTTTACAAAAACACTTGTTCTAATAATGATTGAAAAAGGAAAAAATTTTATAATCAGAGGAAAAAAAACGTGCACGGTACACCCGGCGCAACGCAGCCGCACTCGCACACTCTAGACTCCAGTCCCGGCCGGCGGCTGCCTCTCCCTGCTCTCCGCCTGACCTCAGGGTGCCGTCGGGTGTCTACGATCGAACATCGACCAACAGGCAACAACCATCTCGCTGTGAGGGACGCCAGACCGAGTCGACAGACGAGCGCCGCTCCAAACCGACAGCCTAGGAACCTCCAGCCGTCCGGCGTTACATGTTGTGTTGGACCCCTACTCTCCATAAATCAGATCTGGAGGACGAATGAACTGGGCGACCAACGACCAAAGTCACTGAACGACGTTAACGGGTTTCTGCTTCGGTTCCGTACGTATTTCTCCCCCCCCCTTTTTTTTTTGCCAATTCCGATTGCTTCATAAATTTGCTGTTGCCTTTTGTAATTTGGTATCGTGTTATTTTGGAAGTTAATTGGATTTTGGATTATTTGGATTTTAATTTATGAAATTTTTAAAAATATCTAGTGTTTGATGTTTGCTGTGTTTAGTTTTTTGTCAATTTGTGATTGTGCCATTGCCTGCTATTATATTCTTGTTGTTAATACAACGGATAAATTTGTAATAAGGAAATTGAAAATTTCTTTTCTTATTCTTCTAAATGAATGTGTTGACCCTAATAATTTTATTTCGGATCCTGGGCTACGATAACCGATCTAATGTTATGTTAGTCCCAAAGAGTGCATGGTGTTGTAATTTTTGTCAATGTTGGCAAGAAGTGTGTGTGAAAAATACAATGTATATCTTCTAATAATCTCGTAAGGAGATCTTTATTGAGTGAGCTTGTAGAGAGAGTTGGACACAATACGTTAAGTCTCTTTAGCTTTTATAAACTCATCATGATAAAATTTTTAGTTCAAGTGATAAAAGAAATTTCCTTTAGCTTTTATATTTTTTGGTTGCTCATAATGAATCCATCAATGAAGTGGTAGAAAATTGTTCAAAAAATAACAATTTAACTCACCATAATATATAAAAAATACTATGCAATCAAATTGGAGATCAATGAATGAATGATTATTTGATTATATACATTGAATATGATGTATTTGATAACATAAATAATGAAATTATCTTGTAACGATATTAAAATATGAAGACTTACAAGTGGATTTTATGAAATTTCATGTATTTTTTAGTGATATTATATTTAAAGACTTGTAGAATTAGAAGAATTTTTTGACATTTTATGTAATATTTTTTAGTGATGTTATATTCATGCTTTATAATGAATATTGAACCTATATACATGTATATATTTTTAGTAATCTTATATTTAAAGACTTGTGGTTTCATATACTAATCGATAAAATATATTTGTGACTTACATGGAAATTATTCTATGGTGTAAATGAGTAAATATCAAAAGTCTACGATTGGTTATGCAGACGGAAGGAGAGCAATCAGGAGGCACTTGCCAAAAGGCCTTTTTTTTGCAGAATTAGTTGGATCACATGGCTAGTAAGACCATTTACTCACATCAATAAAGGCTATTTATGAATACGAATGGTTTTTGACT
Source organism: Taxillus chinensis (assembly GCA_023512835.1). NCBI lineage: Eukaryota > Viridiplantae > Streptophyta > Magnoliopsida > Santalales > Loranthaceae > Taxillus > Taxillus chinensis. The sequence goes on along the minus strand of CM042090.1, from coordinate 24,427,027 downwards.
ATTTGCTTGACAAATAAGGTCATTCCATTGTGAATAGGTGACAAATAATGACCATTTACTTGGTCATTCCAAGTTGTTAGATACTTATGTCTCTATAAATAGTCAACTTTGGGTTAAACTTCTCCAGTGATTGTTTGTGAAGATATAAGTGATGTTAAGTTCTGTTAATGTATGAAAATATAATTTTTGTTAATGTCTCTTTAATTAGTTAGTTGTGGGTCGAAAGGGGGAGATATTGTTTATTAAAATATGAGTGTTGTTAATGCGTGGTATGTTGTTGTTGAAAGGTGCAACTTTTTTGTTGGGTACCCGTGGGTGTGTGAAGAAGAATGTAAAGGTAACATGTTTGGTTAGAGTGTTTTTTATTTTCATTTTCAAAATGTAATAACTGTTTTTAAGTACAAAGAATTAAAAACTGAAACAATAAAATATTATTTTCAATTTAGAGGATTTTTATAATAAAAATATTATTTAGTTGTTTTTAGTTTTCTATTTATATGTCCGAAAATAACTACCATATTTTGAAAACAAAAAACACTTCAATCAAACATACACAAAAATGCTTCATCATTATAACTTGCTAATCAAAATTATAACCTAGGTGTAGTGTCTATCGAGGAAGGTGTTTGAATACAAGTCATCACAAATAATAATAATCACAAATAACTAATTTCATTATTATCATTTATGTATAATAATAATAATAATAATAATAATAATAATAATAATAATAATAATAATAATAATAAACTACAAACATTGTCTTCCTTAACCTCCCTCCTCTGTAAGCTCTCAGCTTGTACCAAGGAACTGTTGAGGCCTTTGATTTGTTTTTTGTTTTTGGATTCAATTTTATTCTGATTCTGGAGTTTGCGAAGTCTTCAGATGAACTGGAGTAGCTGAGGAAGGAGGAGGTGGTGGAGTTCAATCATGGCGACATGGCTGAGACGAGGCGCTAAGGTGTTTATGCTCAGCTAGGTGAGGCCTCGAGGCTGCGGTTGTTCTTCTTGTTGCTTGCTTCTAGATCTGTTTTGATTTTATTTTGATTTTTTTATATCTTATTTGTGTTCCACGCTTGTCAGAGGAAGGGTTTTGGCGTGTTGGACCTCAACAAAATTGCCGACTCATTTCTTCCGTGACCTGGACGTCTCGGCGTCACAAGCCAAAATCACGTTTTGGTAAACCATGCATAGATATCTGTAAGTACTATCTGTTCAAATATTTGTGCATCCGTGTCATCATTTTGCACTGATTTCTTTGATTTCTGCAGGTCCAGGGGTGTTCCTATGCGGTCCATTGCCGACACTTTTTGTAAATCTAAACCACATGAATCTGTATGTGTGTTTTTCTTTCAAAATTTAATGCTATTTTTAGAATATTTTTTATTGGTTTAATACATCATTTTTAAAACATTGGTAATGACGACATCATCTTATCAGTTAAAGCTTGATGCTTGAGCATGTTAGATTGACAATAATCATGTTCGTTGTTGAAAGTATTGTGTGATTCACTTGAAACAATTGGTATGTAAAAGTGCTGATAATTTTCTTCGTGTCTTATTGGGTTTTATGTAATGATGCAACAAAATTAAGCTAGAAGTGGAAGTAGATTTCAGGCCTTATCAAACGCTCATTACTTTTAGAGTTTGCTTCTCATTTAAATATTCATTGTTGTTACAGGGACAGGTAAGTGTCTCTGGAAGACTCGATATGTCACGGGCTGTGGCAACTGCAAAAGGTATTTATATACTGGCAGATTGTTTAAGTTTGTGCCTCCATGCATGTTTTTATGTGTGTTGGTCTCATGTTTCATTCCAAGGTCTTCTTGTTTGCCATTAAGTTTTTTATATGCGGCACACACTATGTAGAAGTTTCTCTGTTTACATGCATATCGTGATCATGTGTGTTTGTGTGCACAGCAAAAATTTGACGCATGATTTGTGTTTCATTTATATTAATAAAATGCTAGGAATGGCATATTTTTCTGGTGATGTTCAGCATCCTGGGCTGTCTTGACTAGTGATATATCACGACATTTCCAAGAGTTTGGCACATGATTTTTGGTTTGTGAATACTGATAAAACACTAGGAAAAGGCTCCTTTTTTATCACATTCACATCTCTAGGACATCCTTCAGTTGTTTTTTATGATTATTATTGAAAAAATAGAAATATTATTATGGCCACTAAGAAAGTGACAAAAAGTTACACGACTCCACTTGCAGTGAAGGAGATCAAAGCTTTCATCCATAAGAGAGAGATTACACCAGATACCCGCATCTAACAATAATATTTCTCCTTTTTCAATAAAAGAACAACTGAAGAATGGTCTAGAGATGTTACCGTGATCAAGGGAGACCAAGGTTTGATTCTGCTTTGCAGCAGATACTCGATGATTTATCAGATGGTGGATTCTACAGCTAAAATTTAACGTAAAAAGTTGCACTAATGAATGTCCTTTCATGGTGTTAGAGCAACTCCAACCCACTCTCTATTGTGTACATGTAGAGAGTAAAATTTTAAAACTATGCTCCAACAGACTCTTCACATTACTCTTTACATGTAAATCTTACTACAATAACTCTTCATTTGTGAAGAGTTACTATTCATTATATACATTTTATTTTATTATTTTTTTGGTCTCTCTGTCTCTTCCCTCATCTTGCCCCATCCCAGTTGCTGCAGTCAACTCCCACCATCACCGTCCGCCCCTCCTTGTGCCACCGACCGGTGCCCTTGGTCGACCACCATTTGGAGGATGGCGTTGCAGGTCCCCTGGTCCAGCTCACGAGCCACAGGCCAAAAGAGGACTATGGAGGATGGCGTCACGGAAAACAGGCTCTGCAAATGGGGGAGGGGGGAGATCACACAGTGGCATCGGGGCAGGGGGGGGTCACGTAGCGCCGTGGGAGATCGCGCAGCGGCGGGGGACAGGGGAAGTAGTGCGCAGCGCCGTGGGGGAGCAGTGGTCACATGGCAGGGAAGGGGTAGCGTGGGGAAGGGGGGGGGGGAGGACACACAGCGGCAGGGGATCGAGTAGCGTGAGGGAATTGTGTCAGGAGCTGGAGTTTTATTAATATTTTAATAAAAATATAAGTAAAATAAAGAATAGGGTTGGAGTTGAATATACAAAATAGCTCTCTACATTTAAAAAAACCTCTACATGTAAAGAAAATATACAGATTAGTGTTGGAGTTGCTCTTAGTGGTTGGACTCTTGCTTGCTTGCTTATAGATTTAAAGGTTTCTGGTTTTGTATATGGGGCACAATGAAATGATGCTTTATTGGACAAACCCATCACACTTTAAATATGCATTATTGAGTTTTGTAAAGTAGTTTTGGGAGCCTAAGGCTTTGTTTTTCAGGACGTGATTGTTCTGCGTATGGTGAAGATTCTATCACTGGGTTTGGCCAAGTCAATGTTGTTAATGCCCTTCGCTCGGGGGATAGAAGCAAAGCTTCTTGTTTGCTGTCTCGTCTAGCCTGTGAGAACAACTACTTAGGAGGTGATGGCTTTCTTTATATTCTTGAATACTGTGTGAAGGCCCCTGATCCATTGGTAAGTGAAAAAATGAATGTGATTTTCAGTATCATTCTGTATATACTTAAATTGAGCTGTCCTCTAACAATGCACTGCTGCAATTAAATATTACATTCCACATGAAAATAGTGGTGATGTGCGAGTCCATTGTTGAACTTCTGGTATGCTGAATGTTTGCATACTGACTGTATTATTAATGAAAGCTACTTGTTTAATTGACACAGTTTGTCATGGAAACGTGGAGAAAAATGGAAGAAAATGGGGTTTATGTGAGTGAAAGATGCTATATTCTTATCATTCGTGCTTTCTGTGAAGGGGGCTATCTGGATGAGGTATTTTATATTTAATATTCACTCTATGCATCTCATCTATTATGAATGGTTTGTGTATAAAAGCTATATACACATTATTTTTTGCATATCAGAATGGTAATTTTTATCAATATTGGAATGGTAATTTGGATATATATATATATATATCTGCAAAATTCAGTGCGTGCACTCATTGTTCTATTGAAAATTTCTTGCTCACTTTGTTTTCTACATTGTTCAGGCATTTAATTTTCTTAAAAATATTGGTGAACATCATTGCATCCATGCGATTTTGCCCTTGTACAATACTTTTTTGGGAAGCTGCGTTCAAATGCGAAGCCTTATCCATGTCAATTTGTGTCTGGATCTAATGGATCATAGATTGGTGGGAAAGAATGAAGTAACATACTGGGAACTTCTCAAGGTGTGTATTTTCTGCTGCTTGGAAATTATGAATTAGAAGTTGCACCACCTTATCTTGACTTTGATGCCATAAATTCGTGTCATATGCTATATGTTCTGTTTATTTGATTTTTTTTTTTAAATTTTCAATTCATTGCACTGTACTGATAAATTTGATATCCTTGGCCAACATAAAAACAAACAATATGTATCTTAGTAGCACAAATATGGCAACGTTTCTGAATCTAAAACCTACAATTTTCTGGTTTGATAAAGTACTCAGAACCATATGAAAATAAAAAAATAAAAATATTATAGAAGTGACCGTCATATTTAAACATATCCACACTATCTGTTCTCTACCCTTTTTGCGACTGCTTTATGGTCTCTATTGTTTAGCTTCTCAGAAAATTAGATGAATTAAGCAACATGATAGTTTATTAGTCCTTTGCATTTTTTAAAATGTTATAGACGTGACATTAATATCTTAAACTTATCCACATTATCTGTTTTTTTACTTGCTTTGAATCTGCTTTATGCTCTCCGTTGTTGTGCTTCCTAGGAAATTGGACGAATTAAGCAATATGGTAGTTTATTAGACCTTTACTAGAGCTTGCTTTATTCTTTTGGCTTTGTTAAATGGATTGGAATTGGGCATGGATTTCCCATATTTGATTCGATTTATTCTTTTTGGCTTTGTTAAACGAATTTTGAGGGGTGATCTAGAGTCGATGTATATAAAATTTGATACATATTATTATTCTAAAAGTGTTCCTCCAGCTTGCAGTTTGGCAGCAAAATATCTCAGCCGTCCATGAAATTAGGAAGGAATATGTAAAATACTACAGTCCTAGTATTTTCTCTTTGCGACAATTTATATGGTCATTCACAAGGCTGAGAGACTTGCAAGCTGCTTATGAAGCTTTGCAACATATGGTGGCTTTGGCTTTCAAGGATAACGAATTTTTTTATAGAACTGGTAAAGGGAAGTTGTCATCTTCCAGATTGGACATCCCGGTACCTACAAGTGGCACATTGAGTTTGGAGATATCTGGTGACAGAAAAATTGAAAATTCTGTGTCATTGTTGTGTGAAGACTTCAAGGCAACTGATACCCGTTTGGCTGACCTTGGGAATAGTGATATGATTGGCATGACAAGCAGAGAAGTTGTGGGGGTTAAAATGAGATCTCTGAAATCACATGACAACAAACTTTTGTTGAAAGTCCTCAGGTGGTCGTTTAGTGATGTGATACATGCATGTGCACAAAATCATAATTGCATAATGGCAAAGCAGTTGATGCTACAAGTAAGCGAATTCATCAGTTACTAGAATGTATTTTTGCTTGCATGTGTTGTGGGTGTGTATGAGACAGTATGAAAAGGGAACAGGGATCGTTGCCAATAGTTACCGGGTGAGTTTGTTTGTTTTTATTATTGTGGAAGCCCCTTCCATGCATGATCCCCTGTAGCCTCAGTATTTTTGGGGATGTGACTAAAAAATCTGAAAATGAAAATGGAAGCAAACAAGCAATCACACCACGATTTGTTTAACCTATTACTGCCATTGTATGTAGTTTTTCCTTCTAACTTGTAAAATATTCGTTCCTGTTTTCCACCATGCATTTTTCTCTCCTAGATTTTTTTAATTTAATATTCACTTCTCTTGCATTTATGAAGATCAACACTCTTTTATGTTTACATAATGTTCTGTTTTATTTAGATGCAACATCTTGGGTTGGAACCATCTTCCCATACATATGATGGTTTCATCAGAGTGATTGTTTCAGAGAGAGGTTCTCGTGATGGGATTGAATTAGTAAGTTCTATTTGATAATTACATTGAACAATTATTTTCTAAGGTCTTATTTGTTCTATCATGTTCCTTGTTTTTCTATTGTTTGCTTTTGGTGTCCTACTAGGTTTGCTAGATTTTTTTTGTCTATTATCAGGCATGAATTGATTTGCACCTCTTTCTTTCTTCATTTTTGTCTCTTCAGTTAAAAATTATGGAACGCCAAAATCTGAAGCCCTACGATTCCACTCTTGCAACCCTTGCAACAGGTTGTAGTAAGGATTTAGAACTGGATTTAGCTGAGGCTCTGCTGGAGAGAATTTCTGAAGCACCATGTGCTCACTCTTACAATGCTTATCTTTTGGCTTGTGGCATACTAGTGAGTTAATTTTTATCTTTAACTTTCTAACATATCAAATAGGGAAAAAAGTTTTGGTATTCATTTTCGTGAATTATCCTTAAATGATTAAAATAAAAAAGTATGATTTCATTGAATTCTCACCACATTAGGGGGACGGGCGAAGTAAAAAATAGTAGAGAAAAATAATTCTTCTTATATATTGAGAGATGACAACACTCATATACGCTCAACGGATAGACGGAGTTTAGCACTTCCCGTAGTTTATAAGGTAACCTCGAAGTCGACTCTTCTAAAAACTATTCTATATCTGCTTGCTGCAACATAATTGAATCCAAGGGACTCTAGTGGGGATCTTCTGAGAGCAGATTGATTTCTCTCTCTAAGAAAGAGTTTCGGATTGTTCAAAAGCCCTACTTTGCCAGGCCCATCAGGTTCCATTCCCTATTTGTCTGCGGATCTCATGGGAAGTACCAGAAAGAGAGGCTATCAATCAATCCCTTTGTAAAGATAGATATGCGTTCGTAATAGAGAAGATATAAAAGGAAACTAAATATACATCAAGTAATTATAAATATTTGACAATTTAGATGATTGGAAATTCATTTCAACTCTCCTTATGTTGGTGCACAAATATCGCACATGTCCAACTTGGACAAGGATGTGTGAAAAGGAACATCAGAAATCACACGTGTCATTATATTAGCAAGTTGCTCTGTCCTTTATTTTACTTATAAATTTTTTTTAGATTATTCTTGATATAATTTCTATCGATTTCAACATGCCTGGTTTAATCATGTCACACTGGATTATTACCTATTTAAATGACAGCTGCGATATCACAAAAAAAGTATCATTCACTTTCGAGGACTATAACCAAGTTCACGTAAAAAGATACATTGCCACATAAGTTCTATAGTAGCATGATGAAAAATCCGATATTCAACTTTTGCATTAGATAAGAAAATCACATTCTATTTCTTTTCTAAGTTATTAAATTTTATGGAAGTAGACTTTTTGTCTAATTTGGATCCAACAGAGTTAAAATCGGTGTATCCAATAATGTCTAGGTGTCAATGCTTAGAAAACATAATACTTTTACTGGAGAAGAATTCAAATATGCCAGAATATGATTCACAATACCCATATGTCGATCACTTCAATTATGCATGAATTGACTCATAACACTAATTGATCGAGTGTGAGTCGGATAAATTAGTTTTTCCACTAACCTTTGATATCTCTCTTTGTTCGTGGGAGCCTAAATGAGATAGATATTTAGATCATGGTTTACCTCAATAGGAGTATTTGTAAGTTTACAGGTTGAGTTACCGATTTCAGTTAGGAGGTCCAAAACATACTTCTATTAAGAGAGAATTTTTTTTATTTGGATCGGAATACTTCATTGCGGAGGAAGTATTTTAGAGCTCCCAAGTCTCTCATCTTAAACTCCTTTCGTCAAGTGACAACAAAGTTTTTCTATCTTAGTTATGTTATTACTTGTAATAATTATGTTATCAACATAAGCAAAAGGCAATGTAATGTCATCACCAACTTTTTTTTAGAAAAGAGTTTGATCAGTTAGGACCTGCGTAAAGCTAAATGCTTGTATTGAGTGACTCAATCATCTAAACTAAGCTCTCGATGATTGTTTCAGACAATATAATACCGTTTTTAATTTGCAAACTTTTGCTTTTCTTGGTGTAAAATCCAGAGGAAGATGCATATACACCTCTTCTATTAATTCACTATGAAGGAAAACATTCATATTAAACTATTGTAATGGCCGGTCTAAATTAGCTGTTTGAGACAGAATTACTCTAATAGTTCTTATCTTAGCCACATGAGTAAAGGTTTCCACGTAGTCAATCCCATATGTCTGAGTGTAACTATTGATAACTAATCTCGCCTTATATTTTCATTTGACTTATATCTTACTGTAAATACTATTTCCATTCCATTGTCTTTTTATCTCGGGATAACTTAACCTTTTTTCAAGTGAAATTCTTCTAAAGGACTTTTATTTCTTGTATCATAGCAGACCTCCATTCGGGATCTTCAAGAGCTTTGTGAAAATGTCAAGGAATAGACATAAAAGATGACCGAAGGACAAAAACATGATATTTAGACAGACGATGATAAAATATAGTTAGAAATAGGATAAACAATACTAATTTTAAAAATCTCATTCTATCAAGTTCTTTATGTTCATGAAGAGAATAATGTCGGCCTATGGGATTGTCTAAACCTGTCTAGTTAGAGGCAAGATATCATTTGCATTTAGAACTATAGGTGAAGAGTTAAATACCTTAGTGGAAATTTGTGTCGTATGATCAATCGTAGAAGAATCTTCTTATGACATAATAGTATCATTGAGAGGATGATTAAAGTCTAGAGTAGCATTTTGTCTTGCATAATATTTTCCAACATCCAAGTTGGCTTTTTATTTTTACTTGATTCAATTATTACAAGATTAACATTAGGAGAAGCTAAAGATTCTCACTCACTCGAACTAGGAGCTATGAACTAGGAACTGCTACCTATTTTTTTAAATGGGTAATAAAAGATTTTTATTAAGAAGAGAGAGCACATGAGAAGTATACTAGGAGGAATAACAAACAATAGCAAGAGAAAAAAAAGAAAAAAGAAAATAAAAAAAGCATCAAAACGAACATCCCGCGATTACATCCAAAATACTAGAGAAATGACTCTTTCCCGAAATAGACATTCAATGCGAAAGAGATCCGAAGAAAGATAATTTGAGCTCCTCCATACTCCTCTTGCAATTCTTAAAAAGGCATGCATATCGCTTACGCCAAAGGCACAAAATAATGCGAGGAGCCATACACCAAACCAAAGAGTGCTTACCCATTAAACCAAACCAATAGAAGAAAAGGCCAGTAAGGGTTGGAGGCATCACTCAATGCACCCCAAACAAATTCAAAAGCAAAACCCATAGCTTCTGAGCCACCAGACAGTGAAGATGTATGTGATCCATTGTCTCCTTTGCTGCCTTGCACAAATAACACTAACTGACAACTACCAATCCATGATACCGAACATTATCAACATGTAAAATCTTCCCCGGCATTGTAGACCAAGCGAAGAAAGTCATCTGGGAGGAATTTGCACCTTTCAAATACTGCACCAAGGGAAACAGCCAGGCTCGGGTGGGTGAGAGTAGAATAGAGGGATTGCACCTGAAACCCTTTGGAACAATCCGGGCGTCTACACATTCTGTCGGGGACAAAGTGACGAAGCGTAATAGAATACACCTGGTGAAAAAATGAAGAGAAGGCCTCAAGTTCCCAATCCTGAGCCACTCTAGAAAAATTCACCTTTTAATGAACTGAGTTATTCTCCCTTCAAATTCACACCTTCTTTTCATCTAACCATAGTTGTTCTGCTTCCTTACTATGAAGTTTCCCACGAATAGGGAAAATAGAGATATGTCTATACAAATTGGATACTTGCTCACAAAATTGAACATCCATAAACAAAGTATTTAGAGTAGCTAAAAAACACACATTTGAGAGCATGAGGGTGAAGTTTATGTTGATGGAGGTTGTGCACATGAATAGAGTGCAAACAACCAAAAACTTTAGGGCAAATGGTAAGAGCTGAAGGGATGTTGTGAAAGTGTGATAACATCATTAATGGGCTTTGATAGTCAATGATATGAGCAGATATTTGATTGATAAGATAATCAACGGTTATGATGGCATCAACCTAAAAACATTTAGGAACTTTCATAGTAAAACACAAAACCCAAGCCACTCAAAGAAATGTTAATTTTTACGTTTTGCTATGCCATTTTATTGTGGCGTGTGAACACATGTTGTTTGATGGAGGATGCCTTGTTGTTTAAAGAAATCAAGAAGAGGTTGATTTACAAACTCATGATTGTTGTTAAAATGAAACTCCTGAATTAGGTATAATTATTTGATAGAATTGAGGAATGAGACAGATAATAGTGCTTTTAGATTTCATCAAATATATTCAATTTACCATAGTATAGTCATCAATAAAAGACAAAATACCTGCCATGAAGCAGAAGTAGAAAAATAACCTTAAAAATCAGTGTGAAAACAAGAAAAAGGATTATGACTTTTATTGACAATGATTTTAAATAGAATATAATAATTTTTAATATAAATGCATTATTTACATTTTAAATTAGAAGCTGAGATATTTTTGAATAATCAAAGAAATAATCGTTCTAAATTAACAAAAGAGGAGTGTCTTAAACGATAATATTATAAAAGTATTTTTTTCTTCGTTAAGTGTTTTATGCCTTACTTGGAATCTTTGAGCAGACTCAGATTTTAATGCTTTCAATTTCTCTTAGTACAAACTTTCTCTTCCTTTACGAATGCCAATCATCATCTTCGTGAGATTGTCCTGAAACATACAATGAGTGAATAAAAGAAAGGTTATTAGAGAGATTAGGTGCGAGTAAAATTGACGACACAGAAAGACTAGGTAAAAGAGACATTCCCAACTCTAGTAATTGGCATAAGAGTCCCATTAGCAACATGAATAGACTTAAACAAGTATCAAAGATAAGTAAATATAGAGAAATTACAAGTCATATGATTAGTAGCGCACCAAAATCAAAGTGTTATCGGTAAAAGAAAGTAAAGCAGATTTAGAACCACCTTCTTGGGACACGAGCGAAATGAGAAACAGAAGATGGTTGACTTTTATTTTGATTAGTCATTTGAACCTTCTTACTAGGTCAAAAGAATGTCAATCTTATGCAAAACAATAGTGTGGCTAACTCCCATTTAGGGTTTCAAAGCAATCCCATAAAACTGCAGTACTAAAGATATTTCTTCTTCGTCCACAACACAAAACTATCACATGTAAAATACCCAAAGATAACTCCACACAATAGATAACTATCCCCGGTTGGGAAAACAAACTGGCGGTAGCAGGTGACGGTTGCATTAATAGTATTGGCTCCATGCAGGGTGCGACAGCCGTTGGCAGGGTTGTAACTAGTAGTTCACGATAGAGCATGCAAGACCCTGCACTGGGGCATAGCAATAACGGTAAGGATCACAATAGAGCTCAACGACCAGTCACATTCTTCTTAATAGCTCATCGACGGAGTCGCAACCTCTTGTCACGCATGAAGAGACCGCTAAGGTGTGCGATGGCTTGTGCGGCACGACAATGATGACATTGGAGATGTGCAACTGTTGCGATAGAAGTGCATGACGGTAGCAGTCATCAAGAGGCATCAACGCTTTACATGTTGATGGAGAATTAATAGCGACAATGCCCAACAAGGCCAGGCGACCTTGCAAGGTGGTGACTAACAAGTTACTACCTAGTAGAAAATAACAGAGAAAAAGAACTCTTTTATTATTCATTGAGAGATTACAACACATATATATACAATAAAGAAGATCTAGAAGAAAACTAAATATACATCAAATAATTATAAATATTTGACAATTTAAATAATTAGAAACTCATTCCAATCAGGGATAATACTCAAAAATCAATCTTTGCACCTTCAAATGAATAAGTATCAATTCTCACCCCTGCCCCCTTGCTAAACATGGATGGTTTGTTTTCTTTTGTAGGATGTATGTTTTATAGGCAAGTTGCGTGTTATTACAATGATGATTGTTCTTATTGTCCTATTTTTTCATGGAATTTTCACTAGTATATTTTGTGTCCCTTTGAAGGAGGGTTTTTCTACAGTTTGTTTGAGGTCCCTAAATTGGTTTTTTCCCCCTTCCATGGTATTAAAAATTTATGTTGCATCAATTTTGCAGGATAAACCTGAACGTGCATTGCGGATTTTAGCTAAAATGAAAAAAATAGACGTCCTTCCAGATATTAGGACATATGAACTACTATTTTCCTTGTTTGGCAATGTGAATGCCCCATATGAAAGAGGTAATTTTCCGTCACAGGTAGATGTGGCAAAAAGAATACTTGCTATAGAGATGAATATGGTTCAAAATGGAGTTCGACACAGTCATCTATCTATGAAAAACTTGGTGAGTCAATCCTTTTTATTTACTTATGAAATTTATATTAACAATTGGCATATAGTTGGAATTTTATGATATGTTGAAACATAGTTATCAATAGCTTGCAAGGCGTGCACTTGGAGCTTGAGGTGAGGTGAGGTGCACCAAATGCATCTCACATTCGGTTGGTGAAGCCCTTGCACAAGAGCACATGCTTCTAGCTAAGAAGCATGAAATTCCATGCGCACTAAGTTTGCGGTTTGTGTGTTTTTGATAATTGTGTAAAGGGTTAACTTCTATGCCTCTAATATCTCCTTCAAGTGTCACTTTCACCTCAAATTCAAGTTGTTTTTGTGTTGTAAATCAAGAACATGATAATGATTACGATGCTAATTTAGTTGATATTTATGTAGTTATTGATATATAAATTAATGATATTGACATTTTTATTGATGTCAATAATGATTACGATAAATTTTAATTTAGGTTATATTCAATTATATTTCATGTGTAAAATGTTTAGTAAGTAATTTTAATTAATTTAGGTTATATCCAAATTTAGGAAATAATGTTATTTCGACATGCTCTTTCATGTATGAACTATCTTGAGTTATACACCTAAATAATATTAAGAAATTTGAAGCACATGTGTCAGCTCTAATACTATATTAAAATTTAGTGACTTTCATCTCAAAAACAATTGGTCAAAATTCTCATTCCAACTACTATCAAAAATCTCTTCATTGTCAGAGTTGTATTCCTTCAATATTATCTTGTAACTTATCATAATCCTCATCTTCCTCTTTAAAGTCATGGTTTATAGAGCCTTTAGAATCACCAATGTTTAAGCTTAACCTTCCTTGAGTTGACTTGGCTTGCTTCTTAATAATATATACTTATTACACTACTACCTCTTATATTTTGAGTTATGGGCATTGGGCAGCGAGGAAGAGATGTGGAAAGAGCTAAGCCGAGATCGTCTGGCTTGGGCATTGGGCAGCTAGGAGGAGATTCATGGGATCGTCTGACATCGGTGATAGCATCACCCATCTTGTGTCGGATCGTCTGTTGTTAGAGATGGTGTAAATTGTCTGGCGTCGAACGTTGCTTGTCTAGCGTTGTACGTTGCTCGTCTAGGGCTGTTGGAGGTTTGATGTCACTCGTTTGGCATCGGTGGAGGTCTAAAGTTGGTGGAGGTCTGGCGTCGATGGAGAGAGCGCTTCTCGCCTTACCTCCCCTACAAAGCACAAGTAGCTAGCACTTCTTGCCTTACCCACAAGCATACAACTGAAGGTGCTGTGCCTTGCCTCCCCTAAAGCGCTAGAAGCCCTTTCTGTTGCGTTTCATGTGCTTAAAGGTGTCGGGGCGCTCGCTTTTGACTCTCTTGGAATTGGTAGGAAGTCGAGTGATGACCTTAGTATCATATTAATTAAATCAGGCTAGACAATTCTTGGTGTGGTACTATAAATTTTAGCACTTAATTTTTTTTGTAATTATATATCCGTATTATCATCTACTTTTAGTCTGACTCAAAAGCATTATTGATAGTCTTGATTCCTCTTTTTTCTTACTTCTACTTCCTTTCTATTTTAAGTTTGGTGGGTTATCTTTCAGTTTATTTGGTGATGTGTTTTTCCCCTTATTTTTGGATCCTTCAGTTGAAGGCCCTTGGAGCAGAGGGGATGATAAGAGATATGATGCACTACTTGAATACATCCAGCAACCATTTATGTTTAGTTAACAATGATTTGGGGACAGCCATGTACAATATTGTGTTGCACTCACTTGTTGAGGCTAAGAAAGTAAGATTTTATTTAATTATGTGTTTATCTAAACTTCTGGTGGATCCTTTGGAATAATTCGTATTTGAATTGTATACACTATTGATTGCTTTGGACTTTTTTGTTTTTGAATCCAATCCAGGGCCGCATTGCTACAGAAGTATTTAAGAGCATGAAATCATGCGGGATTCTATCAGACGCTGCAACTTATAATATTCTGATAGATTGTTGTAGGATTTTAGAATGCTATAAATCTGCCTGTGCAGTAGTTTCTATGATGATCCGTGATGGTTTTTCTCCACAGGCTGAGACTTACATTGCTCTCATAAAGGTATTTTAGTTTTTTAAGTCCTGCATGTTAAAAGGTTTTTGCAGTCTGGATTTAGACATGGAAACTGCTAATTGTGCAGCATAATCTTATTCTATTATTTATTTATTATTTGTAAAAAATTGCTTAACATATTTTTGCATCAATCTTATAGATTAAAATTAAGCCTCTTTGGTTTAATACATTCTTTGGAAACATGGCTTGTGTTGTAAATTTTATTTCAAAATTTTGACTAACAGACATGCCACCCAAAACCCAAACAAACCAATTGGTCTTAATTCTAATAATATGGGATTGGTTATATGAATCAAAATAGATAGAAAATTTATATTTGATTCAAACATAGTTTTCAAATCGATGAGGTGACTTAGTGATGTCCGGCTGGTCTAGGATTTTGTAATATATATTTTTTATACATGAATTTTCATTTTAATTTTATCATTGTGACAGTGAGATAAAAAGAAAAGTAAATAAAAATAATTAAACTCGATGCATCAATTAATAAATTTAAGAAGTTTAACATAAGTTTATAATATTAAAATAAATATATGTTGAAATTTGAAAAATAAAAGATTGAATTAAAGTTAAGACCCGTAAAGTAAAGCATCCTGTTCTTACTCAATTGATTGCCTCTACTATCCTATCGAATTACAAATTAATATCTCAAAATCATTTTCAATATTTTCATCAATAGAAGTACAAAGCTTAAATACATATTTAAAATATTTGAAATAAATTATGATGTATAACTATTTAAACTTTAAATATATACTAAAATTCAAACATTTAAAACTGAAATTGAACTTAAAAATAAAAGCTCAATTTAGGTAGTGGCGTATTACCATAGATCACAGATCGCTTCAAGAGAGGGAGAGAGGACGCGAGCAGTTGCAATCTCAGCTGCGAGGGAGACGGCAACAAGCGGCAATAAACACAACTGACCTATAAAGAAGAAATCAACAAAGAAGCTATCGCATGAAAAGAAAACACACCACAGAAAATAAAAAAAGAAGATGTGTTGATTTTGTTTAACCACAGAGGATGGAAGTTGTGTGATTCATTGGGGTTGATGAGAACCCTAGCTTGCGGTAGGTTGAAGGATGAGGAGCCAAAGATGACGTATTGGTGGTAAAGAGGTACACGATGTGATTTTCTCACAAAAAATAATAAACAGGGCACATAACTGTGTTGGTTTATGACTTGTTTTAGAAAATAATAATAATAAAAAAGCTTGTCGGGGCATTGCCTGGGAAAGCGATCACCATGGCTTTGAGAACCATGAATTCAATGTATGGATCTTTCTCCCTCAAGTATTTATATTATTCATAATTTTTTATTCTAAATCTTGTAATTTCATATTTTTTGTTATTATTTTCATTGAATTTATTTTTGTTCCATATAACAAAGAAAGTCTAACGTCCGTTTTATTAAACTTTGCTTTAAAATTCAGTGGCATATTATGGTTACACAAAACTCCAACATATCTTTTCACTAAAACCATCTGACTTTATTCCTATGGTTGGCTTTAGGTACTTAAAACATTGTGTTATTGACATTTGTTGGTATAATAACATTTCTTAATTCATTTGTTTTCTAAAGTTATACTTTATATATTTCGATTTTCTTAGTTTAAATTTCTAAGCTTCAGAGTTTCTTTCTACAACTCTAATTTCTGGCTAACTCATATAATTTTGATTTTCTCGTCCATTACTATTCCAAAGAGAAAATAACTCAATGTTGATCCTATTATAATTGGAAACTCACACGTTAATTCACCACTGGTTCTAACACAAATTATAAGTCCTTCGTACATATCTTTTAGTAAACTCTCTTATTTCATGAGAATTGTCTTCTTTTTCAAAGCCTATTAGAGTGCATCTCTAGGTATTCTGTTATAAGCTTTCTTTAAATTTATAAAAATTATGTATAATTTTTTTTAACCTTTATTAAACTTTTATGTTTGGTGGGACCTGTCTTATTTTTTAAAGCTTACTTTCATATTATGACTTTTCAAACATGAAACCAAATTGATTTTCTATAATCTTATCATGCTATTTTAAACATCATAGTATGACTAAGGTACTCCATTCAATATCTTATTAATTTGCTAAATATAGTTGAACAATATTATTACTAAGACGCATGCCATCACCAAACAAATTATCACCTTGCTATGCTTATGGGGTGGAATGCACAGTTATGTAGCGATGGTGCAGTGGTGGTTGTGGAGGGGGGGTGTGCGGCCGTAGAGAGATGGTGCAATGGTGGCAGTGGGGGTTGTGCGTCCGTGGAGAGATAGCGCAGCGGTGGCGGTGTGGTGTGTGTGGCCATGGAGAGATAGCGCAGCGGTTTGGGGGGGGGGGATGTACGGCTGTGGAGAGATGGCACAATGGTGGTTGGGGGTTGCACGACTATGCAGAGATGGAGATGGGGGATGGGTGGTGGCATGTACGAATCATGAGGGCAAAAAAATGAAATAGGTTCCCTTGTATATAATTTTTTTTGTAAACATGCTAGATGAGAGGAATGGATTTACCGTTATTTGGAGGTATAAGATTCTCAAGGTAATATCTAATTTCTTTTCTCTTGTTTTATCAATTGCGGAAAAGGAATTAAATTCAATACCTTTTTTTTTCTTGCATTTCAAATCACTTGCAGTTATATTCTGTAGATACATCATACCCTGACTGGCTGACTCTTAACATGAGACAATGACTTCATGGTGACACAACAATTGATATTGTTAAAATTTTAGCCCGTGTTACATTTACTTGAGTTTAGTAAATATGAACGAACATGCTAAGTTTAGCTGCATGGCAGGAAAAGGCAACAGAAAATCTCAATTTATTTAAGTCTCAAGAACAATCCAAAAATGCCTGATCTGTCAAAATCATTTTTCGTCTTGCTTCTATTGTTCTTCGAATTCCCTATAACGGAAAATCAACTTGTATCAATCAATTGAGGTTATTTATTTTGTCCAACACGAGAACTTTGTGAACTGCCTCTTACCTTATAATTTGAAACAGAACCTCATGATACTTTCCCTTCTCTGTCTTGAGCTGTTTACAGGGGTTGCTAAAATATGTCTCACTACTGTGTACCAAATCTGTGAAACGGCTTAAATTTACAATTAGTTAAATGAAGCACTCATTGACTTGGTTCTAACATTCTAAATTTTTAGTTCAGTGTTCACCAGTGTAGAGGGTGTTTTTTGTTTGTGTTTTGCATGCTTTTGAGGATGAACCTTGATATAATGGTGGATTTATTGCCTCGTATCATGGGTTTGAGTTGCGTACATATCTCTCATAATTAAATTAATTGTGGGAAAAGTTGTGTCTATATTTGCATGTGTTTCTGGATCTTGTTACTTACGGGAGCTTTGTATGATTTGTCCTTTGTTTTGCATGCTTTTTTAATGTATTTTGTTACAGATCTTGTTGGAAGGTGAAGATTTTGATGAGGCGTTAAATCTTTTTTATAAAGCAAGCTCAGAAGGGATAAAGCCTAATATATTATTATTTAATACAATTCTTCGAGGAGCTTTTTTTCAGGTACTGTTAAGATTTCTATTCATAGTAAACGTACGAAATTCCAGCCCAATCTTTGTGAGAACTGACTACCGAGTTTTGCTTGTTTTTGATATAGTAATCATTGTTTTCTGACCATTTTGGACTATGTTTCATATAGTATGCCTGAATTGCATATGTTCTTTTTGAGGGATAATAAATAGATTAAATAAAAGGAGACTAACCAAATAAGCTCATGGTGATCCCGGATTCCAACAGTTATATGATTTGCACTGTGATTTGTCAGCATTTGTAACAGTGTTGTGCTGGATGATGGAAGTAAATTTGGATTTGAAACCCTTTTATCTTCTGTTACAAAATAAAAGTTGACATGTATCTGTACGCATCTGGAGTATGAAGATAGTGTTTAGACTTGGCATTCAATATGTTACATTTTTTTTAATGGCTAATCGTTATATTTTCATTTCGGTGTGTTTTTCAACTTTTTGTTACGTATTATTTAAGTCAATTATGCTCTAACCCACCGTCTCTGAAGAATGCAGAGGTTAAAATTTCAGTTTATTTAAAGGGTCGAAATTGATATGGCAAAATATATTTTAATTATTGAATCGGGCATACTATTAAAGGTATGGTGTTTTTATTTTTTTTTTAATTTGTTGTGTGATTGATTCAGTGATTGTGTATATTTGATTTTCTTAAGTTGGCCCATTAGATGAACTTGATTGCATTTTAACCCTAGATGTTTTTTCCGTGCTTTCTGATTTTTTGTTCAATGGAAAGTTGGTGACGGAAGGCATATAGTTCAAAAGTAAGGATTTTTTTTGTTTTGTTTTTGACAAAGAATGAATGTCACTGGGTTTTCTCAGAATTGTTTATAAACTGCAGGTTTAGTGTGCAGTAAACCCTTGCAATTTTTATTGTAAATCTTGATGTGTCTGTGAATGATTGTTTCAGGATAGAATTGATGTGGTCGAGCTAATCATGGAGCAGATGCAACAAGATAAAATTCAACCTGATCCATCAACATGTTCTTATGTGTTCTCTGCGTACGCGTCCTCTGGTTTCCACAATACAGCGATGGAAGCATTGCAGGTTTTGAGTATGCGAATGATTTCTAATGAAGAAAGCATATTGGAGGAGAAGAGATCAGAGTATGAGGATCTCATCCTAGCTGAAGATTTGGAAGCTGAGTCGAGGATTATTCAACTTTTTACAGATTACAAGGAAAATCTTGCTGTCGCTCTCTTAAATTTAAGATGGACTGCCATGGTTGGTTTTCCAATCTCGTGGTCACTTAACAAAAATCCATGGGCGAAAAGATTTGAGTAGTTACACTGGTGGAAGAGTAGATGGCTAATGGGAAATCAATCTTTGGATGAATGTTGTGGTTCCATAAGCTCACATGCGAAGTTGGAATATGGCTCTTGAGGTTTGATAAATATAGCGACATACAAGGGAAGTAAAATCCATATCCAAAATAAATGTTGGCAGCACATCCAACCTTCAACGGCTCATGTATTCCTGTTTGCGGGGATTACTGGAGCCTTTGGCACTGTGAATGTGAACAGAAGGAGACCTTTGTTTCGGCCATTCGATGTGGCTCAAAGAACTGGTAATGCCAAAGTTTTGTTTCGTTCAATGATGCCAGTGCAGGGGGTCGGTTCTCTTCATGCAGAGGCTTCATAATTAGGTTGTAGGCTGCACCGTGACAGATGGTTTTGTTTTTCTAGGATTGAGATCGTCAGCCATTCAGGGCGTCGGCATCCCCCCCTTCTAATGTCCAGGATTATCGCTTTGCCTTTTCCATTAATGTCCTCTCATTAATTTAGTGAGTAGTTGTAAACTGTGAAATTATTCCCCGCTTAAAAACACCGTCATATAGATTATAGAATAGACATTTGCTCCGCTTGCTATGCTATGTCATGGCAACATTTTTTCCCGAGTTCTTACTTTCACCGCCATATAGAACATTTGCTCAGGCTGTAAATCAACCGAACTGTTAAAAATACATTTTTAAGTTCGGGGTTGATTTGATAATTTATATTTGTTAAAGAGTAATGTCCATGAAAAATGTTGGAATCATTAATAATTTTTTTTTACATATAATGTTTTTATTAAATATAATGTTATAACATATTTTTATTTTTTATTAAGTGAAAATGTTTATTTATTATTATGTTGTTATTATTGTTATAATATTATACTAGTAGAGTAGAAGTATTTGTACATATAATAATTATTTAAATATATTAAAAAAAATCATGTGCAACCGGTTCTCGTTTGCTAATTTGATATGTTAGTGTTATCCACTAGTTCATGTTAATGTTATCCACTAGTTCCGCCAGAGTTATTATTATATGGCAAAAATTGGAGCTAGGAAATATAGGAGACCAGAATCTCGAGTGAACAGGGTTTTTTTAAATAAGGCCAGCAACTTTGTCTTATTTAAATAAATTGTAAATCTACTAATGCAAAAGACTAGTAACTCTATAATGTACTAACAAAATTAGAAGGATTTTTTTTAGAATTTATTATATCAGGTAAAGCCGAAGAGTGGTAGAGCTTCTCTTATCTCAGGAATGCCAATCAGAATGAAGAAGAGAAGGATGTCATCCGTCCAATCTAGCAACCTTCCAGCGAATCTCCTCTCCTGGCAGCCCTCGACTGCGTCAAATCTTACCTGACGGCTAATAATATATTATTTATTTTTTAAAATAAAAAAAATATAAAATTAGTATAGATGCTCTAATAAGACTTAAATATTAGTATTTTCATATATTTTATAAACAACTTTTGAACTTTGAAAATATCAAAATGATAAAAGGTCTGCAATTTTATGACATATAGTAAAATAAACGTAAGTAACTTACTCTGGCAGTCAATGAATTTCCACACATGGATAATATTGTTCTAAAAGGTTGAATAGGGATTTTAATAATTAATAAAAAAGTTTAATTTCTAGAAGAATTATTATGATCTAATTAAAAAACATGAAAATATTTTGGCGCTTCCAAATACCTGACCTTTGCTTAGCGGAGAAATGACATTATCACCTAGTGAATTTTCGCGGGATGAAACCCATTTTTCAACTGGTGATGTGAGGTAGGCGGGCGTATGTTGGCGAATTGCAACGCGTATGTTGGCGTATGAAGACGGTGTGGGATGTGTGCGACTGTGGAGGCAACACCCGAGCAGAGGCTACACCATGCACGTGGGCTGCGAAGGCTGTTGTCGGGGATCGGACGGATTGTCGGAGAATGGGATATGCTATTGGATGTATGAATGTACATAATTATTTTTATGAATTTATGATTAATAGGTGAGATAATGCCATTTAAAAGTTTTAAATAAATCTTATTATAATAAATTATATTTATTTTGATGCATAGGATCATTATAGCCTATTTAGGCTGACACATTCAAGAAAAAATTTATTTTCTTACTATCTGCTCTCTCCTCTTACCTCCTTCTCGCCTCTCTTACCGTACCATTTGATATATATTAGAGCCGATTCCATCGAAATAGATGTCAAATTGGTGGTTCCATTGTTGAAGCCTCCAATGACAATTTAGCCACTTCTTAGCTCCAATCATCAGAACGTTGATTTGTGTTTTGCCATATGTAATAGTTGGAAGAATTCCGTTATATGTAATAGTTGGAAGAACACACATCGGCGTCATCTCCCAAGACGCACACTATTAGGTCCGTTCTAACCTTCCAACCATTGCTGCAACCACCTAAAAAAAGATTATTACATCAAACCGCTAGCACTCAGCTTCGATCCTTCACTTCAATAGTCTAATCCATCCCATTGTCATGTACTGTCATTGTAGTACCGGGGCACATGTATCTTTACTAGTGTTAATTTATGTCACTAAGGATTGACCTCTAGCCACACCTCCACCCGTTCTGCTCCACAATACTATTTTGGTATGGAGGATCAACATAGTAAGGTTACAAAAATATTTTGAGTGTGATGGTATGATATGTGAATAATTATCTATAGTAATTTATGATTAACTTTTCGAGTGTGATAATGATTTTAAATGTTTTTTGTAAGTCTTATAATTTATGATAAGGGTCGTTATAGCCTATTTACGTGAAACATACAAGCGCATGAAAAAAAAAACCCAAATATCCTCCTATCTCTTCTCTCCTTCTCGCCTCTCCCATATTGACCGTATCACGTGTATGGGCAACAATTAACGGCGGGGGGAGGGTGGGCCGACGAAAGTGTTTTTCGGGAAAGCAATGATATTGCAGGGTTTTGGTAGTGTGGTGTTGAAAATGTGGTTTCAACATTACATGGTGTGATGGCTGGAAGTGTGTGGTTGTGATGAGTCGTGGTGGAGGAGGAACGGAGGTATGGTAAAATTTATGAGCAGTATCCAAATAGTCATGTTGTCCTGAATTCGGGAGAAGGCAAGACCATGGGTTGTATTCAAATACAGGAGTATTCATATTAATTATGCGACACGACATATACTGAATCCAGACTCTCTTGGGCTTGTGCCATTTTTGCCTGAACTTTTGTATTATCTTAAGCTAAGCCCATTTTAGAAGGCGTTATTAGGCTTTGTCCGAGGGCATTGTATTCTTGCACTATCTTCATTTATATTAGAAACTTCCGTTGTTGCCAAACACATAAATCTTTGTCTCGTTTTATATTTACTTTACATTTGTGATTGTGTTTGTCTGTTCCATCAAAATAATATTCACAAATATAACTAAAATTGCATGGCGGGTAATTGTTATTCAATCGGTTATAATTTTATAATGATGCCGCAGGTTACATAAAGTATTTTTAATTCCATTTATTTGGAATTTTGAAGTTGTTAATAAAATAAAATAAAATCAGTAATTTAAAAAAAAGACCAAAATCAAACTTGGGGCATGTGCCTCTAATTAACTAGAATTTTTGTTTTTTTAATGATACGTAATGTTTTGATTTCGGTGTTTATGTTTATGATGATGATGATGCAATATGCTTTGGCTCGCAGCCGATTGACTGCTAATTAGAACATTCTAACGTGTTGAGAATATATATATATATATATATATATATATATATATATATATATATATATATATATATATATATATATATATATATATTCCATGCAATATAATATAAATTCTCGTTATGCGCAGGCAGACCTTTGCGTTGTACTTTAGTTGACGGTGATTAATTAGCCGAAGCATTTAAAGAAATTGTCCACGCTTTGAAGATGGCGTATATATGCGCAAACCCATTTTGAATATATAGTTCGAGTTGACTGGACTGTGTGTTCTGCTGTTCCATACGAAAATTCATGGGTAGAATGTACAGTATAGTATATATATATATATATATATATATATGTTTCATTTGTCTCGTATTACCAAAAATCCATTGGTCTCGCAAGCATAATTAAACATTATGCATCCTTCCTACCAGTTAAATATAACTTAAAAGCCATTATAAATTGTTCATTTCTAATTTTTAACATTAAAAATCACCTAGAATTGAATTATATACCTGTGATCAACTTCAGATGGAATTTGGGACTACCCACACCTCTTTTTTTTTTTTTTTTTTTTTGCCATTTTCCTTTGATTTGTGGGTGGAGATGTATCACATATTGAAAATTGTAAACAATGCAGAAGTGCACAAACCACACACGAGTTCTCACTTAATCAAGGGTAAATGAATGCCATTAATAATTGTAAAAAAAGGAAGCAAAAAAGGAACAAAGAAAATGCACAGGTGTAGATGCAACCTGTACGGGTGATGGGCAGTGACCACAAACCTCGTAGGAAGCAGGGGTAACAACCTCAAATTCAAGTGTGTACTCGCAAGTAACCATATATTTACACCAATGAAAACCGTAAGGGAAAACAAAGAGGGGCGGGGGCGGGCGGGTAATGGAAAGAGAGTGAGAAGTTGGAAGTCATTGTGCTCTTTAATTTTTGGTTCTGCGTTTTTACCTATCTATATCTTGTTTACAAAGAGGGCAGGAAGATATAATTCTGAGCCAGTGATCCACACACTTGAGGTGAAACATGTGCGAGCAAGGCAGCTGTCTAACCTCTTCCTTGTCTTTGTACTTGGCCAGGCAGATACAACACTCCTATCATACCAATCACACAGTCAAGGAGAAATCAGTTATAATTCAAGTAGATTAGCTCAAAAAAGAGAGATAACATGAATGTTTGCCAGTTTTACTTAAGCCAAGTTAGGAATTTTAACTTCGATGGGCATTTTGCTCAACAGGGATGTTTTACTTAAGCAACTTACTGGTCTTTCATACGTGAGGTCCGAGTCACTCTCACAGGCCTCAAGTGCTTGATATCTCAGACTGGGTAGCTTGGAAATTTGATCTTCAAATGCTCCCCGATCAACGGACCTATTGTTCATGTTGTACCCAAGGAGGCTGCTGACCAAAGGCACACAGCAGCAGAACAACAGGAACAGCAGGAAAGGAAAAGAGTAACTGATGGCGTTCCAGGCCAGGAGAGAGATGCAAAGCAAGTGAAGATTTGGGGCTTGATGGAAAGACCCAAGGCGAGAATCAAACACCCAAACGTTGCCCATAACAAACCATATAGCAAAGAATAGCTCAAGTGAAGTCTGCCACCTGTTCATTATATTTGATCCCCTGCAATGAAACAAATATAAAAGCATTTAAAATGGCCGCACATCAGTGAATGAGATGCACAATAGCATCACTATATTAAATACGAAAACGTGTAATTGTTGGGGACCAGAATCCAAACTACAATTAATAGGTACCTGCACTCTGCAGTGCTCTGCTGCTGCTCTACGTCGGAGTGGCTTAACCCATCTCCTTGATACAGACACATACACCGATAGCGCCAATAGAGTAATATCATACTCAAAGCACAGCCAAGGTTGTAACCAGCAATCCATACTTTCATAGGCCAGACCGGCTTCTCAGTCCTGGAAAGTCCTAAAGTTACTGTTATGATGCTGATTTGAACAACCAAAGCAAAGAATTCCAGCACCATCCAAGTGCTAGAATTGAAAGGATTGGACCCAAGGCTCGAAGACCTTGACCCGTTCTGATAGTGAAACACCCTTCTCAGAAATCCGAACCACCTTGCCCTCGATATCCTCATGGCTGTTCTTATCAAGAACGAAGAAGGTTGAACACGGAGAGTGCTGCTTTGGTCGGTCGTGTCATTGATCTGAACTTCTCCTGCGGGAACGGAGAATCTAAATTAGATGAAAATCAAACCATACTCGCAAAATTACATAAACCCCGCCAAAAGAAGTTGTGGGTGGTCAACTATCAATTGAATATATGCGGTTATTATAGGACCTCGTCCGTCCGAACTGACATGTTCCATGATATATATGCACACAATAAACACTAAAAGGAGGTGGGCTATGATCAAAATCCTAGTTTACTCACGATATATATATATATATATATATATATATATATATATATATATATATAAATTATGAATGAAATGAATGAGATCTTATATAAGTAAAGACATAATACCTGCGGTCTGAGGCCTCCCAAGCGATATACTTGTGTATATATTCATATGCTTCAGAGAGACCCTCAATATTGAATACCCAGAACTCAAATATTGTCAAATTTCTTCCTTTAAGCAAAAAAAATCCGTAAATTCCCAAAATTCTACACTCCAAAGAAACCGCCTTTGTCAACCAAAGCTTGCACCTGAGGCGACAAGTTCTAGCGGGTCGCTTTAAATGGGTGCCACTAGGTCTGATATCCCCAGCAAACTGAACCTGAAAAAATTATAGCAGTATGGGCTGGGGAAAGAGATAGCAGAGGGGAGGTTGGGTTTCAGATGGTGACCAACAATCGAACGGCTTTGCTTTGCTTTGTATCAAAGGGATCGGGAGGGGGAAGAAACCAACCGCTGGCCTAACTTCCCTCTCGGGGTTTCTAACAAAACTGTTAATTATTCGATAAGCAAAGCTGATAGGGAGAGCAGGAGAGCAACAGGTTTGGTTTTTCAACTGCAAAAACCCCTCGCACAAAACAAGAGCAAGAAATGAGACCAAAGCAAAAACAGGATGGTTCTCTGGTTTGCTTTGTGGTCGTTTCACTCCAGATTCTAAAATCGCCAAGTGGGTTGGTTCATGTTTTTTTGAAGCCCCAATGGTTTGGTATTTTACACAAAACCAATTGACCCTTTATATATTTATATATTTTCCCAACTCCACATGTACGCAAAGATGGTTGTGAAGGCGGCGGCGGCGGGTAAGATTGTTATTGTGACCCTTGGTGGGAGACGCTGAGACCCCTCTGTCTTTTGGCCACCAAATCCAACCAGCATGTCCGTCCTTTCACAGGATATGTAGGTGAATCACAACATACATATGGGTGGGTCTTTTACTTATTTAGTTATTTATTTACCTGTGGCCGTGAGATTGGGATGATGTAATAATAGACTAATATTTTATGCAGATCAATGAAATGGTTTGAAGCTGAACTCAACCGTTAAGCCGAGCTCAACCGTTTGGGTAGATAAAAATATGTTTCTTTTGGCTTCTTTGTTTCTCACCATTAATTGTTTAAGCACGGCCAACTGTGTAGCGTTTAGATTAAACCAAACAAAAACACAGATGTAGGGCTGAGATCTTCTGGGCCTGTCATGATCAAGGTGATGTTTGACAGGAAATTAAATAGGTATAGAAGGGTCTTTCATACAATTAAACAGGAGATAGAGATAGAGATAGAGGAGAACAAGGAACCCATTTTTGAATTTGCTCGGATAGTCAACAATAATCTTCAAATCAGGTAATGGCACGCACGGGTGTGACCAAATTGCAAACATTACCATCAATATAACACGCCAACCCACAGCCACAACACGTATCCAAATGCTATGTATGTAATGTAACTCCATTATCTTTCCTATAGGTATGGGACTCTCCCACCTCCCGGCTCCCACATCCCATATACATGTATAATGTTTATTATATATATACATATTTAATATAGATGACAGCTTTTGAAAAGTACTTGCATCATTCGAAAACTCATGGCCGGACCCGGACGAGTTAGTCAGTTCCCACGGTCGGTAGAGAGTCAAATCTATAATCGTATTCTTATTTAATTGTTTTGATTTGAGAATAAAATCTGCCCGGCTGAACTACCTGAACAACTCAAACTCAATTTAATATTATTAATATAGCATTTATAATAATGTTTTTTATGATTTAAAATAATAATTTGATGACCTAAGTTTTGACTTCGTGTAACTTAAATGTGACGGTGGATCAATGTTATGAGTCATTGTATTTTTAATTAAGATTTAGGATATATTATTTCACACCTCACTTGATTTATCTTTAAATAAGTAAATGATTAGTTACAAGCCAACTTAAATATACCATGACACAACATCTTATTAATATTTAAAAATTTTAAAATCTAAATATTAATTTTCAAATAAACTAAGATTAAAACCGTCAAAAATGCAGCAAGGGGAGTGATCTTTGAGGTCGATCGAGTGCAGGTAGGATTGAGGGTCCTTGCGTGAAACATGTAGATAATATAATAGTTTATCTGATTTAAAAAACTAAACACAAGAATACAAACTAAATCGAAAATACATAAAATAAAAATTCTAAAGAATTAAATACTTACAAGTAAATTCTAGAATCAAATTAACCGAAATGTTGAAATGTTGATCAAATCTAGTGTTTGACACTATTTCCTTAAGACAAAATTTGCCCCTCCAGGTTGCTTAAGGTTGTAAATGGCGGATGCCTCCCGGGTATTTGGTCAATTATAGAAGCCAAAGACATGCAATCTATAATTACAAAAACAATATTTCTCTCTTGTATATATGGATAGTACTAACTTGGAGGAAGGGAAAGAATTGATTGATTTGATGAATGATAGAATGGCTATTTATAGATTCTACATGACCCTTGACAATGACCCTAAGAGTTATCATTGATAACTTTTCATCTTAAAGGACATATTACTTGGTAAAAGGTATGCCTAAGAGTTATCATTGATGGCTTTTCATCCTAAAGGATATACTTCTTAGTAAAAGGTATGCCTATTCATTTAAAAATAATCCTTTAAGGACACACCTATTGGTAATGGTGTATCTTTTCAATGAAAGATAACGCTCCAAATGACATGCTATTAGTAATGATGTACCTTTACATGAAAAGGTAATACCCTAATGGACATATCTTTTGGTAATGATGTGTCTTTCCATGAAAAGGTATTAACCTATTTAATTTTTCATTCAATAATTTAACAAAACATCCTGGAAACCATCCAACAAGTCTCTTGTAATTTGTCTGGACTTTGTTCCCAAAGCCACAACTTCCCAAAGAAAGAGGCCCATGCACTCACACCACCAGAATTGGCTCTACGCCGAGAACCCAGATAAATATCCATCCAACTGCTCCTTCCCCTTCCAAACAAGCAAATGAATTCATCAACAACTGCTCCGGCGAACGGCAATCCAGGCCGGCCGCGTCTATGATGTTGGATCGATGAGGGGTGCGGTCAGTCGTCTAACGCAAATCGGCCGGTTCTGGGCTGCGCGGGAGTAGATCAGTTTGCACGTGGCTGCGTTGGAGCGATCATGTCTAGGTTCCGTCCTGTTTTAGTGCGACGCCGGGTCGGGTTGACCTCGAGGGGTCTGTAATGGCCGACAGGGGAGGGAGGGGCAGGGAAGCAGAGGAGAGGGAGGAAACGGTACAAAGAAAAGGAATTTGAATGTCGGTTTAAATTAGTTGTTTTTATTTATGTACTCATTTTTTTAGTATTTTTTTATTTGCCAATTGATTATCTTGATCCGTTTTAAGAACTCGTGAAATTGGTTCGTAGTTGATTTAAATTATTTTTAAAATTAATTTAATGTCTTTTGGTTTGAATAAAATTAAATCAAATTAAATCTATATTGCTGGGACCAAATCAAACTAATTCGGTTTGATTCGATTTAGTTTGAAGCGATAGTTGGAAAGATTGTCAGTTTTGTTTATTAATTTTTAAGTTATTAAAAATTAAAATAATATAAAATAAAAAAATAACATATTAATATCAATATATATATTAAATTTATAATTATAAGTTTTAAAATTATATAATATAATTCACAAACACAACATATCAAATATTAACAAACAATCTTAAATAAATAAGTCTCAAAACATAAAATAATAAAAAAAATAAGTAAATAATAGTATTATTTGATTCAGTTCGGTTTAAATCATGGTTTAAAAATCTCAAATCAAATCAAACCAAACCAATATATTAATCGGTTTCAAACCAAATCAATCCAAATTGATTTTTGTTCGGTTTCAATAGATTGATAAATTAACGGTTTCAGCAAGTCGGTTTAAACCGATTTCAGCGATATGATGGTTTAAATTTATACCCTTAAGGCTCGGGTCTTGTCCGACTTGTTTTAATCCAGATTTTTAAAAAGAAATATAAGATAAAAAATATCGACATGCCCACCCGCCCTGACCTGAAGGTCCTAAATTGTCTAAACTATCAGGTTGGGTTTAGATCAGAATTATGCATATTCATATTGAGTTCAGATTGGATAGTATCCCGGACCAAACATAGCTCAAAGCTATGATTTTTTTAAAGAAAAGCTTTATATTTTAGGAAAACATGAATTTTCCTAAAATATAGAGAATTATTTTTAAAAAAAGCTCAAAAATCCTTAAAATAAAGTTTTGAAATAGAGAATAAATAGTATTTTTTATATTTGAGGGTAATTATTTATTTTTTTAATTTTTTAAAATATATTTTTTTATACATATTGGTTTATTTTTTTTTAACGATTGCAACACGATATCGGCTCAGAAGATCCGTCAGACGGTGGACAGCACAAAAACCGTCTAGTTTGTCTTTGACCGGCGATCTAATGCGCGGAGCGAGGATCGATCCCTAATTGGATCCCCAACTTGCAATCACTCGCCGGTCGGCACTCCTCGCTCTCCAAATCGTTCCTGTCGGAGTACCAGCTGCCCTGAAGTCTCCGACAGCTCGTACCAGACGTATAGCCTCCCTTTGCGTCCCTCTTCATTCTCCCACTCGTAGAACCCCTCCGCCTCTTGATTCTCCGGTAACCCTATATCGAGCATCGAATCGTCGTTGAATCCGTGCAGTCGACGAAAAGGACGAGGTCTATACATGTCTTTGGATCTTCTTTCTATATTCTAGGGTTTCTATTTTGTCTTTCATCTGTAAAAGAACACTATTTCCTTCAATTTTGTCTGTTGCCTGGGGTTTCACTCGTCTTTGATCCTCAAAAAAACACTTTTTGTTGTCTTGGATTTCGTTGGTCTTGGATTTCTGTTTTTGTATTGTATTTGGGCGCTGAACTTGTTTGTCTGTTGAGGGTAATTGGAAGCTCTTCTTATCTATATGCTTTTTTAGTTGGGCCTTGGGCATTTAGTGACGACGGATATAAGTGTTTTTTTTTTCTGGACTTTACGGTGTTCATGGTTAATTTATTGCCATTTTAAGTTGGGTTTTTGATGATCGTGGATGAAAATGTCCATGCGCTTGGTTCTGATGTTGGTGGTGGTTGTTCAAACACCATGATGTTATTTCGCTCTTCTTAGTATTTTGTTTTTCTAATTTGGGTTTCTGCTTGTATCCTGCCTAGGGAACGTGTTTTTAGGGTTTAGATTTTCTTTGTTCCATTTTGAACATTTTGATATGTCCTTGCATTGTGCAGGCCATTTCAAAACTTTGCCTAATGCCCTAATCTATACTATTTTGTTTAAATTATAGTTTTATTCTGCCGATTCAGAAACATATCTTTTCTTAACTTTGTACTGTTTTTATGATGTTTTATAAAACCTTGTATGATGTTTTCTAATTTGACCAAGTTCTAGATGATACCCTGGCTATCTAACACTACTATTTTTTACAACACTATTTTTGATTTGAGTTTTAACAGCATTATAAGATTTACAGTTGAAACATGAAAGCGAAATATGGGGTCTTAAAAAGCAAACCTAAAGATTTTACAATTGAATTCTTGTCAATTTGCGACTGGAAGGATGTTTCTCTTTTGGGCATTATCATATTTTGATCTCAATTCTAGAATGGGGAAGTAGGCATCTTTGTAATATTGGTATTTGTCCTTTTCAATGATACTGAGAAATCATACATAAAATTTTCCATGATTATGTATTAAATAGTTTTCTCATTTGCTAGATTTTTTTGTCGATAGTTAAGAGACATGACTACTGCTGCTCGGCCTACATGGGCACCTGCCAAGGGTGGCAACGAGCAAGGAGGCACTCGAATCTTTGGCCCCTCACAGAAATATTCTTCAAGAGACCTTGCAGCTCACACTGCCCTTAAGCCCAGGTATACTCCATTTTCCATTTTGTGTCGTGGATGTTTTGTTTGCACTGGTTCATTATCATTACTTGTGTTGATCAGCTTGAATGAAAACTTTTAAGAAAGCAATGTCATCAGAGCAATTTGACTTGGATAATCTGTTGGAATGGTAATATTTTCTGATTTTAATCCAAGGCTAGCAAATGGTAGTGGCTTTGTATATAACTGGAGAGAGAAAAGCAAACACTTGGTCTAGAGTGATTCAAATAAGATGTTATCTTGATAATGGTTCTGAAGATGGTTCAACATTTACTGCTGTTGTTGCATGTGCTTACTGTTCCTCTCTTAATCTTTATTATCACAATTAAAGAATTACTGTTGGAACTGTACCTTACTGTTTTTTATTCTCTGCTTCATATCTAAAATAAAATGCTTCTGTGGATGCAGACGGGAAGGCCAAGACACACAGGAGGAATTGCACAAAAGGAACCTGAGGGAGGAGCTGGAAGAGCGCGAGCGGAGGCATTTCTCATCAAAGGATAAGGCCTATATTGGTAGAGATAATCAGATAATCCCTTGTTAATTTTCATGCATGTTCACCCGTCCATTCTTCCTTTTCTAATATATCCTTCTAATTTGTTTTAAACTAATTTTTGATTGCAGATGATAGGGATCGTAGAAAGGGAAGTTATCCTTTGTTGGAAGGTAGGTGCTAACTTTCCGTTTTATGATGTGTGATATAGACCATCTGTCTTATTCCTTCAATTGCTTTGCTAATTTTGGTCATATGTAGGGGCAAAGAGGGATGCTGAAGACCGTCTTGTTCTGCGTAATGATGATGCCGATGATTCTGATGTTGAAGTTAAAAGTGATGAGAGGTTTGGATGTGGCCTTTGATACATGAATTGTATACCGATATTATATATTTATTTGAGAGAAAACGTGTTGTAGTTTGGAAGAAATCTTTCCTTATTTGGGTAATTATTGCAATTCGCGCATATAATGTCTACATTAATAGTGTTTTTTCCTTTCTAAATATTTAGGTGGTATTGCTTCCTCTGCAGTTAGAAATTACATTACTATGTTTTTTTAATAAAGATTTTGAAAGGATTGTACATGTGTAATGTCTGACTCAATAATATATTCCGTAGTGATGATGAAGATGACGATGAGGATGACACAGAAGCCCTTTTGGCTGAGCTTGAACAAATAAAGAAGGAAAGGGCAGAGGAGAAACTTCGGAAGGTAATATTATTGTTAATCTTGATGCTGTCTTGAGCAAAATATGATCTATTACAAACTACATTATGCTATTCTATTTTGCCCCTCCCTCCCCTCAAATAACACAAATTAATTATTGATGCCTGACTTTGATTTGTACTTATTAAGTATTAAGAATGTCGTGTTGTCTTCCTTCGTATGGAAATCAGAGGCCAAGGGGTATTCCATTGATTTGTATGGGACATCTGAACAAACAAAAACTCACTGAATTGGCCTGCCTTTAACAAAACCTCCGTCTTGGTTGTTTTTTATGAGTCCTCTTTTTTGATAAAAAAAATGCTATCTAGCGAATAGTATGTGAATTCCCATCATCACTAGGGGTGAGCTGGACGCCTTTAAAGGCAAACTTGCCTATTGACGGTGAAACATGTTTGATGCCAAATTTGTTTCCTTAGGGTCTAGCTTAGGGTCAGATACTTTTTGTGCTGGGAATTTTTGAACCTTCTTGCTATATAGTAATTCTAAATTATTAATTTACCAACGTTTTGGGGTGTCAAAAAGAGCAGTACTTATAAACTATAATGCTGCATATATAGTATTGGCCCCTCATGATTTTATGGGTGGGTGTATATTATTTTACAGGATCGCCTTAAGCAAGAAGAAGAGCTTAAAGTAAAAGAAGCTGAACTGATCCGTGGAAACCCTCTGCTTAACAACGCCACATCTTTTAGTGTGAAAAGAAGGTTAGTTTCATATACCTTTAGATCTGAAAATTTGGTTATGGGCTTTGTGTTAAGTGGTCGTTTTTCACATGCTTTTCTGCCTCAGGTGGGATGATGATGTTGTGTTCAAAAACCAGGCTCGCGGCGAAGCTAAGGCCCCAAAGCGCTTTATCAATGATACCATCCGCAATGATTTTCACCGTAAATTTCTGCAGAAGTATATGAAATGATTAATTCGTCTTGTATAAATCCCTTGCAAGGATGAGGTCCAGAATTTTCTGGTTATCTATGACTGAATTCCTGTCTACCAAAATTCTGGTTTTGTTGCTCCTGAGCGCGGTACATGTGAGAGCTACACTGATATTTGTATTTTCAATCAGAATTCTAAATTCGAGCTTGTATTGCTTCAAGATGTGTCCAATTAATTAAAATCTTTTAAACTAATGTCTGATTTTGTTCGGTGGCACCACTGACAAGTGAGAATCTTAGAATGATTAACACTTTCGGGATGATGCGGCATCAGTTTTTATTTTTATTTTTTGGTTTTGTTTGTGGTTGTCCAAACACCCAATGCATAAATGCAAAAATCAGATGTTAAGAGGTTCTCAAATAATCAATTCATAAGCAAAACCTTCTGGCAGCATGCTTGACGAAGGTAATCGACTTCGTCACAGCTGATTGCTAGTATGGAGCATCAACTACAACACCACACTAATAAATGTTTTTGATTGTTTTATCTAGAACATGTTCACCAGAAAATCCTCCACTGCAATCACCATTGTAGTTATTAGAGGACGCGTAATGGCCCCCTACAAGGTAAACTGATGGGAAAATCAATCTCTATCATTTGTAACTGATTTTAAAACAAAATAAGGTTTATAGATTAAGTCGTTATTGGAATGTTCTTTGACCGTTGCTATATATATATATATACACATGCACATAAAGAAAATCAAAAATATAAATATGTACCTCTGACAAGAGAATTTCTTTAATTCTTTATGAAATTGATCGTCAACAAGTGTGTTATTCATTTAATTTCATCATTAATTGTTGAAATTGATAAAAAAGTAAAATCATGTTGCTAGATGGTCATTATTTGAGTTATCATCTATGAGTAATGAGTGCATTATTTATCATTGTTATTGGTTTAAAAGTTTATTTAGAAAGCAAACATACATATAAGATACACCTACAGCTCTCGGTCAATAAAATTTACAAATAAAAAATACTTAAATTTGAAATTCTAATATCTCCGTTTAAATTTCAAAAGTATCACATAGTTCGAGGACTCGTTTAGTATGATGATATTATTTTTAAAAATAAAATTATTTTTAAAAATTATATGTTCAAATAATTTAAAACTATTTATTTATGTATGAAGTAAATCTAAGGCTATGTGATAACTTTTTAAAATAATTTCATTTTCTAAAATATTTATGGTAAACCAAACATAGCCCCTTTACTAAGTACTAACACAGTTTTTAACACCGAGTTCATTGGGACAGAAACAAAAAAGCCCTTTAAAATTCATATTCCATCCATTCACATTAATCAAGTTTAGTTCTTCTTCTGAGGCAAACATAGGCACAGAGTCTATAAGCCAATGCCATGGCTAATAAAACCCACACCTCTTCCAAGCCACCTTCCAGGTTCACAGTATCAAATGATGGCGAACTCTGCAACGGCCGGCACCCTCCACTGCTCTCGCATTCATATAACTCTTCTCCGGAGTACTGCACTTTCAAGAGCAGCCGGAACCCATAGTACATGAACGACACATACTTCAACCATTGCATGAATTTCGGTATATGCTGCAAAATGAAAACACAAAAGCCAACGAAGTAAACAATACCAATATGAAATCCTTGTTCATGTACAAATTTGGATCACTCGTTACCAAAAATATCTAATGAAGTTCATCAGGATACTATGCATTTGATAATTTGACTAAGGGTAAACTGATGGGAAAATGAAGGTGAGGGGAAGAGTGCTTTTCTCATTGATTTACTCATCTAACCAGGGAAGGTCTAAATAAAGGATGTTGAGTACCTGAACATAGTAGCCTCCAGTGAGAAGAAACAACATGAGCACTAGAGAGGCAATCATCCCTGCCCTCTTAATGCTGAGTACCGCTGCTCCAAAAAGTTCCCCTGCACCCTGGTTTTAGAAGCACATCAGTTTAGTCTCTTTTCCTTCTTTTTTTTTTCTTTTCTTTCTTTGAAACGCTAGATCCAATCAAATTTAGGGCAGTTGCCTCACTTGGCTTGTAACAGCTATCAGTAGTATGGCAAACAAGGTGAAGAAGAAACAAGGAACTGTTCTCTTGAAGCCAGCCATGAAGTACAAAATCACCATGAAAAATGTTGGATAGAATACATGTGCCGCCATGTCACACACAGTGCTGCACACATAGTACACGCTCAATCTATACATGTCTGCCTTTCTTTCCTTTATCAAATACCCCTTCTCAAATGGAAATACGTATACCGCTCCAAATATGGATGAAGATGTCCAAAAAATGCATATGTAGAACATCAGTCCAATCTGCAACGAAGTATAGAATCGCTTATTTTCATATATTTTTCATTTTGAAAAAATATAAAAGTTATAGAGATCCAACAGATGGAATTACTTGATCTCTCAGTTGAGCCTCTGTTGCAATGCTGGATTTCCACCATAGAAGGCCTAACAAGACTGCTACACCAAGAGCTTGGAGCAGCCGGATCTTATCAAAGTAGTCTCTGCACCTTTCCCTAAATGTTCTCTTCAGCAGTATCATGAACTGCTCCATCCAACTCAGGGTCCAGTCTTTCTTTACTTGCGTTTCCATTTTTAGATGCTCAGGCGCCTTCATCATCCGATGATTCTCTTCCTTTTCTTTTGGCTCCAACTCAGTTTTGTACTTGAGTTGCAAGTACTGATGTCATGAAAATCAATGCTTAAGAGAATAAGGGTTTCCAAAAACAAACACAAAAACGTTTAAAAATAGATAAGAAGAAGTACTATGTCATGAAAATCAATGCTTAAGAGAACGGGAGTATCAAAAAACAAAAACAAGACTAGAAGCATACTTTAACCACAGTCCACTCAGATTCAGGAGTGCCTTGAAGTGCCTGCAAATCTCCAGGGACCCTTATGTCACTCACTTGTCCAGTTGCCAGTTCAAGCAAGAACTCAGCAGGGTTCATGGCTATTTCAGGGATGAATCTTAGAGAGGAAAAGTAGTCCATGGATTCTCTAGCCTTCCCATAGTACACCGGGTATCCTCCTGAAATCAGCAGGAGCTTGTCAAACATATGGAACATCCTGCTTGAGGGTTGGTGGATGGTAGTGATTATTGTTCTCCCTGCCTGAAAAATAGTGGACAATTTTATTGAGATCAGTACAAGAACACGTTAGACTTGAGAATATATAAAAAAAAGAGAAATATTGAACTAGACCTTAGCAATCCTTTGAAGAATTTGAAGGAGTCTAGCTGCAGACGTGGAATCAAGTCCTGAGGTTGGTTCATCAAGCAAAAGTAGTGAAGGATCAACTAGAATTTCGTAACCTATGCTAGTTCTTTTCCTTTCTCCGCCTGAGATCCCTTTAACAAACGCTCCTCCTACCCTTGTTTGACGACATCTATGAAAACGAGACATCATACATTGCACTTTTCAGTTTTAAGAAACAGGAAATCTGAAGATGTGTAGGCTCAATCAGATTACAAACCTTTCAAGGCCTAGCTCCCTCACAATCATCTCCACTCTTGAATATTTTTGTTTTCGGCTCATGTTTCCTGGAAGCCTTAAAAATGCAGCAAATACTAAGGTTTCTTCCACAGTCAACTGTGGGAAGAGCAAATCATCTTGAGTCACAAACCCTATCCTAAAGATACAAAGCATGACACATTAGTGGTACTGGTGATAAGCACTACCAATAGAGCAATTGTGAAAGGATTAAGGAATTTCATATCCTATGTAGGTTTTGACTTATAAAATTACCTCCTCTTGAGAGCTGGACTATAAGGAATGTCATTGTAAGTAATTGTTCCTCCAACATTCTCATGCAACCGTCCCCCCACTATCTTCAGTATGGTGGTCTTCCCACTTCCAGAGGGACCCATCAATGCAAGGATCTCACCAGGGCCGACGCTTCCTGTCATACCCTTCACGATCTGCTTGAAATTATCGTGCTCCATATGCAGTTGTGACGCCACCTTTTCCACCATTACCTTTACTGGGTTCTTAGCTAGGCTGATCTTAACCTTGTATTCAACGTCTTCAAACTGCCAGTATGTAATAGGAAAACAACGACAAATAGCTCAGTCTTAAAAGTTATACTATCTAACATCTAATCAAGCATGCATTGTATATAAATGAACATGTAACTTCATTCTAAATAAAGGTCTTGAATTTGAAATTTTTCTAAAAATGTTAATTAATTTCTGCTTGTATGATATTTCCCGGGAATACCTTTAAGAAAATGGGAAGTGGGCAATCTTTACTTGCATATAAGGTCTCATCCTCTATATCAATCTCGGTGCTTCTGTTTCTGAGGTATGGTTGAGACAAGTACTCATTGTTGTGACCAAAGCCATTGCTGCCTGTAATTTGCATGGACCTCATTGTTGGAGGGGACAGTGTCATGTTCTCAATCTCTTCCTCTCTTGCAGCGTCCATGCTATTCCAATTTCGACAGCAAGCACATGAAAGTTCAACGTTTCAATCTTCTTTAATGGGTATCCATGAAATCTGGAAAAAAGTGAGTCACCTGCAACAAACCAAAAGCTTGCCTATATTATCCCTGCTGGAAGGGTATTTGTTTGGTGTACCGCATGCTTTCTATGCCTTTTTGCTAGTAGAAAGGAACTCTTTTATATGCTACTAGCGATATTGCCATCTACCATTTTAACAAAAGCCTAGAAGACATACCAAGTACATGATAAACATTTCCGTCTCTCTCGACCATACTTTTTCTGATTCTAAATTGTCCCCTACCAATTTAGTAAATGTTAGAAGACACGCCAAGTACATGATAAAGGTTTCCATCTCTCTCGACCATACCTTTTCATTCTACATTGTCGCCTACATAATTATTATTGTTATTTTTGTTTAGGGTCGGTCCAATAACATTGCTATTTTTTAACATGAAGAATATGTTTAACAAATTTGACATCATTTTTTTTTAACAAATGCCAAAAAAATGTAGGTATTTATTTTAAAATTGTAAATTCACTCTAATAATGCACGGGTTTTACTAGCCTAAGGGCTAGTGGCCTGGGCGACATTTGAGCCCAAAAAATTTATAAGTTTTTCAAATATATTTGATAGAAATATCTTAAAATAAAATATCTATTTTGTGATTGATTACTCAATATGTAACATATATCGAGCACTTAATCACAAATAGAATTCTCCCTGACTTAATTTAGTAAAATAGTCATTTTCAAGAATTTCCAAAGATTTATATATCAATTTAAAGGCGAGAGATATACTTATACAAAAACTAAAAAAATAAAAACTGTCATAATGGTATTATAATATTTTGATGTTATATTTGTTTTGAAATATGTATGATTTGGTGTGTTATTATTACCTAACTATTGCTCCCTATGGTTCACTTTTTTTCCCATTCATTTTTTTTGTTTCTTTGTTATATTTTATAATTATATATGATCATAATTTTAGATTTATTTGTTTTAAAATATACTCATTAAAAGGAATTTTCATATTCAATATTAAAATTTTAAAAATAAAATTTTCGAGTAATTTTATATTCAACAGTAAGTTTATTTTGTATCATCTTATGAAGTAGATTTTAAAAGTATTTATTTATTTAAAACTTTCTGAATTTTAAATTACGGTGAACTATTTTAAAAAAAAAATGAAAGAGGTGGTATTAGAGGAAAATTGTAGGCCACTGCATAAGGTATATTACTCTTTATTATTATTTTTATGAACAATATTTTTTAAAATACTAAGTTATAAAGTTTGTAAAATAAATTAATATTTTTACTTTAAGCAACCGGTAAGAAAATGAAAATATGAAAACTTGTTAAATCAATTTAAATTTTGAATTATCATATGTCTCACATTACAAATATACTTGATTTGATCATAACAAAGACATTCAAACTTTAATTCAATTGACGGATTAACAACTCATACTCATCGCTAAAATATAGGCAATGCTTCAAATTACATCTTGCTCCAAGAAGAGGCCGTGTACCAACCAAAATATAGTAATTTTATTTTATTTTATTTCGGCGGTCATTTTCATGTAATACAACACAAAACACCAAAACTCAAAATATAAACAAGCTGAAAATTTCATCTGACTTTATATTGCTAATTCCGAGCCCATTTCAAAGATTTGTCACTATGGGCATGCAATGCATATGCACCCATGAATCCATGATGTAATGCGAATTCACCAAGTAACGGCCATTTAAGTATAATTATGAAAACTTAATTTTGGTACTTGTTAAAAACTGAACCAACGTAGGGTGTTTCATTTTCAAACCCAAATATGATTCTAAAACTAAGTTATATAAAATTAACTTATGTTTTTAGGTATATATATATATATATAGTTTTCATAACAAAAATCATCGTTCGTTTGATTTTAAAGTATTTAAAATTATATATAGTTTGATAAAATAAAGTGTTGCAACTTGAAATAAGGTTTTCAAAAAAATAAAAATAAAATCAAACTGTAATGACTGACTTGGAAGTTTGAGAGTTAGCTTCTTAATGAGATGAATATTTTAATAAATTAATATCATATACGCGTCAAATGAAGAATATGTCGAAAGGCGTATGAACAAATATTCTATTATTTTACAAGTTTTGTTATAAGGATTAATAGAGTTTACTTATTTTATTTGTTAACTAATATGTTTATGTTGTTTTAAGTTTACCATATAAATGGTCAAATTGTGCGAGGATAAGATAATATCCCCAATATCGAATTTAATTTATTTACTTTAATACACTTCAAATTTTATTTAAATATGATTAGCTTTACTACCTAAAAATATGAGTGAATAAACCTCACAGTAATATAGTTCTTATTTATTTGTTGATAAGGTTGGTTCTACTATTTATTATACAAAGTTAAATGTTCCAAGATGGTTTTTTTAATGTCCCATTATGTGTTTTGATTTCGTAGATGAAAAGTAAATTTAAATAATTTAAGTTATGTAGATTTAATTTTAATTTATAACATTAAATTAATAAATTAAATTAGTAAAATAAAGGTTAAGATATTAATAATACAATATTAATTTAGTATTTTGATTTTGAAGATTTTAGAATAATACACAAAAAAAATAATTTAATTTATTCATTATGATATATATTCTTTTTCGTATTATCCTTACAAATCTTATTTTTGTAATTACATTATTTATAATTATCTATGTGTCGATGATAATTTTAGAAATTTCATTACATTGATTGTTATAATTTAAATTTTTTATGGATTTATAAACTTCTATCTTCTATTTATATTTGAACAAAATAAGTTAATGGGTGAGTTTAGAATTATAAAACCCAAACATGTATTGAGTAAAAAAATTATTAGAAATTGAATTTAATTGATTATGTGTTATGCTATAGTTAACCTAAGTTGTCCAAAAATAAATTAAATTTTCATAAAATCTCTTTTATATCATGTTATTCTTATTATTTCTTATTTGTTTACTTTAGCCTCTTTAAATTCTTTCTATGCTATATGAGCTTATCATTTTTTATTGTTTTTTATTACCTAGGTAGCTAAATGTATGAAAATAAGAAGTTAAAGGAGGCTTGAAAATAAGATCGTGTGTATTACAATATATGTTGTGTTATGTAATCATTTTATTGTTATGTTATGTTAATGTCTAAAATTTTAAACATTAAGTATTGTTATATTAATTAATGAATTGAAAAAAAAAATCTATAGTTTGACAAAATGTAACCCTCTCACCGCATTTGCAAAACAATGTTTTGCAAATTGAAATATAGTATTGAAAAAAAAACCCAACTCAAATACGCAAAACCATGGTTGGAAGGGAAGTCAAACACCAACCTAATTTAGTTGGATAGGTTTTCAAATGATGATAAATGTTAACCTAACTAGACAACTACTACGGCTTATAAAACTATCAATTTAATACATGGTCTTCTAAGTTTATGAACAAATTATTATTGTGATATATTCAATATTTATAACTTTGATTATTATGATTTATTAAAATTAATTATAAGAAATTTTTTTAAAAAAATATGTCTTAAACTTCTAATGTTCATATGAAATAATGGGGGAAAAAAAACTAATGCGCCAGCCAATAGTACCCAAAGAAACATATTGAAACTGATGTTTTAGAGCCCGAATCTCTAATTACTCATCATATGACCTTAATAAGTCCATTTAATTCTCATTTAGAAGGTAGTGTGTACATTGATATATGTCAATAATATGCATTCCCGTTTAACAGACTTGTTGTATTTCCATCTCAATATTTTGGTGATGAACGTTGTTACGCTTATTTAGGATATAATTACATATAATGATTTTATGTCCAAGGCCCTGGCCGTTTTAGGGAAATATTTCTTTACTGGATTGTATAACTACGGTGAGGTACGATTACAAATTTTCTATAATATGATTACATATTCTCGTTTCCTGACGTTGTCAATACTATTCAGGGTATTAAACTTTTTTATTATTATTTAAGAACATTCTTATTAAAGTAGATTAATATATAATTCACCAATTCAAGAATAAAATAAAATTTTAACTCCAAATTCCCATTTTAATGGATATTTTATATTTAAATGATTAAAACGCTAACTTTGATCCAAATTCCAAAACGTTACATCCGACATCCTCGTTTTGTTTCGAAAGAAAGAAAAAACCAAATCTTGTTGTCGCTTGTGACCAACCGATTGATAAATAAAGTATATATTTTTTATTTTATTTTTATGCGTCCTTTCTCTCACATTGCCTCTTCGAATAATCTGTGTTTTGAATCACATTCCCTCAGACAGAT
Organism: Taxillus chinensis; assembly: GCA_023512835.1. Taxonomy (NCBI): domain Eukaryota; kingdom Viridiplantae; phylum Streptophyta; class Magnoliopsida; order Santalales; family Loranthaceae; genus Taxillus; species Taxillus chinensis. Next base: position 24,384,713 of record CM042090.1, on the reverse strand, counting down.
GGTTTTATAGGTGGAAATGGGTTTGTTCAGTACGAGGTTGGAAAATGATTTCAGAAAGTTCATCAAAAGAAAAGACAGCGATGCAGGCGAAGCAGGTCATATTATATTCTATTGCTTTTATGACATTTTTATGCTTTTTTTTTTCCCCACATTCAGTTTAGTAGTTGGAGACGAAGAGTATATGGGATGGTTGTTTTGTTAATATATTTTCATTTCCTTTACTTAAAGATTTTTTAATTTTCTTTAGCTCTCTTCCTTGATTTGATAGAAGGAATAGGTTTTTTAAGGTTGTATTAAATTTGATGGCTGCCCAACTCATCCACAATGGTTATTTGCTATTATCATGCCTGAAAATTAGAATCTATTTGCATAAATGTTGCAGTTGAGTAAGAATGTGGCTTCTTCAAATTTGGGTTTTTGCTTAAATTGCATGAGCTTTTTATGATTGACAACCATGGTAGTAGCTTTTTTCAACTTCAGGTCTGCATATCAGGTGCTTTGATGCAGAATATATTTGTTTTGATGATTGATTGCCCCTTTCTTCAGGATTCAAAACTGCTAAAAATTCAAAAAAAATTGAAGCTTTTGATTTGATGGGGCGTACATCTTTACTGATGAGTTTTGTAAGATATTTTAAAATCGATGTTGGTCAGGTCGAGCATTGGAAGAACTCCGTGGTTCTGTTTACAATGAGTTTCGAAGCTCCGAAGGAGCCAGACGCCAACAGCAAAGATTTTGTGGGCCGGCTGTTGCCATGAGCTTCAATTTCATTGTTGCTGTTGGAATAATAATGGCAAACAAAATAGTCCGCACTCTCTCTCACTCTCACTCTCTCGTGTTATGGTTAAATAAATCATGGGCGTGTATTGTCTGAATTGCTAATGCATAACTTTGCAAAATTTTGTGTCATTTGCTCTTGCAGGTAATGGGGAAGGTTGGATTCAACTTCCCGATCTTTCTCACGTTAATTCACTATTTCTCTGCATGGATTCTTCTTGCCATTTTAAAGGCATTTTCATTACTCCCCCCATCTCCTCCTACAAAAGCTACCCCTTTCTCTTCTCTCTTCTCTCTAGGTGCAGTCATGGCTTTCTCCTCCGGGCTAGCCAATACCAGCCTGAAGCATAACAGGTTCTAATACAAGGTTCAACATGTTCATCTTTTTCTAAATCAGGTTCTCTATTACCCTGTACTTCTCACAACTGAACCTCTTTACAGTGTCGGTTTCTATCAGATGGCTAAAATCGGTGTCACCCCAACAATTGTTCTTGCGGAGTTCATTCTCTTCAGAAAAACCATTTCTTATGATAAGGCAATTCCATTACTTTCATATATTTTTACAAATGATTTTTATGTGTATAGACGTATAATTATCACCTTCAATTACACCAAGCTCGATGCACTGGCACAGGTAATGGCGTTGTTCGCGGTCAGTCTAGGTGTGGCTGTAGCGACAGTGACGGATTTAGAATTTAATTTCTTCGGCGCTTGTATTGCTGTGGCATGGATAATCCCTAGTGCCATAAACAAAATACTCTGGTCTAATTTGCAACAGCAAGGCAATTGGACTGCCATCGGGTAACTCTAGTCTTGCACATTTTGTATAGGTGAAAGCTCAAGTTTGTAGACCATGCAGATTCATTGATTGGCTGTAATTGTAGGTTGATGTGGAAGACTACCCCAATCACAGTTTTCTTTTTACTAGCTCTGATGCCATGGTTGGACCCACCGGGAGTTCTATCTTTTAAATGGGATCTCAATAACTCATCTGCAGTTGTTATATCAGCAGCCTTTGGGTTTCTCCTACAATGGTCTGGCGCTTTGGCGCTTGGGTGAGGCATTCATCTGTTTCCTGTTTCATCTTTCAGGACTAGTTTGGATTGAGGGGAAGGAAGGAGAAAGGAGGAGAGGAACATCGCTTCTCTCTATTCCCTGCCATCCTCAAAGGCCCAATTTTTGCATATCAAACAACTAACAGATCATAATCTCTAACTATGCAGAGCAACTTCAGCAACCTCTCATGTGGTTTTGGGTCAGTTTAAAACATGTGTAATCCTACTTGGGGGCTACCTGATTTTTGGTTCAGATCCCGGCTTCATCAGTATCTGTGGGGCTGTTGTTGCTCTATGTGGAATGTCAATTTACACTTTGCTAAACTTGGCTAAGTCACATGAACCAAAGCAGAACCCGACTCCTTTCAAGACCAAAAGCAATGTTGAAAACAGTGCCATAGAGGGGACGGAAGCAAGCAAGATGGCAAGCATTGTCTGAATCCTGAAATATCAAAAAATTGCAAAATCTTCAAGGATTGGCTGTACAGCAAATGCTTATGCATGACTGACAGGGAGTGGGGGAAAGCTCCTGAAATAGTTCTGATTATCATCCTCATGGATTTGTCGAGTAATCATAGGAAACTTTGAAATAGCTTGTTTGGAATAGGATATGATGTATAGGAAATATTGCAAACATTTTTTGTAGATATGACTGCATTAGGGCTTGTTTGGAATTAATTAGCAATAAAAAGTGAGTCGCAAAAATATCATACTTTTCAATGCGCATAACCTGAAGTATTAATAAGATGTATGAATAAAGTCATCATTTAGTTTAAGACAACCTAATAATTTATTTATCATTACTTTTTTAGAGTAATATTGTTAAATTTACATTGCAACACCCTAACAATTTGAAAATTATACATTACTCATCTCTCTTGTTCTCTAATTTCTAACTAAAGATTCTAATATTTCAGTTTACCATATCATTCGACACTCTGAATAGAGCTTTTAAAGAATATATGAACTTTTGAACCAAATGACACCATACTGTTAAATTTTATAATAAAAGGGATAGAATTAAATCAACGACCAAATCACTCTAACTTTCAAAATAGCATCATCAATTTCAAATTTTAAAAAACAAATAAACTGCCTACCTTGCAACCTAAAACATGAAAGCCTAAACATCAATTAAAGGTCTACTATTTCCTCCGGCCACAATAGCTTCCTAAAAATGCATTCTAAGGCTGCAAGTGTATTTACACTGATCGGTGTCTGCCAATGAGGCATTTATCAGGCTCTTGTTCAGTAATTAGCATTCTGAATTATTTGTTGATGTTGCTGCTGCTGTTGATGGTAAGCACTATGTGGGAGCTCAAGAGATGCAAGCAGCATTGACTGCGACTGTGGCAGAAGAGAGTGGGAACTAGCAGGAGCAGCAGCCAGTGTATGCGAGGGTTGATAAATCCCAGTGAAGGCACCGGCAGCTTGTGCAGGTGAGAATGCAACATGCTGCCCCTGAGGGACAATGTTGTAATAAGAATTAGCCTGCAATGCAGAAATATTTTGATCAGTTGCAGGGATCCAGATGGATGAACCTTCAGCCTGTCAAACCAAGAAGGCACAAGAGTATATAAATTAACCATGTGAGAGTCAAAGACAATACATATTCACGAGTGAGAGAAATCAACCTGCTGTTCATTTACATAGACATTTTCCCTCGGCTGTGATTGTGAAGCAGGGATAACATCATTGCCAGCATTGCTTTCAGACGCCACATTATCTGGAATGGAGTTGTATCCGAGGGGGAAGGAACCATATGCACCCAATCCAGAAGAAAGCCCAACTTGAACAGGGTTTCCAGTGTTAGAACCTGGCTTGTACTGTGGTGGTAGAGGGAATTTTTGCCCTCCTGTGGCAGATTTTGTTGGGGTTAAATATACTCCGCTAGTTGTAGATTGTTGAGGGAACCCACAATGGCCTACAAACTGTTGTACATAGTATGGTGAGTAATATGGGATATGGTTGGGATAAGACGGGTGGATAACAGGAACTGGCAGTGAAGATGCAGCCGCAGAGCTCGGCACAACTCCTGCACCCTACAAACAGAACAGGACAAACAAATAGTAGAAGAAAGAGCAAACATTAGTGTTTATTACAAAAGCTATTAAACAGGGGAAAAGGAATAAGAGAGGGAGAGGCCGTTGATTGCCTGCCTACAAGACTTTCCATTCAAGTTCAAAGCAAGAAGAAAATGCAGTACAATAACAGAATGGCAACAGAAAGGTGTCAATTAAACTATACATTCAAGACGGAGGTCACAGCATAAGAATGTCACGGAAAACAACAAAACAAAAGTATCAAAGAGGCAACGGAACAAAAAGGGCCAGATCTGAAAATTGACATAAAACAAAATCAGGAATGCTCACTCCAAGATTTGAAAGTTGAGCAACATCCCGAGCTTTTGTCTCAACACCTTCAGCTTGAACTTGCTGGAAGCCCGGTATTGGTGAAACAAAACCAGAGCTATAATTCATATAATTGGGAGCTGCATCAGATGTTAAATCCCCCTCTGAAGAGGGCAGACTCACTGGCACACGCGCAACAGATTGTGGATGATTGAGATATTCATCTTGAACAGTCAAGGATACACTTCGATTGCTGTACCAAGATAAAAGCACATGGAATAGTAGTGAATTTTGAATCCTAAAAAAGCCCATAGCAAAAAAGAAACTCTGTAACATTTACCAACCTCGCACAAGGTTCCACAAAAGTTTCACAATTAGCGTGAATAGATTCAGTGACAGCAACAGCATTCTTCTCGCACTCTGAGACATCGACATGGTTACTGCTTGCTACAAAATCAAGACTTCCAAATACCAACCCATATTTATGAGCCTCAGGGACCTGGAAAGCATTGGAAAAGATAAGCTGCGACTTCCTAAGATTGTTTCTAGCTGCTCCCTCTGAAGGCTGTGAGTGAGACCTGGCTTCCACTGCGATTTTATCAATTGAAGGGAAGAGTGAGATTATAGAGAAGAAGCGAACAAAATGCATCTCATTTATAAACACGCACAAATCTTCAATGTAGAATAGACAACAAAGCTTCTGGAAGTGAAAATTATATAGCGAAGCATGCATCTTCGCGGATCCCTATATACAAACCAGGCCAATGAATGAAAGCTTCAAAACTTAACAGAAACCAGATATACCCAGTAAGATACTAGATGAATTGATAAAAAATCAAATAAAAATATATAGATAAAGGTTTAAGATCCTAAAGAGAGACCAATCTGCATGAGAAGAGTGGCAATTCCTGAAAATTAAAATTTCTCTCTCTCTCTCTCTCTCTCTCTCTCTCTCTCTCTCTCTCTCTATATATATATATATATATATATATTCTAATAGAGGGAGAAGGGATGGTGACCCTAAATTACCTTTAGAAGAATCAGCATGCTCTTTCCTTAACTTGCCCTCGCAAGTAGAAGTAGACCTGGAAGTCCCAGAACCGTCATTTAAAGAGAGCCGCGATTCTTCGTGAGATACATGTTTTCCCATGTCCAATCGACTCCCTATTTCACATCCAATTGCACCCACAGTACCAGGCATCCGTGAAGCATGTGGTGCCACCAACACAGGGTCTGAAGCAGAGGAGTAGACGCCGGACACGGATTCGGAAGTAGTTGGGGTTTCAGCGGAAATAGAAGTGAACTCTCCCTGTCCAACTATATTTCCAGAGGGAGTGGTGAGGGTGGCAGTGGAGGTAGGTTTGGATTTGGATTTAGCTTCAGGGGGAGATTTAACAGCAGTTGATGTTTGAGGTTTTGAAGGGCCCGATTTATTTTCATTGCTACGGGGGTGGGGAGCTCTGCCACTAGCTGAGGTCGCAGATCTGTATGAACAGCACAGCACATATTTGCAGTTTAACAAAACATATAATGAATAAATGTAATGCCAGCTTAAGATCAAACAAAACTGGAGATGTTATATTTACTTTGTCGCTTCTGTAGGGGTACTGTTTCTGGCTTTTGAACGATGATTTACTCTATTTTCCCTCCGAGCAGTGGTATTCCTCCCACCAGGAACATCTGATAAGAGTAATCAACAAGGGGACCAAAATGCAATGAATAAGAATAGTTTTTTTGACAAAGCTAACTATCATTCCACTGACAAAACCAGCAAGAAACTAGACGTAATTTAGGTAACTGTTCTTTTGGAAGGCTTTCAATTGCCTGAGAAACGAAAATTAGTAAATATGGGCAACACTCTAGCAGCTTTTCCCATCAACAGCATGAAGAAATACTTCGGCATGCGTTCATTGGAGACAATAAAATATATTAAAATTTGTCGGCCAATAAATATAACTCTAAACACAAACACGCATGCACAAGAACAAGTACAACTATATCAAAATTTAGAACTAAAATGTCATAATTTAAGGGGTCTTCAAAAAAATTCATACCAAGAGTTTCACGTGAAGAATTGCTCCCTCGATTGCCCCTTGGTGCTTGGGGCCATGGGCCAGCAAACCCTCTGGATTCCGGTGGCCTCTGGAATAATGCAAAATTGAATTGTTCAACGGCGGTATATTAAAAACTCGTGTTGCTATTTAATATTTTTAGAGTGCGTGCATTTACAGAGATGCGTACATCTACCACAGTCCACAAACAAACAAGCATATGTTTTAAAGGCACAAAGAACACACCGATAGACATAGAACAAGGTACATATATGTACATTAGTAATTCCACCTAAAAGAAAGGTATGAAGAAAGTGATACAAAAATAAGCACCCCCAAACAACCTTGGCTCCGAGGAAAAAAAAGAAAAGAAAGTTGGGAAAAAATTACCGCTCTGGTGGGATTACGTTTCTTCTTCTTGACTTCTTGAAACCCAGCTGCAAAATCAAGAGAAACAAAACAAAAGGACGTACGATTGGTGAGAAAATCTAGTAAAACACGAAGGCCAAAGTTTGGACTGTGATAACCACCAAACCAGTGATAATAAAAAGGTGGCTTTTGGATATGGGAGGTAATATTATATGAATAAATCTCCGTTTCAATTATTTCAACAAATGCAATTTGCAGACAACTTCCGTTTTGAAAATATAATTTTATTTATCAAAGTTGTTTATAACCAGAAACAAGAATCTATGAAAAAAAAAATACATAGTTCTTAAACTTGTGTTTGCAAGCATAAACATAAGCTCATCAAACACCCAATCGATCGAAGGCAGTCGTTAAAAAAAACGTCTATTTTAATATTGTAGTTGAGACTGGAGTGAAGTGCTAGAGAAACCCACCAAGGAAAATTAAACAGTAGATTTTAAAAACTCATAAAAAGCTTCCATGATTAACTCGGATTTATATCTTGAAAAACCAGCTGACAGCAAGATTAATATACCCAAAAAAAAATGAAATAAATAAAGAGAGAGGCATAGACATTCCATTAATCCTCACAAAAGAGAGACAAGAATGGAGAAATTAAACCGTTTTGTCGGGATTCATATATATATATATATATATATATATATATTAACGGCTATCATTCTGTTCTGGACTTCTGGTATATATATAGAGTAGAGACACGAGAATGGAGGAGAGAGAGAGAGAGAGAGAGAGAGAAGATGAAGGACCTAGATATTTGAGCATCTCAACGGTTTCTACGGGACTCATATTGCACTCCTTCATAACTGCGCTGATGTCTTCATCGCCGTAGTTGTCGCAGTCGGGGGTAATGCTGATTTCGTTCCTGATTCTGAGGATCATCTCCTGGGAGACCGAGTCCCCGCAATCGCCGCTCATGGCTAGCTCACAAAAACAAAGAGAAAAACACAAATGGCAATGATAAAACAGAGGGAGAGGAGAAGATGCCTCCTCTCCGCCCGCGGGTACGAGAATAGAGAGGGGATGAGTGTACGCGCGTGGGGTGGGGTGGTCTGGTCTGGTCTGGTCTGGTCGCACCGCATGTATACGTATATTTATAGGGATTAAATTAGGCGGTGGGATCCCTCCAGCATTCCAGAAGATTTCCCGAGATTTTTTTTTAATTTTGAATGTTTTTGGAAACTCCGTTTCTCCTCACTCGTGTCCAATAGCAACTGGACACGTACGCCTCGCGCCCGTGTAATACGAGTTGGGAAACCAAAATGGGGCAACCTTAGGATGATGTCGGCCGAGGTTGAGTGAAAGTGAAACTTGGGCGGCAAGTATATTCCCAATATAGTGATTAGTGAGCCAAATCCAATACATGGTAGGGCTTTAAATGAGCTCGGCTCAGGCTCAGGCTCAGGCTCAGGCTCAGGCTCACATCACATGGTTTTGCAATAAGCTTTTAAGTCATTTTCCCAAGTTTTGTTTGATCTTCAAAAAGTCTCTTAAAATGAGCAAAAATGGAGGCTTCTGTGAGTCTCTACCAAACCGTTTGGTTCGTTTGCAACTGCGCATGCCTAGCAGCGCCTATGCCTAATGCCTAATGCCTATGACCGACCGTGTGGACGCCAGCCAACTCGATGGCAGTGAATGCATGACTCGGTCACGGTCACGGTCACGGTGCAGCGAGTCTAGGAGGACCCAATGACTCGACCTCGCGCGCGAGTGTAGTGGTGTCATAGAAATAGTAGATAGCACGTGGACGCCCCGTGCTAGATGGCACGGTCAGAGACAGAGACGGACCACTGTCACTCCCTCTCCCTCTCGCTCTCGCTCTCTAACCTCTCTCCTTCTCTCCTCCTTCGATGGCGGCGGCCAACAAGGACGACCCTCTCTCCTTCCCCACCCCTCCTTCCTACCCGTCATCCCCCGTCGACCACTCCGCCCCGGTGGCCTCCTCCTCCCAGTTCAGCAGCGCCGCCGGGAGCTTCCAGAGCGAGGGTTTTCTCGCCGATGGCGGCGGAAGCTGCGGCAGCGACGCCGATTTCGGGTTCCTCCGACCCGACTTCAGGCAGTGCCCCCTCGTGGGTACCGTGCCCGTCTACCACCGCCATGTCTTCCTCTGCTACAAGAACCCTCAGGTGTGGCCTGCGCACATCGAGGCCGCCGAGTTCGATCGCTTGCCCAGGCTGCTCTCCGTCGCCCTCATGTCCCGGAAGGGTGACATGACGAAGCAGGTTCGCCTGATTCTCGAGACCTTCTTTGCCGTGGTTTCCTGATTTCTCACGTGTTTTGAATCTGGTTTTTGGGTGTTCTTTAAAAATAAAAATTGTTGCTTGTTTTGTTTTTTATTATTTTAATTTATTTTATTATCTAGGTTTTGTGGGTTTTGGAGCTATGTTGTTGTCAGATTCACTTTAGCCTATTTTAGACATCTACATAATTGTTTTTTAGTAGAGAATAAAGCTAGAAATCTTTCTAAACTGTATAATTTACAGAAATAAATTCATCCAAACAGTTTAGGTGTGTGAAACAGGTGTTTATAAACAAATTATAAACTCCTTCAAACATCCTGTAGTAGGGGACCTGTGTCTGTTGGAGTTGTTTTGGCCTCGTGTGTATATCTTGTAATTTCTGTCTTTTCGTCTGATGCTTGCATATATTGGTTGGGTGATCTTTCTAGTACTTTCAATACTTATGTGAGCATAAACAGAAGCAGTATTGATAAAATTTGTATGTTCGAGCTCATAAATAAAGGCTTGATCAAATATCATACGAGAAGAGTGCTTTTTTATGGGAAAGAACTGTGAACTTTGGTATCCATTGCATGAAGGAGCAACCATTTTTTTTGTATTGCCCAATGTGCATCTACACTTCTGCGATTCCTTCTATATAGCATCAGCTGAGGATTTTCCTTCTTGTCTTTTTTAAACTCCTTCCCAAAGACTCGCTTAACAATTTGTGAAGGACATGATGGAACTGAGACATCAAATGGGGACGTATTAATATTTCCAGACATGGTTAGATACAGGTTAAATGACAATTTCTTTGTAGTGCTCTCTTTTAAATCCCATCCGCTTCCTACTAAATGGATACTGACTTTAGTTGGGAATGTAGGAGGTTGACACATTTCGATGTTGATACCTTTGTCGAAGAAGTGCTTGTAAAGGATGGTGAATGGCTTCCTGGAACTCCTGAAACATTAAAGGGTTCATATGTATTTGTATGCTCTCATGGGTCAAGGGATCGCAGATGTGGAGTCTGTGGGCCTCCTCTGGTTGCTAGATTCAAAGAAGAAATAGAGTCACATGGTCTTCATGGCAAGGTATCTGTTAGCCCATGTTCACATGTTGGGGGTCATATGTATGCAGGAAATGTTATCATATTTGGATCAAAGATTGATGGCGATGTCACTGGCCACTGGTAATGTTATGTATATCATCATTAGTTGACCAAAAGTTTAATGATTTCATCTTGTTACAATGGTTCAGGCCCTTTTATACCTAAATCACTTGTTAATTTATTGACAAATAGAAATTGTTCCCTGTTTTCATAGGTATGGGTATGTTACTCCAGATGATGTACCCCTTTTGCTTGAACAGCATATTGGAAAAGGAGAAATTATAGATTTACTTTGGAGGTGATAGCATTTTATCACTCCCTAACTGGCTAACTATGTATCCTGATATTTTATTTTTCAAGCTCATATTGTCATGGATGATGGCACGCAACCTGCGCGTTACTATTTTTGAAATTAAGACTTCATTGTCCAGTGGCAAGGGGATGGGCCGCCTGCAATAGCAATAGTTACTGATATTCCTTGGCACTACAAAAGTTGTTTCCATTTAAAGTCCCCCCTCCCCCCAATGTGCGTTTGATGTGTTGGCTTGTCTCTTTCCAGGGGTCAGATGGGCTTAACAGAAGATGAACAGAAGAAATCCCAAGAGCTAAGGCTTCACCTAGTCAGTGAGAACAAAAAAGAAGCCACACAAACGCAGGAAAACGAGACAGATTTTCATGTTGAGCCGACGGGAGCGTGCCCTTCATTCCAGGCTAATGGAGCCGCCTCATCTGGTTGTCGGAACACTTTGTTGCCCGAAAGGATTGATGATAATCCCAATACCAGCGAGAGGGAGATGACGATGTTGCTCCTGATGGATGGGAATAACCCCAATAGAAAACTTTCTCGCACAAACAGTGGCATAGTGGGGGCCATAAGCAAGACTTGGTTCGACAACTGGGAACGGGATGATACATATGCAGCCCTGTCTGTTCTTTTTGCTGCTGTATCAGTTGGCGTTGCCTATAGGTTGTACAGGCAACTGGGGTAAGAACTAAAGTTTGGGGCTGCTTAATGTCTATCTTGTATTGAGTAATAGTCACTTCTATCGATGTATGCGCTCGCCATCAGCTGGTTGTACGCCTGTGAAGGGGGGAAATATCAAATGGCACACTACAAGGTGGATGTTTCGGAATTGGAACTTGGGAAAAGTTTGGTTTTTACCCCCCTTTTAGTTATTATTTATGTTTGACTGAACCAAAAGCATGGTTCCTTCACATATGAATCACCCAAGTCAGCAATCTTTAGCTCCTTTTTCCCCGACCTTAACAGAAGGCTTTATTGGTTTTTTCAGCTTCTCCCAAATGGTGTTTGTGTACACCAAGTTTTGATAAGAAATGATATCCTCGTGGTAAAACATTTTTAATTGAAAGGTTTTTTTTACCTGTTTTTAAACAAATGTTTCTGTTCATAAAAATATTTCTATTTATTAATACATAAATAGCTACGAAACAAATTTCTGATTTGACGTTTTTCCCGTTATTGCTGTGGCCTACTGCTTTATAGTCACTCTTCAGCTACACTTATTTTCATTAGACGGATATCCCATAGGAATTCATTAATCTTAATCAAGTTTATAATATTACATCCCCTGACCTGCATCGAGATAATGCAAGCAAATGGGCAATTAGTTAAACCACTAAAACATCCAACAGAGGGAGCTTCACCCCGCATGGGATCTATTAGTACACCGTTATATCAATGCCATTGACCTTTAACATTTCAAGGTCCCTAATGAGCTAGAAAGGCCATCTTGATCACCACCAAACTTCCGGATCTCCGATTCTATGTTCTTAGCAATCTTGGTCTCTTCCGCATCTGCCGGTGGCATCTCCACATGGAAAGATCCCTGTTTTATTGGTCCCTGTGGCCTAGTCAATCTTGCTTGTTGCTTAATGTATTCATAAAGTTGTTGGTGGAAGCTGTGGTCCAAAGAAAAACAATCACTGTTACTCCCATTTTGGGAATGCCGTGATGACCCGGAACCTTCTTTTTTACAAAAATGAGGCAACGATCCCTCGTCCATGATCTACATATAAAGGCCCAAATCAATTAATCAGTAATGTGAACAGTATCCACAGGGTAATGTTGATAGAGAATTGAGATTACTAAATACTAACTCCCAGGATATTGCTGAAATGAATAATGCGACAATGCAGTAGAAATTAATGGACATGCAGAATGAGTAACGAAATGTAAGGATGACAAAAATGCTGCACAAGCTACTTAAGAGGAAAATATGCTCATAAAACTGAGTTGAACTATGCAAGATGGATATGGGTTGTTATTGCTTGTACCCTTAACAGCTCCTCCCTGCCACAACCATGCAATACTTGAACTTTCCTCCTGGTCCTCTCTTGCAGGAGAGGCTTCACAACCTGGCAGCAGGGGAAAAAATATTAGGGCGATTGCTCAAAAAATTTCCTGCAAGCCCAAAAAAATAATGGCAGTAACATATCTACTTCAAAATATGTCCAAACCTTCCAGCATGCAGAAAAAATATATGGAGCATTAACGATATAATATGTGTCCGTCTTTTCTGGATAATTTAGGTCATCAATAGTAGATATAGTAGTCATCAGCTGCAAAAATAAATTAATTATATAAATTTATGTGTAAACTATGAATGAAATAGACTACCAAAAGCAAGAGGGAACCTACGGTCACTATGCATTCAACCTCAAAACAAAAGAATTATAAATGCATTGTACAACGGTAAAATATATCAGGGGATAATAGGCTTTGCTAGATACAAGCCCGGATGCGTGCAACATACATCCCAAGCAGTTGATTATTTCTTAAAAAAATAAATCAACAGTCAAGGATGCCGGATGCGCACACCCATTAGTGCAATAAGAGTTCCAAGGATAATTTGGCATTGCTATATAAGTTTTTACATTTAGAGTATTGATTGGTGATCATAACTAAAACAGCTGGATAGCTTCTTTTGAATTGCTACAAATGCATGTTTTATCAATTGGGTTGTGAAAGGAATGACATCATTTTGATGAAATATCAAACAATTGTAACACACACACATATATAGAGAGAGAGAAATTTACACTTCATGTCATTACATTGCTCACCTCCTAGTATATTTCTTAGGACAATGTTAGAAAAACTATGTGGCGCAGGTAATCCACGCAAGAACATATTTATTGTCATTGAATTAATATAATTTTTTTTAATTTATTTTCCATAACAATGCAATAGCAGAGAGATTATTACTGTAAGGACTACTTACACAAAGCGAAAAAAGAGCTCAGTGATAAGTGTGAACTTGTAAAATATATGTGGGGTAATTTTACATTGCTATATAAGTTTTTATATTTAGAGTACCTGAATAACTTTCTCAATTAGTGACCAAAACTAAAACAGCTCAATAGTTTCTTTTGAATCACTATATACATATGTTTTCTCAGTGAAATTATAAATGGAATGAAATTGTTTCGATGAAAGATCAAAACATATGTAACTTCGCATATTTCTGACTAATATGTTGACTAATATAAAAAAAAAATTTAATTTATTTTCCATAACAATGCAATAGCAGAGATATTATTACTGTATGGACTACTTACACAAAGCGAAAAAAGAGCTCTATGATAAGTGTGAACTTGAAAAATATATGGGGGTAATTTTACATTGCTATGTAAGTTTTTATATTTAGAGTACCTGAATGATAACTTTCTCAATTAGTGACCAAAATTAAAACAGCTCAATAGTTTCTTTTGAATCACTATATACATATGTTTTCTCAATCAAATTGTAAATGGAATGAAATTGTTTCGATGAAAGATCAAAACATCTGTAACTTCGCATATTTCTTACTAATATGTTGACTAATATGTCAAACAAGTATATTTCTCACATCCTAGTATATTTCTTATGTCAAGAAAAGATCAACAAGAAAATAGAACTTTAAATCATCATCCAAACCAGCAAGGCTGAGAATAGTCAATTGAAGCATATGAAGTACAAGTCACCTATTGTAGAATCATTCTCTAGAGTACATGGAAAAAAATATAGAGAGCTAGGAGAGATGGCTATACAGAATTTATGCAATACCTGAATTTGGTTTAGTGCTGAAAGCTTTAACCCAGTCATATCCAAAACTTTCACACAGGTCCCAATATGTCTACCATACTTCTTTGTCACCATAGGCTGCAACATAAATGGTGGTAAAGCTAACTATCTCTAATAGAGATAATGAAATCTCGGGATTATTCATGATGCTAGACTCACCAAAATTATACGGTCTCTATATTCATTCATTTGGATGTGTGATTGTACATAGTAGTGAACCTGAAAGAAGGAAAAAAGAAGTGAGAAGCAAACTTAAAAGCGACTTCTTCATAAAGTCTAAAGGAAAAAAAATCAATGAAAAATCTATTTTAATTAACAATAATATAACAATTTAAACATGAAATTTCATTCACGTGGAAGAAATATAATGTGATCAGTTTCCCGAGTGTGCATCAAAACACTATCCAAACTGTCAAACTAAGTAAGTTTTTTTTTTCTATAAGCTGTCCCAAAAGACTTCCATTTAATTCTTTAAGGGGATTAATAAGGTACAAAGCATGACTTGCAAGACTAGGAGTCAAATAGAACATCATAAGTTGACTACCTCTTGAAGTGTCCAAGCACCATATCTCGAATTGACTTAGCCCCTAAGAATCCCCTAGAAGAGCTCCAAAAAGAAGGGAGCTAATCACATTCTAAAGGCTAGGATTTTAAAGCAATTGAAGCACTTTATAGAATTATATTGTAGAGATATGGGGGTATGTCTTCTGGCCATTAAAAAAAACCATTCCATTACCAATTACAATCTTCACTTTAATTTCTTACCTGATAATAATCGAGTTTGATAGTACTTTTAAAAAACTGTTTATACTTGCAAACTTAAAAAAACACCCATAATAAAAGTTTTTACTTTTTATGTTAAAAAAGCAAAAACAATTTAGAAATTACTTTTCAAAGTTTTTGTATTAAACAACAACTTTGAAATTTATAAAATATCAACATTAAACTAATTTAAAAATCAAAAAGAAAATAATACAAATTCAAAATTTAAAAGTAACAATATTTTTATCTTTTTAAATATTTACAACAATTTTATTTTTAATTTAATAGACACCTATAACTAACTTTTAGAATTTATTGTATTTTTAAAATCATAATTTATCAAACACTAACCTATTTATTTTCAAATAACCTTTTTTTACTAAAAGCAGCTTCTTTTAAAAGCATAATATTATCAAACCAGCCAAATAAGTATCAATCAATAAATAAGTAATCCAACTCCCAAGCACAACAAATATGTTCCTATCGACTTCTAAGTTCTAAATCTTTCCAGATCACATATAAATAGCAACCCCAAAGTAAATAAGTGAAAAACAAAAGAAATGGAATATACTTACAGATGCTTTGTCAAATGTGCTAAGCCCCACACCAATAGCAACTACAGGAAGGCCCTATTAGTTTACATTAAATAAAAAAGTAAATTAGAGTTTTCACCATGAAAAGGGTCCTAAATGTCTAAAACTGACAGAGATTACAAATTCTGGTGCAAAAAAAAACATAAAAATAGAACAGCATAGAACAGTGGACACAAACAAGGCTATGACAAGAAAACAAGGTCAAGAATTGAGCCAAATTAATTGTGCATAGAACAAAAGAATACCTGCTTTGAGTAACCTGATACACCAATAAGCTGTGAGTCACGAATTGCTCTATACAAATCAGGAGGGATGATAGGTTTCTGTACAACAAAAGTAAACCACAAGTAATGAATTCATAAGAAATCACTAGGTTGCAAATACATTTCATGCTTATGAATCACAACAGTTAAATTGATTACAGCACTGTCAGAAGTTAGCAAACATCACAACACAATGAAAAATAACTTTTTTTTACAAATGGTCTGTCATCATGGTATGAAGCCTTTAGCTACAAGACTGCACGTTATGAAGAGCATATGCAATTTATTAACATTTCTGCTCCACACATACTAGTAGGAGTGAAATCGGTTCGGTTTGGGTCGGTCTAAGCAATTTTTCAAACCAATTTGATGTGTTTCGGTTTGGATAAAATCAAACCAAACCAAACCAATTGCTTGGACCAAACCAAACCGAACCGAACTAATTCGGTTTGGTTTGGTTCGGTTTGAACCGGCGGTTTGAATTATTATCAATTTGAATCGGTTTGAGTCGGTTTAGTACATACATTTTTGAGTTCTTACAATTGAAATGATGTAAAATAAAAAAAGTAAATAATTTGTATGCATATCAATATTAATACATGTTAAATTTATAATTATAAGTCTCAAAATTTGATAATATAATTCACAAATACAACATATCAAATATTAACAAACAATCTTAAAGAAATAAATCCCGAAATATAAAATAAAAATAAAAAATAAGTAAATAGCAATATTATTCGATTCGGTTTGGTTTAAACTGCGGTTTTGAAATCTCAAACCAAACCAAACCAAACCGATATATTATTCGGTTTCAAACCAAACCAAACCGATTTTTGTTCGGTTTCAACGGTTTGATAATTTGGCGGTTTCGGCGGATCGATTTGGGCCGGTTTCGACGGTTTGGCAGTTTCGAGTTACACCCCTACATACTAGTCAACATAAACAGACCTAAATATAATGGAAACCTTGTGGACTATCTCAATTTCTTATCTCAGTTGGAGCAGCAAGCGTGCAGTTTCTTTATGAATCTCAGTTATTTATAAATTCAGCCATTGGATAGGAGCACATATGCCACAACTGATTTACAAGCACCACAACTAAGAAGACATAACTAATTTCAAAATCAAAGACATTCAACTACAATCTGCTACAAACAAAATATAATACTGATGCATACATAATGAAAAACACTCACCGCTAGAATATTGTCAATCTCACTCTTTATCCTCCAATTAAAACAGTCGAGCAACTGATGAATTATAGCATGATCAATAAAAGCTCAAGAGACGATCATAAATAACAAACAAGAATAAAATGCATTCCAATTAAAGACATTGAATCGAACCATTTTATGAGCCTTTGCAACATTCCAGTCCCTTGCTTTTAAAAAGCGCACTAGGGTTTCACTTGGATACCCTTGATGCATATTCTGCGTTTAATAACAAAAACCCATGTGTGAATTTCTATCATCCATGTCACTTTAAGAAAATTAAGTGCCAATCACAGCCATTCAAAACAAAATAAAAACCATAAAATGTAAAAACCCATAATTTAAAATCAGAAATAGACTTCTGCCGGCAAACATCAATAAAAAACAAACGCACATACAATGTTTCAGACTATGAATTTAAAGCGCAACCAGCAACTAAAACAAGATGAACAAAAAATAATAAAGAACATACCCCCTAAAAGCCTAAATCCATGAACAAAAAAAACTAAATTTTAGAATATATTGTAAATTGGAGAAATATAGATCAGACGCGACAAACACCGAAATAGGAATTTAAAAATAGCATAGTTAGATCTACCAGGCATCATACTCTAATCACCACAGAAGCCCTGACCCTCTCTATGATAGTGACCAAAAAATTGAGGAAAAACCAATGTGCAAATCTAAAAGAATTTATGTAAACTGATGTTATGGGTTTCCAAATTTCTGGGTTTTCTGCATTAGGGGAAAAATCCCAAATAAGAAAATATCTAAAAATAGACCCAACTAAGTTGAAAAATCTAAAACTGGGGTCATACGGAATAAAAGGCAACAAAAAAAAAAAAAAACAGATCCAGATCGAGCAAGCATGAATCAAGTGAAACACTTAAAGAGAGTGTCAGACAGCAATGCTAACCTTAAAGGTGCACTTGAGAGGCTCATCGACTGCAGAACAAATTACGAAGCAAAACCCACCCAGAAAAAGAAAAAGGCGAAGTAAATGGAGTATACTAGGATGTGCAGATCGAAAAGATGATAAAACAAAATTGAAGTGTAGGGTGTTCAAATGAGCTCACTTTCTTCCATAAAGGACAGTAGCTGCTTGATGGCTTCTTGGGAATAATCCATCCTCTCTTCCCTCTTTGTACAAGTGCAAACTAAATAAACCTTAAAAGGTGGGGGTGGGGAGCAAACAAAATGGTGGGAGCTTTGAACCACTGATCCCCTCTTTTTCTGCTTTTGGTGGATCCAAATTGAGGGAGTTTCAAAATCAATCCAGTGAATCTAAGGTGGGGAGGCGTGGAGGAGAAAGGCCGGAAAGTGGGGAAGGCGTGGAGCAAATTCGAGAGAGCCCTTTCCAGATTCCACCAGCTCTGGCCTTTTGGCGTTTTATAGGTGGGAGGTGGAGTAAAAGTTTTTATTGAAATATTATTTTATTAGTGAAAGATTAATCAATTAGTTAACCATTTGAAATTAAAATCATTAAAATAAATGAAGTGGCGTTGCTCTGTCTTTTTGGATGATACCAATAATAATAATTATATATATATATATGTGTGTGACTATATTATTTTATACTACATTTTGATTTTTGAACGCTGAACAAAGACCAAAAATGGGTTTCATGAAATTCATGTCATATCATTCACACCCGCGCATTGTGTTTATAAAAACGAATATGAAAACTTTTTTAGATATATACACGAGGACCAAATAACAATAAATGTTTATATATATATACACGAGGACCAAATAATAATAAATGTTTATATATATATATATATATAATAGAAATAAAACATAAATAAATAAAAAGTTGGACCCGTAAAGCGAGCAGCATTGACTGGTTTGCGGAAACCTGGCTCTTTTTTTTTTGTTTTTTGTTTTCCAAACTTGACTTGGACGCTCGAAATGGCTGACACGCAATCGGAGGGCTACAGATAGTTGGCTGAAGATTTGTCGGAGGACGACACTGAATGGTCCGACACGCGGGATGGAGCTGCTGGCTTGTTCTATGTGTATATATGTTGCATGCTTGGTTCGCTAACCTCAGAACCCTCATGGAGTTGGCCACCGGAAGAGGCACTATATATATATATATACATATATATATATATATATATGCAGATATCTGATTCATTATACGGTTTTACACCCTTTGAGGTCTCGGCAATCAGGTTCCACGCATGGACAACTGATCTCTCCCTTGGTCGAAAGGACCAACTGATGATGATTAATTGTGGCCTTGTTTTCTCTCCCTTGGCATGGAGTTCTTCATGGACAGCAACAAGGCCTCCTCCAAATGGCTGAGAGAGCATTTTTTTGTGGTAAGAAAGAAGGAGAATTGTTGAAAGTTTTGTGAGGGTGTATTATATATGCCCCCTTCACAAACGGTGTAAACTTCATGGAGGCTTATATATACAAAGGAGTTACTACAGCAACAAGGAAAGAGTCTAAACGAGGAAGGGAGAATCAGCACTTGCTTTTTTTTTTCTATCAGTATAATTTTGAAATTTTACTTGGGATTGCCAGCATCTCTATCTTTACTAGCGTTAAAATAGCAGCTTTCGAATGTTGACGTCTATAATGATATTTTCCAAAATAGTAAAATTAATTTTGGTAAAGGTAAATATGCAGTTTTTTTCAAAATAGGATTTTGGAATAGAAATTGAAAAGAGAGTTTTTATATTTAGAAATTTATTTTTTATCTTTAAATATTTTTTTAATATATTTCTGGACATATATATTTTTAATTGATTATAATAAATGAAAGAAACAAGAATTTGTGTATCTTTTTCCTCTTTTTCTTATATTATGGATTTCCATATATATTTTCAAGGGCTTAAAGTAGCTTTAATCTAGATAATGATTAAAAAAATATTTGGCACGTATTTTCATTTTTTGTTTTCTTTTATTAAAATTGGATTTTGAATTTTAATTTTTGAAAATAAATTTTTTTGTCATAGGAAATAATGTACATTTAAAAAGTGTGTGCTTTAAGAAAATTATATATATAAGTTAAAAAAGTAAAAAATAAAAAATAATTTACGCGGTTTCACCCAAAAAAAATTAAATTTGAAAATAAAATTACTGAGAAAATAATTTTAAAAAATAATTACTTTATTAAAAAATATGTATATCAATGTTATATTTGGTACAATTGAATTCAACTTAGATTAGTTTTTGAATTCTAAAAATGTGAGGTCCAAATAATTTAAAATAATTTTTTGTAAATTAAATTATGAAAACATGTACAATTTTTCACATAAACTGTCATGGAACCTATCCCATACGCACTAGCAATGGTGATGACTAATAGTCTAATACCAATGGTGATTACTGTCGATCAGAGAGTATCCAACAATCACACACAAGTTGTCTATAAAAAATTTCTTAATAATAATAAAAAAAATACATAGTAGTTATTATGTAAAAAAATCAAAACATACCGGGACAAATAGAGTTAAAATTTCAATGCAATTATTACAGTTTAGTTTTCTTATTTTCAAATCTAAAATCATTTGGATAGAAACTCAAATTATTTTTTTATTTTTTATTTCTCTCTCTTCTTTTTTTCTTATCTAGATTTATCATATTTTATTTTTTTCCTAATTTTTGTGGGACTCAATTATTATAAAACAAGTTTTTTGAAACACTTACTCTTTCTTATCAAATGGAATTTGTTTACTTTTTTTTTTGTTTCAAGAACATATTATTTTCAAAAATATAATCTAGAATTCAAAAGCTATCTAGTACAGTTATTTTTTAAATAAAGTAATACTTTTGTTCAATAGCTACTTTTAAAAATAATGTTTAATTATTTTTTGTTGTCAATTTTGAACACATTTTGATGGAACACCCAAATTTTTATTATTTTTCTTCTTCTTTTTTACTTTTACCTTGACTCATCGTATTTTTTAAAATTTTTTATGAGATCCAGTTATAGAAATACATAAATCTAAAACGCATGCTCTTGGAACAACAACAACAACATGCACGTGTGAGAGTAAATTGATGAAAAAAATTACTTTAGAACAGACTACCAAGAGATACGAAATGAGATGATTTTAATTTAATTAGTTTTGATTTCAAAATAAAAATACAAATATAGTAAACACTATGCGTGCAAAGAAAAATAAATGTTAAAAGGGAAAAATATATAAACAAGCCCCGCACAAGCGTCGTCAATGTAGATGTGATTGAACCTCGTGCAATTTTTTAGTCTAATTAACACACCACATCGACTTGTTTACGTGTAACACCAGATGACACTTATATATGTAGCAATTTCCTTTTAATTTGTCTCTGGTTTCAAAAATGAATTCAAAATTCTTCCCATCAACATTACATCAAGCAATCATCAAACACCCATGAAAACATACCCTTTTTTCATTCATCACTCAGATCACTCTTTTACCATTCTTGTTACACCTCTAATAACAGAGACAATTATGGATCATGGGGTTCTGGAGTGGCAATAATGCTTTGCGCTAAAAGTAGATTTGGTTTTGCTGATGGCTCACTTTAGAAACCAAAGGAGACAAATGTTATGATTTAATTAGAAGTTGAATTCTTAATTGAGTCTTACTTGAATCAACCCAGTTAAGAGTGCAGCTAATATAAAGAAATCATCAACAAATCTCATGTAATATCTAGACAATCCTAAAATGTTACCAATCTCAAACATATTTGTGAGTTTCTTACATGACATTACTATCTCAATCTTCTCGGGATCTGCTATTATTACATTTATTACATTTCCTAAGAACTTTATCTGTTAATTTCAATGAGCCTTATAATTATTGTCAACGGTAGCAAACAGTAGCATGTAAAGACAATGTGTTATAACTTCAGGATGTTATATATGGAACTAGTCTGGAGAGAGAGTTTGATAGATTGCGCAATGTCTTAAAAGCCTTCAAGATCTCGAAAATTAAGGTTGAAGAGTCCATCACTGTCAAAGCTCGAGGGTCCCACATGTATTGAAATTCTGAGAACCAAGACTCGAAACCTGTGAAGCTGCAAGCATCGAAACTCCAAAGTCG
The DNA here is from genome assembly GCA_023512835.1 of Taxillus chinensis. Taxonomy (NCBI): domain Eukaryota; kingdom Viridiplantae; phylum Streptophyta; class Magnoliopsida; order Santalales; family Loranthaceae; genus Taxillus; species Taxillus chinensis. Next base: position 24,362,766 of record CM042090.1, on the reverse strand, counting down.
ACACAATGAGCCTCGAGGCAGGCAGCTTTGAGGGCTTTCACACAAAAGATTTCTAAGGAAGGTAACTTCATAATATTATTTTTGAAAATAATATTTGGTCAGGGCTCCAAAATGCAGGATAACCGGTAAACAACAACAATGGATATTAGAAACCTACATCTTCACAATTACATAAGCCCTCAAATAAGCCAAAAACAAAAAAAAAAAAAATCAAAAGAATTCAAACTCCAGATAATTATCAGAACCTTGCTGCTGGATAGCGTTGGAAGCAACAACCTTTTCAATCATTGAGGCTGGAGCAGCAGGAAGGCTCTCAATCTGGACTGGCTTGGGGACCTCCGGTGGACTCGCGCAACGGATCAATGCCCAGTTTACTCCTTCAAAGAATGGGTGATGTTTTATCTCTGTGGCACCCCGTTTATATGCCAACCTGTGTTGTGGCTCTTTCACTAGCAGTCCCCTTATCAAATCCCTTGCCGAGAAACTGACTGCGGGCGAGTCCGGGAATCGGAGGGGCTGACCGACGACATTGAAGAGAGTAGCCCGGTTTCCTGATCCCTTGAAAGGAGTCTTCCCGAATAAAAGCTCATACAGGAAAATCCCAAAAGTCCACCAGTCGACAGCACTTCCATGCCCTTCACCTTTGATGATTTCAGGTGCCAAGTACTCATGGGTTCCAACAAATGACATGGAGCGAGCACTGGTTGGTTCAGCGATGAGCTCAGGCAATGGGCTCACTTGGTTGTTGATTTCATTTTTGGGTTTCCGTTCTTTCTTGGATTTTCTTGAAGAATGTTCTCCCTTGGGTTTGCTCGAAAAAAGGCGTGGTGAGAAACAAGTGGTGGGGGCAACACAAGATGGCTGGATGCATGCCCTGGGTTCAATGCAGGCAGGCTGGGCACAAAAGCCTGAGGTCTTTCGCAACGGCTCTGACTCAGAAGTTGCAGACTTTACAAGAGTTGGACTGACGGCACAACGGAGGGAAAGGTCAAAGTCAGAAAGCATTATGTGACCATCTTCCCTCACAAGGACATTTTCTGGCTTAAGATCGCGGTAGACAATGCCAAGCATGTGAAGGTATTCCAACGCAAGGAGTACCTCTGCAACATAGAACCTAATAATAAAATACAATGGTGAATCACAATACAATAGCTGGATTAAGTTACCCCAATATGAAAACATGAATATTAAAGAATAGGCAGGCAATAAGAGGATTCAATGAACTTATTAATTCCAAACTCAATTTGAACAATTCAAGCACACAACTAAATCAATGCATGCACCTATTAATTTCCATAGAGCTCTAAGTAGAATTCGGGAAATAATAATTCAATCTCGGACCCATGCTCATCATACAACTTGGACAGCAGAAGTTGGCTTCTTTAGGAAGTGCATTTACACTCAAAAAATATCACAGTGCTCTGTTTGTGTAATTATGCACAGATCTACTAAGTCATAACAGCATATCTTATTGCTAACAGTGGGAGATATGAATTGAAGGTTCTCCTCTGGTTCTGCCCTTCAATCCAGATATGCATTTGGACACGGTTAAAAGAAATTTATTTTGGCCAGAAGATTTTTTAAAAATAGAATTAAAACAAAATAAACCCCAGATGAAATCACATTTATGGTTCGCATACTCTCCTTTGGAGTTCCTTTGGAGATTCAGATGAGGATAGGGTCTTTGAGATGAAAGGTGATGGTCACATGATGATGAGTGGTGAATAGTGACACAAAATTGTGATTGAGATTTAAAACTTATTATGTTAACCACATATTTGTTACATTTTGTGTTATTAATGTAATTTTAATGAACTATTGTCTTTTAAAACATATGTTTGTAGCTTTAATTTATTGAACTGCTTAAATCCACTTAGTCTGTCCAGATGTCATTTAGGTGCTTTTTAGAAACTTGAAATATTTTTGTATAGTTTGAAATTTAGTGACATAGATCATAGATGGTCGCCATATTGAAAGACACTACAATGACAGGGATAAAACATGGACTAAAATTCACCCATGGAGGTCCGTGTTCAATATAATAATAAATCTGTCACTAATAACTAACTGGAGTCATTACCTATACCCGAAAATCACTTTGCCCTAGATATCAATATATAGGGAATTATTTCCTTTATCCTGACAATCATTTTATGTAAAGTTGAATGATGCTTATATATTTCATCCATAGATTTCATACTTACAAGCTGTAAGTGGATTTTGCTAGACCTATGTAACTAATTTCCTTACATACACAAACATTAGCATACACTTTTCACGTGGAGTGTGTGAACTGTGTATCCTTAACAGCAGCAGATCAGGATGGAATAAAATATCAATAATTCAGCAGTCACAGAGATTGATTGATGCACAACAAATTCAAGTTATGGAGATTCTTGGCAAGCCTAGAGTATATTAAACAATGCAAAGGGGGGAGATTCATACTTTACAGCTTCTTCAGAGAAATGCTTCCCAGGCTGCTTCTGTCGAAGTGTGTGCAAGTCACCCCCAGGGCAGAACTCCATCACCAAACATGAGAACTTGTCAGTCTCAAAATGGGTATACAAACTCGGAAGGAAAGGATGGTCCAAAGACTGTAGAATCTCTCTTTCTGTCTGAGCACGAAGCAGCTTCTTGCGACTGGCTAATGCCCCCTTGTCCATCACCTTCATCGCAAAATAACATTTTGTCCCACTCAGCTCTGAAAGGTAAACACTCCCAATATCCCCACACCCCAACCTTTTTAGAAGCCTGAAATGGGTCAAACCCAAGATAACACCTTTGGCCCGCATGACTTGGATGGCTTCCCATCTCGAGTCGTTTGCTTTGTGAGGCTTGTTGACACTGCTACTTAAGCTGCTACAGCTGCTCTCATCGCTCACATTGCTGCTAGTGCTGCCCCTGTACATACTGCTCTTGCCGCTCTCCGCATGATCAGCATGCTTGCGAGTTTTGGCAGAGCCACTTGTCTTGCCAAGTCTACTGGTGCCATCACTGACTTTGCTACCAACGCTCGTTGAAGTATCAGAAGTACTCTTTCCTTGATCAGTACTGCATTCTAGTGAGCTACCTGTCTCAAGACTTTCTACCAGTTCAACATTCTTTGAAACTTCCTTTGGATCATCCAAGGACAAGGTTAAATCCAACTCATCGGCTAAAGAATTGGTAGCATCCTTTGCCGCAACTTGTTGCACAATATTATGTGACTTTTGGGAGGTAGCTGCCTCCAATTTGATGGCCTTACAAATTTCCGAAGGCAGCAGATTTTGAAGATTCTCTTCCAGTGCTTGGTTAGGACCTATCATCTTTTGTTTTTCTGTACCAGATTTTGAAGCCAGCGAAGGTCGTGCAGATCAAATTGGCCACGCCAATTACTCCAATCTGAACTTTACTCAAGGGCTCTTTGAATTCGGCCTGAAAATATGATAGCAAAATATCAGTATGGATGTCTCAAGTCAACCTGCAAAAATGTTCACGAAAAACTACGTAAAAACAAGGGGAGCCGATGAAAAAAATAGAGGCAGCACAAAATCAATTCACAGACCGGGCACTGAAACATAAACCAGGACAAGGAATTCAATATAGTATTGTTCAAGTACAAAAGGATAGCTAAACCATGACTAAAAGATTCGATCTGAACAATAATTAACAAATAGGATTACATATAAAAGTTAAAACCAATAAATAAAACCACATTTTTATAGAAGGGAGAATTGAACGCAGACCCGGACCAAATGTTAGGTCCAAGGAACAATCAGTAGACCCTCACAAAAGCATCCTCAAGCGCATCAATCACAGTCATTCACCTCAAAGACGCTAGGCTCCTTTCCCAGGGAATATAAAAGCACCTTTCCGTATAAGATGTAAAAGAATAAAATAACATAAAAGAAATGAAAATTCACATATGAATCAGAGGCATAAAGTAACATGGTATCAATCAATTTTCATGGGAAAAGGCATTTTCACCACAGCTCTGGAGTCAAGTCAAACATAACTTTGGAAATGAATCAAATAATAGGATGAATGAAAGATTAAAGTGTGGATCAAAAGCATACAGATCTCACAAACACAGACAGACCCACAACCTCATCTGGTGGGGGAAAAAAAACGCTACCATACATCCAATACCCTCAAAACCCCAGATGCTTAAATGCAAAATAGAGGAGGCAGAGAGCCGAACCCACCCACGGAACCCACGAGACAAGTTGAAAAAAGAAGGCGACCACATAAACAGCAAGTGGGTCTCTAGCACTTCTTCACTTGCTGCGGCAGTGGAAATGGAATACACCCACAGCCGCTAGCTCCTCCTGCGATGGTGTGTCTGAGATGGGAGAAAAAGCTGTGTAAAGTGTGGGGGCGTTGGCAATTGCGGGTGTTTGTGGGCTCTACTCGATAGATACCATGCCATATATTATACGGCAATGGAAGCGTGCGAGATAGAAGCGACAGGGAATGGAGTCAAAGCTTGCTTTTTCGGGGGCTTCAGTAATTCCCGGTTTTCTGTTCCGGGCCTAAGTGTCTGAATCAACAGATGGACCTCCTGACCCTCATGTCATGCTTTTAGACCTTTGAGTTTACCATTAGGCCTTCAGATATATGTCATCGGGAAATGACCCCTGCCATATCCTCTTTGTTGGCCACCCAACGCAACATTGTCGGTCGGTTTTTGTTTTTTTTTTTTTAATTTGCTTTGTTTGTTATTTAAAGTATTTTTATTTTGAAACATTCTGCTGATGGGTGCCCTGAGCACAGGTAAGAATAAATAAAATGTTCTATTATTTATCCTCAAAAAGCTAAAATCAAAAGAAAATATATTTTTATTATATAAATCATGATAAACTTAGGCTTATCAACCATCCATATAGCTTAACCATATTTTAGCAACAAAATAAGTTAATTGTTCAAGCGCAATGTGCATTGCCCAAAAAATACTCCCAGCTGGTTCTTCGCTCTCATAGCCCAGTAAACATGAATAACCAAGCTCCAAAGTTTTGAAGTTCAAATATTTCTAATCATGAAGGGCTAGTGTTGTTTTGTTTGGTTAATTGTTTTTAAAAATAAAATTTATGTATATTTGATATACTTATTTTTAAAATAAATTAGTTATTTTTAAAAACATATTTCTTTTGATTATTTTTATTTTAAATTTAAATTCAATTTTTATATGAAATTCTATTTATTATTATTTTTTTAAAACTCTGTTATACTACTTAACCTACCATATTTTTATTTTTATTTTTATAAAATCGGATTTTAAAAAGACAAAAAAAATTATCTTTACGAGAATTCATTTTTAAAATTTAAATTCAAACTAATAAAAATTTAAAGAATCAATATATGCGCTAGTCTGGCAAGGGTAGGCCATGCAGATTGCAGAACATGAGCGAGAAACTCAGTCCAACATTATTGCAGATAACTTCACTACAAGACCAATACGTTGCAGGGAACTTCACTAATGGTGTAATTGGTGTATGAAATAAATTAAAGGAAGAAAATTAAATGGTATCCTTTGCGAATAAAATCGAACATTTGACATTATAAATTTTTTGAAAAAATAGTCAATTATTTTTCAAATAAAAAGTACATATAAAAAAAACTACACAATTATATCAATCATACTCACTAAACAATACAGTACTATAAGTTAATTATTACCAAAATTGATAATAAATATTAAAAAAAACTGGTACTCTTCCACGAATTGTTGTTGAACTACATATAGTATTAGGGGCAATTACACAGGATACAATTAAGCTTTTCCTTGCGGCCTCAGATTGTCTTTGAGCTCTTTAAACAACATATAGCACTTTCTGAAGGCCAAGGCATCAAGAGAGATCAGTAATTACGCGTTCACACTTGTCTTCTAAGATCTTCACTGCTTCAATAAACAGTGCTTCGGGAGGCAATGCTCCAGCTGATTCAATTGTGACTGGAAAAGGGAAAGTAAAATGAGTTTGCATAAGTTCTCCAGCTTTGACCCAGCTTGACAAAGAAATTAACAGTATTTAAATGAAGTCCAGGTTTTGAAGCTAAGTGTCTCAACGCACAAATATATAATTTTTTTATGCAGGAGATAAATAAGCTTATATTAGTGTTATCTGAACCGCCTATACCTATAACAGTTTAGGTTCAGCAGAACAACCCCAAAGCCACATTGCATAACAGCAACAGCAAAATCTTTGTGAATAACACTATATTACACGTTCCCTCATTAAAATCAATCAAAAACATTTCCAGATAGAACATGGGATAATAATGATTGTCATTGTTCTAGGCATTCACTATTTGACCAGCCACTATGTTAGAGATGAACCGTTTCTGTCAAATATAGCTTATCAGAATTTTGGCCAACTACCTGGAAACTTTTCAGCAGAATGCTTTATTATACACTACAAGTGTATCAATAGAAACCTCTGTATTTATTAGTACTGCACACATCATTGACTAACTGGATAAGACAATTACATCCATCATTAGCCTATTTCAAGGGTGGTATGTGTCCAACACACAAACTTACATATGAAATGGTCTTTAACTCGTCGAAGTGCCACATAATCTTTCCAATCACTTTCCCGAATACATTCCCTACAAAGGGTGCAAGCACGTGGTCGTGCTACAGTTGCCCGTTCCCGACCTGTCAGTACCCAACTCATCAATAATAATAAAAAAATAGCACATATTAAGCGACATAAGTAAAATAATCACTGACACAAAGCTTGGCTACTAAAAACCATGGTTTCACAATTAGCTTCTGGGAGCAAAACACACAATAATTTTAAAGTGAATGCACTACCATTGCCAATGTCTTCAATTTCAAATACTCCAACAGGACATTTGTTTTTCAGTTCTTTTGCCCTTTCGTCTACAACATCCTTTAATAAAACCACCTAAAACAAGATTTTTAAGAACATGTCATGCAGTATTGTTATCCAGAAAAATTAGAAAGTTGTAAATTATAATGCAATTCTGGTTTTCCAAAAATTGAACGTTTCTGGTTACCTCTGGAAGCATTCTATACCAAGCAGTGGCTACTGGGGACCATTTGGCATGTGTTTTACCCTGTCCTTTAACAGCATGTGCTTCAAGTTCAATTTCCTGCACAGAATGCAACACTTGATGTTTAATGAAATAATCTACCACCAATTCAGCCGACAAATTACCAGAATAAGAAGAGCATAACTCCAGGGTAAATGAACAGGAACAAAAACTTTCAATTGTAAGGCAGGTGGCAAAGGCTATTGCAATTGAAGCCATGTGAAGAGATTGGGACCTCAGATTGAAGGAAAAGAAAATCCTTGGGTACCCTGGGTAGCTAATAGATATCAAGCACAACAATATGGAACTCATTTAACAATTTAAAAACCTCGCAAGCACTTCAAAATTTAAGTTGCAAACGCTCATATTAAAGTAAGCGTTTAAAAAGTGGAAAATAAACATTATGTTCCAACTCTAAAATTAGAGAAATACCATATTCTAGCTGTTAAGCGTGTTTATACTTTTTATGTGTATATATATATATAGTGAGAGAATAATATAAACAGTATCACGTGGATAATAATTGCAAAATAAAATTAGGCTGTAAGAAGCCAAAACTTGACCACTGGAATCTAGGTAGTCCACAGAATATTACTTCTGAAATATCAATTCAAGTATTTAGTCTGGATAAAAATCCATTTGCAGAACTACCTTAGTAACCTTACATAATTTCTTTAAAACAAACTACAACTCGCGTAAATTTAAATAATTAAAAAATCAACTGGAGAAAGAAAGAATAGATAAGACAATTACCTGGCCTACACCAAGTCTGGCAATAGTAATATCATTATACATTAGGCCAATAGGATTGTTGATGAATTCTGGCAAGGAGTCCTGCCTGCAACTAAATGAAGTATATGTCTTTGGTTTCACAGTCGAACTTGAAGTTGGGTTTTCTTTTTCTACAGGATACTCACTCCCATTTGGTAACCATTTCAGTTCCTTCGAATATACTGGAACATAGACAAGGTTTATAAACAAGTCAATACTTGGAAAAGAGAACTAATAAAACCGAAGGAAACTATAAAATTGACTAGAGATCATGCAAAGTACGGGCTATACCAGTAAGACGATTCTTGCCACCATCACGATGTCTGTCCTTTGCCTTTGGTGCATCATTTTCTGCAAGTGGGGAGAAAATATAACAAACATTTCAGTGCATTCAAAGTTACAGATCAGTAGTCAATACTTCAGAAAAAAAAAATAAAGAAAATTTTAAAATTGGCAACAAATCGCGTGGACAGAGCAAGAGCTATACTCTTCCTTTCACAACGGACATGGAGTTTGAAAACAATGGTGTTCTTTTCATTAGGGGCATCATTTTCTGCAACAGAAGGAAAACAGCTTATTCCAGCAGGAGTTATATATTTTTTCAAGGAGGCAGAAATGATATTATAATAGAAGGTAATAGGGATTGACCTGATAAGTAATCAAACAGATTAGGGTCTACACGTAATGGAATAAGACCCAACCTGTGGGCAAGCACTTCATCTTGGATGATTGACGTATTATTTGCTATGAGAACCTTTTCAATAGCCATAGTTGGAACCTGAGTGCAGCAATAAAACAGCACATAAAAAGAGTCACTAGGTAGATTTAATTAATAGTCAGGAATCAACATTAAATCATGATTTGGCTCCTTCAAATAAAAAAATAGTAATAATAAACAGGATTAGGAAGCTTGGGCTAGTGTCTAAACGAATACAGGGAACATAAATTGAAAAGCAGAAGTCTTTTATATTCAGATGCATTGACTCAAGGAGCAAGCATATACAACAATGACCAAACAAAAAAATAAACCCAGACGTCAAGTTTTAGGCAAAAAAGAGAGCGTGCATAGTGCATATTATCATTATGTTGACGCTCTACTTTATTCTGGAGAATCAGCAAATCTAATTTCTTCAAAATTGACTAAATTTCCAGTGTTTTAATACAGAGGCTTCACGTGACCAAAGAAAAAAGAAGTTGTTAATTTGTGGGTTTAGTTCGTTTTTTATGTTCTTTTTTTTTTTTTTTTGTAAATGTGTATTGAAGCGACCACCCGCAAAAGTTAACTAGTAAAGATAGATAGTGGCAACAAAAAAGGACTGGAGAAAACTATAGTCAGTCTGTCATAGCAAACCTAAGATACCTCCGCTATAAGGATTCTCCTAAACGCATTGGCGATGGACGGATCGATGCCGACCATATCAAACTCCATGACCTCCTCTGTGAGTCGAATTACCTCCACTTTAAAATTTTTGCTGAACTGTTCGAATTGTACGCTGTTGTCCACCCCCATGGACGCATAGGAGGCGCTGTACTGCATCGTTTCGGTCTTCAAGCGACGAACGAAAAACCCATGAAAAAGAAAAGAAACGAAAACAGAAAATTAGAAGCACAAAACGGACAACCCTGCGGATGCACCGAACACGACAAACAAGGATATGGGCGGACAAAACGCACATGAGTGGGAGCATCGGCGTTGCAGAGGACGCGAGTTCTTTGGAGCTCGAGGTGTGGCGGGAGCTTGCCTTTGGGGACATCAGGCATGTCCAGAGCTGAGGTCGGCTTGGACATAGTGGCGCGTCGCTGTGACTGTGGAGCGAGCGAATCCAAGCCCGAGATCTCGGAATCCGATAAATCTTCCCTTTTTTTCCTAGAACCATCAACCTGAGCAGGGTGGAGCTAGTGGAAAGAAAGATGGTTAACAGGCTATTAATCGTTTCGGGGGTTTCATGTGAGGTGTTGTTGGGGACGACGACGAGGGTTTACGAATTTGAGTACAGGAGGGTTTGTGTTTGTCTTCTACGTTGGTCTGGCTCTGTATCGTTTTGGAGGGACGACGGGGCAGGACTGAACCCTAGGAGCAGGAGGGTTTTTTGGCCACGTAGGAGGGTTTTATTGGCCACGTAGGAGGGTTTTTTTCGAACGCAGTACGTGTGCGATGCAGGGGATTTACCCCCTTTAACCCTACACGCCCAAATCCCAAACTAGAAATCTGGTTCTGGAGGAAAAGGGCAGCGTTTCCCGGCTGGACTGGAGGGCACAGCTCTCAGTGAGTAGGCGGCGGCGGCGGCGGAGGTTTGGATTGGAGGCGTTCGAGGCATTGGAAGTGGAAGCAGCATGGGCGGCGTCAATCATGGATGACAATGGCGACGAAGAACTCTGGCAGTGGGTGGTGCGATCTGCCATGTAAGCGACGCCTGCAAAGATCCGGGCGGTGTGGACAGAGCAGGGCTTCCGCTGATGGGAGCCACGGCGGATGGGATGGAGGCCTGACGGCGAGGCCACGCGGTGCGGTGAAGAAGGGCAGCAGCGAGATCAGGTGTTCAAGGCGTCGGAGGAGACAGCAGCAGGGGGGGCGGCATTGATCGTGGATGGCGACTGTTGATGTTGGGTTTGGTGGATTTCAAGGGAATAAGGGTAGACAGTGAGTTTGAAGATTGATGATTGTTCTAGGATGATTTTTGGTGTTATGTGGGAAGATTGATTTGAGATGGCACTGACTATAGATTAATTTTTTATTTTGTGATTTGATTGATGATGGTTGAAACAAACACTGTGTTGGCAGTGCTTTGTGAGACTATCAGGAAGAAGTTCATTGGCTAATGGGATCATGTCCATGGTGGGAAAACTTGTGAGCATTTTAAAAATCAACCTTGTTAATGTTGACTTCAAAGTTGATGTTGTTCCTGGGTGAGCTGAAGTGGAGAGAGGGGCTGGCTGGGTGTGACTTGGCGAATATGCAGCAGCGGCTGCTGAAGATGTTGGGGATAGTGCAGCAGCTGTAGTGGCCAAAGGGTCCAATCCTGAATCCAGCATGAAGAAGTTGTAAAAATCCTGAAAATTTTAGAAAGAGCAACATATTTCTTGTAATATGATTATGTCGCAGGTTATATAATTAAGTCATCAAGGGAAATATATACCACGCTGTTGCTAATGCTGCCCTTGATGAGCAAGTTCGTGGCGTTAACAAACTGACTATTCTTTATTTGATACTTGATCTTCTGAACCATGTTAGATTCCCTGAAGACAATACGTTTCACCTTACATTTCTCTCAGAAAAAGGATTCAACCGAAAACCATACTATTTTCAGCTCTTTGGTGCATTTGTTTTCAGATCCATGTAATCAATCCGTAACAAATCTTTGAGAACAGGAGCCCATATAGCCTGCAATTTTCAACCCAAAAGCAGAAATAAAGTTTCATATTACACAGTCAGAACTAGAAAGTAGAAAGACACAAAAACCAAAATTAATAAATAAATATATTTATTTTTTTATAGGGCTAGACGAGTTTTAAATTTTAGCATGTTTAAATTTGACGTAACTCAACAATTAAAATTAATGTATTATTAAAATTAATATTTTAAAAGTTATTAATAATGTATGTATTGAAGTGATACTCAAAATTTTAAGTTATTAATAATGAAAAGTTTGGAATAATTATTAATACGAATAATATCTCATTATTTCATTCTCAATCCAAATGTCAGTTCGTTGCTGAAGTTCAGCTCAACAGTTTATTTACAGGCGTATTCACAATCAGGTTCAGCACTTCGGCTTCACACCACAACTGGGGCATGGATAGACCGACAATCAGGTAAGACAAACCAGGACCTAGCGACTGATACCGACACACACGCTGCCCCAAGCGTAGGTCCAATGTAAATCAGGAAAATTGCATTGCAATGCAGATGCTTGACTTGAGGCATCCCTTCCCATTGGGTAATGTCTTTCCATAAGGTAGTCCAACTTACTACCACACTTACCCTGGACCAGTATTACTCTTCCATAGTTATATGGTGCATGGAAAATGAATTTGGAATTTGATTCATTAATCATCACCAGTAATCCTTGCAAGAACAACCACCACCCTTGAAACAATGAAACCGGTTGCGGTCGCGAACAACTATCTCTCGGTCAACCATGTTGGATATCAATTTAAAGGCAGCATGACAGTCCTCACAGACACGAAGATTCTTCATGATACGGATTGGGGTTCCGGGTTGAGTCCTCAAGAGCCCAAAAACCAATGCTAGCTTCTCACTATGCCGATTCAAAACTGCATGCTTTTCATTCTCCTCCACATCAAGAAGAACCACAGATGTGTTAGGCGCGTAGCCTTTGGACTTCATTTCAGCCAACAGCATTTCCCACCTCAGGGATATCTCCTCTGCCTGAGGATGAGTCTCGTCTCCGGCCACAAACTTGTGGACTACTCCATCAATAGTTATCGAGCTCCATCCTTGGGTTTTCTTCACCCCTTTGTCCCTCATCAGCTTCCTCACTCTGGCAGCGTCTTCCCACCGCCCTGCCTGAGCGTAAATATTCGATAGGACTATGTAGTATCCATCATTCTGCTGATACTGCTCGAGAAGGTGAGCCATTGCTTCTTCGGCCATGTCAATGTTCCTGTGAACCTTGCAACCACCAAGGAGGGCTCCCCACACAACCCCGTTAGGTTTGATAGGCATTTTAGTGATGAACTCACGGGCCTCTTGAAGAAGTCCAGCCCGACTGTAGATATCAACCATACAACCGTAATGTTCAATCCCGGGAGCTATCCCATAATCCTCCATCATCTGAGAAAAAAATTGTCTGCCCTCGTCAACCAATCCCATGTGGTTGCATGCGTGCAAGAGGCCGAGAAAGGTAACCCTATTAGGCATGATGCCAGTTTGGGTCATTTGAGAAAAAAGTTGAAAGGCATCCCCAGCCTGTCCATGCTGTGCTAGCCCTCCTATCATGGCTGACCACGACACAACCGTTCGTTCCTCCATCTCGTTAAAAACCCTCCGGGCATCCTCCAAGCACCCGCATTTGGCATACATGGTGATCATGGCGTTGGAAACCCGGGTGTTGGTTCGAAACCCGTTTCGGTCCGAGTATTTGTGTATCCTCCTGCCGAGATCAAGGGCCCCTAAGTCGGCACAAGCTGCAACAGCAGCAACCACCGTCACCTCGTTCGGCCTCAACCCAGCAGCTTCCATATCCAGAAAGAGATGAACAGCCTCGCTGGGCTTCCCACACTGGACATAACCCGCGATCATCGACGTCCATGACCTCACATTTTTCTGGGGCATCCGTGAAAACAACTCGAATGCGGCCACTGCATCTTCTTCCCGCTTCACTAATTGGGCAATCATTATGTTCCAAGTGACGACATCTCGTTCGGGCATTTTGTCGAACATCCGGCGGGCATCGCCCATGGACTCGCACGAGGCGTACAGCTGGAGCAGCATGTTCTGTAGGAACAAATCCGACCCAAACTCAAGTTTCTCCATGAGGCCATGGACGACCCGGGCGTGAGAGAGGTCGAGGAGGCGGGAGCAAGCCTTGAGGACGAAGGAACAGGTGAAGGCGTCGGGAAGAACATCGAACCGGCGCAAGCGGTGGAAGAGGGAGATCGCGTCGAGGGGGGAAGCGCCCTCGGCCAAGGCCTTGAGGTACGAATTCCAGTAGAAGATGGGTGGCTTTTCGTGGTGGTGGAGACGTTGGAAGATTTGGAGGGCGTAGGGGAGGCTTGGGGAGAAGGCGCAGACGGAGGCGACTCGAGAAAGAGGGAGGACGGAGAGCGGGGCGTTGGCCTTGATGAGATGGGCATGAACTTGTTTGAGTTCAGATGGAGAGGCGAAGTTGCTGAGAAGATGAGTTGGGAGGGTTTGAGAAGTGGGTTTCTGGTAGCTTTGGCTGCTACGGGAAGGCGGAAGGTAGAAGGGAGGAACCAAGGAGGCCATCATCTTATCTCACAAAGCTCATACATAACTTGTTTCATTCCCTGTACAGATATCATGTAATTTTGTGAATGCATATAGATTTACCTCCTGGCAAAATGTAGAAAACAAATAGTTTTAAAATAAAGAATAACTTTTTTTTCGGGTGGTTAGTTGATATAGAAAAGTAGTGAAAATTTATTATTATAATTTTTTTACTTTTAAAATTTTAAAATTTTAAATTTATGCTGCTCGAAAGCTAGCAATGCTGTTGGCATGGCCATAAATATTGATGGTATCCGTGAACCTATTTTTAGATCTTTACTTTATAGGCTCTCTTATCTCTTCCTCCTTCGAGTCAGATATAGAAGAAAGAAAAGAAGGAACCAATAGGGATCAATGTCCATTTATACCTAATTGATCTACATATAATCGCTTGAACAGAATTTTATAAATGAATGAGTGCCAATCCTAATTGATTCCCTTAGTAATGAGGATTTACAATATCATATGCTTACTTCGCTATTGTCCCCGATCTTGATTGAGAAGAAAGTTATGATCCCTGTTATATAATCACTCATCACAGTTTTAATCTAATTTGACCCGACCTAACAAACTATCGGGTTAGGCTCGAATCTTGTTTGACCTGATTCAATCTGTCCCAACTTGTCCTAAATTGTCCAAATCTTCAAATCAAACTATATATTTTTAGATTTAAATCAAATAACATCTGAACCTGATTTATCCGTTGTGTTGCATTTCATAATATAGATAATCTGTTTTGTCAACATATCATGTAATTTACTTTTGTGTATATAGTCACAATACAAGTACACTTTTATTTAACTGTTATAGTAATGATGCACGCATACATATGCATTTTTATAATCATATATTCAAAATATTTGAGATAGCATGAATGCTCATTTACTTACTTTCCAATTTATCATAATAATTATTCATCACTATAAAATGGTTAATATTTATGCTTGCAAAACCCACCCAAACACGAGGACCAAAGACTACAACAACTTTCAAATACATAAACTAAAAGCACACATAATGCGAGGGAGGGAGGAGCTTATATAGGTTTATGCTGATTTTATATAGGTTTGAATCATTTGGCACTGGTTTATATCAGAGGTGCCAATAGAGGTTATTATTATCATGTGGTTATTACTTAAATTTGTGTTTCACATAAACTTTCAGTTGACGAAAGAATCTTCAAAGATAGGTGAGGAGCTTATGCAGCGTAGGGAGCAAAAAGGCTTGACAAGTTGCAGCCAAGCAGGTTCAGAGGCTGAAGAATCTCAAGTAGGAGGCCCAAAGACATTGTCCAGGAATGACGACCTAATTAAACAGGAACGGGCAGCGGTGGAAGGCTTATCTGAGAATGAAAATGCTACAGATAGGGCCGCTGCTATATGAAAGAGAAAGTGAAAGGTGAGGTGAAGTCGTTGGAGATTTCCTTCATTCTGTGTTTTTACCTTGATGTATTATAATTTATAACCTTTCGTAACTTATGTTGAGCTCCACAATCTCCGTCCCGTCCGGTCGTCCCGCTGGGGAAGGAACCGTATCGCAGCAGTGGCAGAGGATGAGGATGAGTAGCGCTGTGGCAAAAAACGGATCTGTCTGGGAAAGGACCTGGCATTGCTACATATGAAATCCATCACGGCGGCGGTACTACTGCCACCGCCTTGCTGTCGCTACTGGGTACCGCATGGAGGAGAAAATGTCTCTTACGCTGTCGCTGCTCATGGAAGACGATATCAAAACCAAAGAAAGGAGAGTGAGGATGAAAAGGTGTCTAACGGAGTTAAAAATCACGTGTATGTCACATGAACAGTTTGACATTTGACACCCTTAACCACTGTCACGTCATGGTTTGAAGGAAGGTAAGTTGTGTCCATTTCGATATAATGTGAAGATTTAATAATTATTATTTAAATTAATAAAAAATAATTTTTTGCATTAAATTTTAAAATTAGCTCTAAGAAATCAATGTCAATACGCAAAGGAGACAAACAATGACATCACCAAAAAGTAATTATCGTATAGAAAATTGATGATATGTTTTTTCCTTATCAATAATCACAACACAATATGTCAGCATAACACAAAAAATGACGCAACCGACTGCCGGAACTCTCGTTTGAAAAATATAGATTCAACACAATTACACAAATTGCGTTTCATTCACATACACTTCAGTCAAGGAGTCAGTCTACATTTGAAGAAGAAAAGAAAAACAGCCAAGCTTTGAGCTACGAATACTCAGAATTCTAGTTGTTTTAGAAGGGGGAACTCACAATGAAACAAGTAATCAATAAAAAAAAAAACTGCTTCCCTACACTTGTCCTTATGTTTTTTCTTTTCCACTTTGATCATACAAGATCCTCTTGGGTCATAATTTAATTTAAATGCATCAATCTGATGGTCTTTTGCCCATGTCTGATCTATCGAATCCAGCATCCAAAGCCAAACAGACAACCAAAAGTTTCTGGTGTCCGCTAGACCAGCGGAAAATTACTTGCCTCATTTGTCACTTGAAAAGTTCAGTGTTTAGCCAGTCCCTGTGAGAAGAGTGCAAGAAAACTCTCATAAATTAATTATTCTACTAAAATAGTTAAATGAACAAGAAAAAGTTGTGGAGCTCTAACTTGCTAATGTCATCATAGTGGTCATCAAAATCAACTATATCCTTCCACTTCTCAGATGCAATATAATCCGATAGAACTACATTGGCCAATGGTTCCTTAAGGCTCAACCCACCGCTCGAATCTGATACAACTTGCTTCCAAGTCTTGGCGGCATCTCTCGTGTAAAGCTGCAATGAGCAGATGAGTACAAATTTTTTACCATTAAGCAGAATTTCAGACACGAGGACAGGAATGGTTTGAACATGAACAGTTCATACGAACAGTTATAGCCAAATGGATGAGGAAAAGAGAAGTGGGGAGAAAAGGAGAAGAAATAGGAAATTAAGCGTAAAAAATGAACACTCACGCGGTAACAAAACTCAAAACTTTGGAGCTTTGTGCGCTAAGTGTTTGGTAAAAAAGGAAGGTACTAAATCTATATCAAATTCAAACCCGCTTCCTCCATGTAACATTGTAACCACCAAATGTACTAGCAGTAGCACCACGCATATACAATTATAAATAAGGACCATGGTTTCTTAAAATAGCCAAACTTAACAACAAAAAATTATCCTCGCTTATCCGAAGTTGACAGATTGTATATCATCCAAACAATCCCATAGTCACAAAAATTAATCATAGCTTACAAATACATAATCTAATGAGGATTCCCGCTCCTTTATTCACATCAGCTACAAGTCGAATAGTATCCAAAAGAAGCATCATATCCCATCTAATTATCTACTAATGCAGACACAAACTATTATTCGAAGCCAAAATGCTTCCTCAGCAAATAATATTAATAAGTATATTTTCTGCTCAATTTCTATTATAAGCTACTCGACCTTCTCAAGAGTGGAAGGGCCTCAGGCACAAAATCTGGCTATTGCAATGGAGGATAGGCCCACTGTCAATTGTACACTTCAATTGGGCCCCACCGCAGGAAAGCAAGAAGGGGTTGGCTACTCCAAAGTCCAAAGTCACAAACATTTTTTTTTTTTTTTGGAATCACTAGAGAAAGAATTTTTTAACAAACATGTCATAAATTAATTGCTTGCATATTTACATTTAATTTATTATATGTATTCCATCAAATTCCATTTTTTCCACTCAAGCTCTAGATGTCAACAAACATGTCCATGAATGAGCACTGAGGAGCAAAGAAGGCAAGCTTAACAGAAAGAAACCTAAAAATGCAAAAAAAAAAAAAAAAAAAAAGGTCTCCCAAATAGATGTTTTAGGAATTAGGATAATAATTTACATTACTAAGATGGATAACTTATTAAAATCTTAATGAGGCGTGGATTTAAGAATGTGTGATTAAGATATGCGTAAAGTGTTTAATTGTTTTAAAAACATCCGTAAAAGTGCTGACACACATAAATTACATATACTCGTCATCCAGGTGCCTCGTAATCACTACCCCAGACATTTACTGCATTTAGACTCAGTTATAAAGATCCTGAAGCCATAACACATCAGCTTATGAAGTTAATCCAATGAAACAAAACCACCCCACGGCACACAATTCAATCATGGGATAAACCAGTGTCAAATTTCAAAAAACAGTCCAAAAGCAGTTCCAAGAAGTCAAATAAAAAGACTTGAAGGCATATGTGATAGATTGAAATTTTTAGTAGAGTGAGTCGACACCAAATCATATCATAATCACCGTAAAACCAAAAAGAAAAAGAAAAAAAAGACTCGAAGGCTTTCTGGGAAACTAGAACTAACCTGCATTACCGGGGTTCTCCCTTTGCCTTTCGATAAGGCTTCAAGCTTTTTGTTATCCAACTGAAGGGCGAATGACAACAAACCCAGATTACAAAAATGAGAGAGCAACAACAATTAAAATCAGAATGGAAAAGTCCATTCGCACAGGAACACTTTCCTGCTTGGATTTGTATGAAAATTAAATTTTAAAAAATAATATCAATCCAAACACCCAAAAAGGAGACGAACCAATAGAACAGCGGCATCGGGAAAGAACCTATGAATGTGATCCCCAATGTTTTTGGCAACGTTGCCGAGCTCGAGATCATCGAACCTCTCGTTAGCGTGGAAGTATCCAACGATATTCAGCCCTCTTGATTCGAAGTAGCCCTCGATCTGGCCATAAATACGCATACAACGAAAAATTGAGCCAGGGAAACCCTAGGTTTAAGATTGGCGTCTTTAAAGGACAAAGGCAATACCATGTTGAGGGCGAATTCAAGGGGAGGGAGGAGGCCGATCTGGGAGTGGAAGAGAGGTACGGCTTCGGTGATCTCGACGGCGGCGGCGGATCCGGCAGCGGCGGCGGAGGAAGGAGCGAGGAGAACGGCGTTGACGGCGGAGGTCCGATGCTTGAGAGCGTGAAGGACGAGCTTGATGTAGGCGTTTTGGGCGATCTTGTACTGCACCTCGCCGCCCATGGTTCACCGACACGGTCGTTGCAATTTTCAAAGACACGTGACGATCGCCGTTGAGGAGGATATACCAGCATACGAGGAGGGAGCCTCAAGCCTGTTGCGTTGGTTGTGTACTTGTGTCCGGAGTTGGACTTGACGCGCGCGCCCCCGGCCCGGGAGACACATACACACAGACGACGACGTCGTATTTTCGAAATCAAACAATTTTGAAATGAACGAACAAAAATATTTTCCAAACACAATATCAAACATTTTTGAAAAAGAAAAACTATCTAAAACTATTTAAAAAAAACACATTTGTGAAACATAATTTTTTAAATTAAATACTTTGTTCATTAAAAGACTTTCAATTTTTTTAAATAAAATATTATATTTTAAAGAGTATATTTTTTAAAGCCATTTTTTTAAGTTTTCAAGCACACTATAGTTCCTGTTTTTATTGATCCAATAAATTAATAAGTCTCAAATATAATATTATTCATTTTCACTAGTGGTTTAACTCAAAAAAATTAACTGAGTTATTTTTCTTACAAAGGCAAAAAACAAAACAAAAGTAACTTTATCCTATTCGAATTTTCTAAAAACATTTTATTCTTCTTGCGAAAATCAACTTCATCACATATTATATTTTAAAGAGTATATTTTTTAAAGCATTTTTTAAGTTTTCAAGCACACTAGAATTTCTGTTTTTTTTATCCAATAAATTAATAAGTCTCAAATATAATATTATTCATTTTCACTTGTAGTTTAACTCCAAAAAAAGTAAATGAGTTATTTTTCTTACAAATGCCAAAAAAAAAAAAACTTAATCCTATTCGTTTCTAAATTTTCGGATTACATTCAAATCGAGATAAATAATTTCAGATGAAATTTAGATTCTCTAGCTTAAACAAAAAAAAATCTTAATTTTAAATTTTAGCTTTTACCATAAATTATTGTACAAATAAATTAAAAAAATAAATAAATTCTAAAAACATAATTCTTCTTGCGAAAATCAACTTCATCAACTACCTGTTTTCTAAGAAATGTTTTAAAACAAAAAGATCTATTTTAATTTTTTCAATACAATCAATTATACAAAGCAACAGCGGCGACGAGATCTGGTGGACACAATCTTCCCACGTGTCCTGATCATCTCTTCGGTCCCACACGGGCATGAAACTGAAACGAAAGTCGCCGACGTTCACCAACGAACATACAAATCATAATAAGAAGATCAGACAAAAACAAAAAAAGCAAAAAACAAATCGCCGAGGAGGAGGACGGCAATGGAGGCCAGAATCTCCGCCTCTCTTGGCCTCCCATCTCCCGCCCCTTCCTCGTCGTACTACCGCGCTGCCTTGGCCGACTTCAACTCCGTCTTCAACCACTTCGAATCCCTCCTAGATCGCCCCCCGACAGACCCTAAGTCTCACGACAAAACCAAAATCGATGTCCTCGTCCCCAATCTCTGCACCTTCTCGACCACCTCCATGTCCTCAGACCTCTCCCAGAAACGCCTCCTCCGACCACGTCGAACCCCACCACCCGCCAAGAGCCTCTCCCTCCTCGACCGCGCCCTCGTCGGAGCCTCCGCCGGCGGCCTCGCCGGGGCCTTCACCTACGTCTGCCTCCACCCGCTCGACACCGTCAAGACCAAGCTCCAGGCCCGCGGCGCCGCCGACGTCTACGCCGACGCTTGGGACGCCGTCGCCAAGACCTTCCGGTCCCACGGGATCCTGGGCTTCTACAGCGGCGTGTCCGCCGTCGCCGTCGGCTCCACCGTGTCCTCTGCCGTCTACTTCGGCACCTGCGAGTTCGGTAAGTCTCTGCTCTCCAAGCTGCCCCGTTTCCCGGCCGTCCTCGTTCCTCCCGCCGCCGGCGCGATGGGAAACATCGCGTCGTCGGCGATCATGGTGCCCAAGGAGCTGATCACTCAGCAGATGCAGGTCGGCGCCGCCACCGGCCGCGCGTGGGAGGTTCTGGTTAGGATCGTAGAAAGGGATGGGGTTTTAGGACTCTATGCCGGGTATTCGGCGACATTGTTGAGGAATTTGCCGGCTGGGGTCTTGAATTATTCCTCGTTCGAGTACCTCAAGTCCGCTGTTCTGCGGAGGACCAAGAAGGGGCACTTGGAGCCCTTCCAGAGCATGTGCTGCGG
Organism: Taxillus chinensis; assembly: GCA_023512835.1. Taxonomy (NCBI): domain Eukaryota; kingdom Viridiplantae; phylum Streptophyta; class Magnoliopsida; order Santalales; family Loranthaceae; genus Taxillus; species Taxillus chinensis. Next base: position 24,341,841 of record CM042090.1, on the reverse strand, counting down.
GGCGTTGGCCGGCGCCATATCGGCCACCATCACCACGCCCCTGGACGTGGTGAAGACCAGGCTGATGACTCAGGCACATGGGCAGGCCATGGACAAGGCTGCCGCCGCCATGTACAGTGGGGTTTCGGCTACTGTGAGGCTCATTTTGAAGGAGGAAGGATGGGTAGGGCTGTCTCGTGGGATCGGACCTCGAGTCCTTCACAGCGCGTGCTTTTCAGCATTGGGTTACTTTGCGTTCGAGACGGCTAGGCTTATGATCTTGTGCCTGTATCTCAAGCCCAAGGAAATGGGAGGTGAAGAAGCTGTTGCTCCCGCATAGCATAAATCGGGTGGTGCAAGCTTCTTTTCCTTTTCCAATTTTGAGGCTGTAGTGGTTACTTTAGCAGGATGCAATGCAGTTTTGTACGAACAATAAAGAATGATAGCTACAAATAATGAGCTACCTTTGCTGATTTTCGTTTTGTCATCTTGTTTACTTGAATGCATCTTTGATTTAACATTGGTTTGATGTGTTTCTGAAAGTATGTAAGCTATCTAGTCGGCTGCTAAGTGTGATTGATAAATGGGTAATCTTGGTTTGGACATGTTTATCCATAATAAAATGGGGCTCTGTGGGTATCTAGAACTAGAATGATGCTTGATGGTGGTTTTTTTTTTTGGTTTGTTTGTTTGTTTTAGTTTGGTGAAGGTTTCATCGTGTGATGAACACAATCAGCACTACTAAACCACTCCATTTTGACAGTGTTTGGTGCAACTACGTCTTGGTTGTAATCTATTTTTGTTTACTCAACTTACAAGACTAACTCCTGGATTTTGAAAGATTGGCACTTTTTCTAAAAGTTCAATGTAATGGTGGTAGAGAAATTACTACTCTTAATGCCATGGAGTATCTCAAGTAATAATCGAAGGTTTGATTGCTAAATTTTTAACCCTAAAACAGTGTAGCTTCGAGTTTGTTTTGGGAAAAAAAAATTCAACGTAAAATGGTGTCATTCTCCAGAAACAAATGGATCTCCCATAACAGACACCTAATATAAGGAGCTTATCACAGAGCGGCATGTAATGTTCCAAGTGCATCTTCTGGACTTTAGGCTCGTGCTTCGTTCTATACATAAGTTTCTGGCTTTTGTTGTGTTTCCACTGGGCTGCTCCATAAAGCGTTCCAGACCACCTGTTCCATACAAATTGCTTGGATGCATGCGGCAGTGGTGCAACAATGAGAAAGGGTGTTTGTTTCACAGATCTGACAGCCAGTTTTAACTTCAATAGTCACAGCAACAGCCAACAGCCTATTAAGAGTAGGACGTTGAAGCTTTGTAAGAACAAAACTTGGTTCTGGCGGAAAAGTAAAGAGGAGTCGCTTGAGGCTTTCTTTCAACTCCATAGTACCTTCCCAGAGCCGTCTTTCGACTCCATGATTCCTCCCAGAGCATTGACATGCATAATAATAGCTTATGAAACTGTGAAGTAAAAATAAATATGGATCTCAAGCATATTATTTAAGCTGAGATTTCTAAAAATGTAGCCGTGAAACCGTCTGGTTCCATTGGTTCTGCAAAATTTTTAAATATGAAATGGTGTCATTTACTCAAATTTAAAATAGAACTCACATTTCTAATAATAATCGCATGTGTTTAGAGAACTGTGGTAGAAACCTATGGTATATTTAAGAAATTTTGCAAAATCACAATAAATAATTTTGGCATCATTGAGAATACGCTAGGGGGACTACAGCCAATAGTCATGAACTCTCACATCAATAGAGAAGGGGTATGAAATCAATTTTACAAGAGATTCCAAACACACAAGTAAATCAACTCATCTAGGCAAAATTAATCCAAGTCATTCCATTGGGGTCCATGGAGGCAGGCAAACCACAAGCATGCTTTCTGGATGGTAGTAAAACAGTCCGCAACTTCTTTATCCTCTCGTCAAGCATTTTCAACCTGTCCATGTTCCCTGCTCGAATGAGTAACCGCTGCAACATCTGAAATGAAGCCTCGCTTATATACCTTCCTCTCTCCAACATTTGCATAGAGCACTCAAAAGCTTCTTGCACCCTCCCTCGGGAGCAGAGCCCTGTTATCAGAAGATCTAACGCATGGCCATGAGGACAATGCCCACCCTGCAGGAGGTACACCCACAAGCTCAACCCTAAACCAACCCGGCCCTTTTCACAGAAGAATTTCATCAACATCACCACGGTTCGTGCTTTGGGCATGAAGTGACTCTTGATCATCTTGATATAAAGTTCACAAACACCGTCAATGCCATCCAGCTTTATCAACCCCCAAAACATGGTATGATATGTTACATTGTCTAACCCAATATTTTTTCCTTCCATCTCATTCATTAAATTGACAGCAGAATTCACATCCTTGGCTTTAATAAAAGAACTCAGAAGAGCATTATAAGCACAAACATCTGGTTGCAAGTTCTTCTTTGGGATTTCCGCAAACAACTCCATGGATTTTGATATGTTTCGAGCCACCCCTGCTCCATGGATCAGTGTAGTAATTATTTCTAATGTCGGCAAGAAGTTTGTTCGTTCCATTTCTTCATAAAGCCTCAGTCCATCACTAAAGCATCCCTTCTTGCAGTAAGTATCAATTCTTATATTATATGTCACAGCATTGGGCTTAAAGCCTCTTCTAACCATCTCATGATAAAAGAGTTCTACAGCAGTAACATCACCAGACTCTTTGAATCCCAAAAGCAAGATATTCATTGTTTTGATGTTGGGGTAGAATCGAGAATGCATCTTCTGGAACACAGACTGAGCCTCATTCATCTTCCGCGCTGCACAGAATGCTCGAAGAAGTACGTTGAACTCATCTATACCAAATTCCCTCCCAACAAATATGACCTTCTCCATCCTCTCAAATGCTTCAAGTGTATCTTCATATGACTGAAATTTAGCAATTTTGGCTAGCATGATACTCATTGATTTGAGAGTGAGCAAATATGGGTGTGTCTGTTGGATTTCTTCCACAAACTCCCATGCTTTTTCAAAATAGCGCATCCGCAAAAGAATATGCAGTGTCTTTTCAAAGGCATCTGAACTCGGACAGAACTTTGAATGATAGAGGGAAAATTTAAAAAATTCAATTGTTTTCAGGCCATTGGTGTGAGCTGAAAAAAGTCGGCCAAGAACATTCTCCACAAAGGCAGTGGAAAGGACAGCTCCTGGAATATGGTGGCGAAGTGTAGGTTGAAGTGGGCGATCAGGAAATGGATGGTCATTAATAAGTTTGATAATATTTTCAATTTCAATTGTTTGCTTTGATACAGCATTAGAATAGTAGGCTAATCTAAGCTTTTGAGGGAACTGTATAAATTGAATGGAGTTTAGTCCCTTCAGTTTCGCCAATAAAAGCATTCTCCAGTTCACTACCGTTGCAAAAGCATTTCTAAACTTCCATACAAATCCATTTCACTAATCTTTGTCACCTGGTCAACCATAGCACAGAAAGTTATACTTCAAATTCAATTTTGCCGACAGCCTGACAGTTTAGTAGGTTAGAAATACAATGCAATGAAACAAGAACTTATTGAGATGATTTAAAAGAACAGATCTCAGACAAGGTTGCTAAAGAATGGGGAAAGAAAGGCAACAAGAACCAAGGGGCTAGATGTGAAATGGTATACAATATAATTGAATTGTTGAACCATACACTTCAATATCCAACTTAGTAGCTTCAGCTCCGGAAATTGGAATGACTATAAATCCTTTAATTGCATTGGGAAAATGGTTCCTCCGTGACACACCTTCTTTTAGAGAAGGAACGAAGGATATCATTCACGCATGATGCAAAAAATAAAATGGAAAAATAAAGATCTATTTTCTCCATTATAGTATGATGATTTAAACAAAAAAACAGATGGCAGGTATGCTCAAAGACAAGGTTGTTAAAAGAATTGGGAACGAAATGGAAACACCAACCAAGGGACTAGATGTAAACTGCTGTGCAATATAATTGAATTGTTGAACCATATACTTCAATGTCCAACTTAATATAGCTTCGACTTCTGAAAATTGGAAAGACCACAAGCCCTTTAATTGCATTGGGAAAAGCAACCCCCCTTTTAGTACAACATAAACAAAGAAAGTAGGGTAGCACTCATTTCACGAGAACGAAATCTTGAAGAAATAAAATTTTGGGCAGCACTCCTTAATTTTGAGCACGAATAAAATTTTCAGTGGGATGTAATCCTAATTTCGTCTTTCAGAGGGCACAAAGGAATTGAATATAATTGAATCATAATTCATTGATTTCAATGTTTGGAACGACGGAAGAAAATTTTAATTCAGTACAAATGTCTAAAATATCCCAATTCCATTATGTTATTTGGTTCAATTAAATGTAATGAAATTCACTTATTTGGAAAAAAAAACAAATCACATGTTGCATATACATAAAAATCAAATGGGCGATTTTCATGGGATTTTCGTGAACTTGCACCACTCACACTTAGCTTGCCTCGATGGGCGATTAGTCTCATTGAATTTCGCTTTGGAGATAACCGACAACGAATTGAGGAAACACCAAAAGAACATACCCAGGAAACATTTAACATTTTAATGCAAGGAGTAGAGTGCAGAGAGGGAGGGGGGAGGGGAAAAATCTACATCCTAGAATTGTCCCACAAAGTAGAGGAACAAGGCCGAGTAGGTCTAGGTATAGGAAGAGACTGACAGGGAAGGAGGCTGACACGGCGGTGGCGGTGGCGATTTGGAGAGAGAGAGAGAGAGAGAGAGAGAGAGAGAGAGAGAGAGAGAGAGAGAGAGGGGCGGAGGCAGTAGTCGACAGTGGAGGTGGCAATTCGGGGGGAGTGAGAGAAGGGAAATGTAGAAGTACTCACCAGCGAAGTTCGTGCGTCGGTGTCCGACTAAGAGACTTGTTGACGACGGCGACGTAGGTTGGAGCGTTTCGGATGTTTCAGCGTTCATTACTGTCGTTGGGGTTGTTTTTGTTTTGTTTTTCCGTTCATCCTCCCATGAGAAATTAAAACAAGCGAGAATTGAAAGGAAAAAAAAGGCATGTTAGTTTGTTTTGTTTTGAAATAATTTATATTAAATTTAAATATATTTTTTGCATCTGATAATTATTTAAGAATTTAAGAAAATTTAAAAACATGTTATCTTAACATGTTGAGAATTGAGAGTTAAGAATTGAATTTATATTTAAAATTATTTTTAAAAATAATTACGAGATTCATTTATTTTTAAAACACAATTCATAAATTAAATAATTTAAAATTAATATGAAACACATTATTTTTAAAAATGAACCTCAAATCCTATTTGGATTTGACTTACCAAATACATACTCACAGCATTAATTGTAGACTTTCTAAAATTTTAGCTAAATTTGTTAAATTTAACTAGTTAATATTTTAATGTTTAAATTTTAACAAAGTGTATAGTTAAAACATATTGCTTAATGTATATAGATTTAACTAAATTTTTAGAGAGTTTACACCTAATACTTTTAAAAAATGAGTAACTAGCATAGACAAATCACTAAAAGCAAAACTGTTATTCCAATTTTTTTTTTAAAAATCAATTAATTCAAAAATATGTACTAACTAAAATGAAACACATTGTTTTTAAAAATGAACCCCAAATCCTATTTGGATTTGACTTACCAAACACATACTTAGAGCATTAGTTGTAGACTTTGTATAATTTTGGCTAAATTTGTCAAATTTAACTAATTAATGTCTTAATGTTTAAGTTTTAATAAAGTTTATAGTCAAAACAACGATCTCGAGTATAATTTGTGAATCATATTGCTTAATGTAAATAGATTTAACTAAAATCTTAGAGAGTCTACACTTGCTTTTAGAAAATGAGTAAATAGCATAGACAAATCAATAAAAGCAAAACTATCATTCCAATATTTTTAAAAAATCAATTAATTCAAAAATATGTACTAATTGAAGGCATATTTGTTTGTACATTTTTTATTATTTATTTTTAAAATGTAATAATTATTCTAAAGGTTTCTTATGTCACAATATTATTTGCTTAACATTTACGCACATTTCAATTCATAAATTAAATAGTTTAAAATTAATATGAAACACATTATTTTTAAAAATGAACCTCAAATCCTATTTGGATTTGACTTATCAAATACATACTTACAACATTAGTTGTAGACTTTCTAAAATTTTAGCTAAATTTGTTAAATTTAACTAGTTAATATTTTAATGTTTAAATTTTAACAAAGTGTATAGTTAAAACACAAATTTCAAGTATAATTTATGACTCATATTGCTTAATGTATATAGATTTAACTAAAATGTTAGAGAGTTTACACCTGATACTTTTAAAAATGAGTAACTAGCATAGACAAATCACTAAAAGCAAAACTGTCATTCCAATTCTTTTTTAAAAAAATCAATTAATTCAAAAATATGTACTAACTAAAATGAAACACATTGTTTTTAAAAATGAACCCCAAATCCTATTTGGATTTGACTTACCAAACACATACTTAGAGCATTAGTTGTAGACTTTGTATAATTTTGGCTAAATTTGTCAAATTTAACTAATTAATGTCTTAATGTTTAAGTTTTAATAAAGTTTATAGTCAAAACAACGATCTCGAGTATAATTTGTGAATCATATTGCTTAATGTAGATAGATTTAACTAAAATCTTAGAGAGTCTACACTTGCTTTTAGAAAATGAGTAAATAGCATAGACAAATCAATAAAAGCAAAACTATCATTCCAATATTTTTAAAAAATCAATTAATTCAAAAATATGTACTAATTAAAGGCATATTTGTTTGTACATTTTTTATTATTTATTTTTAAAATGTAATAATTATTCTAAAGGTTTCTTATGTCACAATATTATTTGCTTAACATTTACGCACATTTCAATTCATAAATTAAATAGTTTAAAATTAATATGAAACACATTATTTTTAAAAATGAACCTCAAATCCTATTTGGATTTGACTTATCAAATACATACTTACAACATTAGTTGTAGACTTTCTAAAATTTTAGCTAAATTTGTTAAATTTAACTAGTTAATATTTTAATGTTTAAATTTTAACAAAGTGTATAGTTAAAACACAAATTTCAAGTATAATTTATGACTCATATTGCTTAATGTATATAGATTTAACTAAAATGTTAGAGAGTTTACACCTGATACTTTTAAAAATGAGTAACTAGCATAGACAAATCACTAAAAGCAAAACTGTCATTCCAATTCTTTTTAAAAAAATCAATTAATTCAAAAATATGTACTAACTAAAATGAAACACATTGTTTTTAAAAATGAACCCCAAATCCTATTTGGATTTGACTTACCAAACACATACTTAGAGCATTAGTTGTAGACTTTGTATAATTTTGGCTAAATTTGTCAAATTTAACTAATTAATGTCTTAATGTTTAAGTTTTAATAAAGTTTATAGTCAAAACAACGATCTCGAGTATAATTTGTGAATCATATTGCTTAATGTAGATAGATTTAACTAAAATCTTAGAGAGTCTACACTTGCTTTTAGAAAATGAGTAAATAGCATAGACAAATCAATAAAAGCAAAACTATCATTCCAATATTTTTAAAAAATCAATTAATTCAAAAATATGTACTAATTAAAGGCATATTTGTTTGTACATTTTTTATTATTTATTTTTAAAATGTAATAATTATTCTAAAGGTTTCTTATGTCACAATATTATTTGCTTAACATTTACGCACATTTCAATTCATAAATTAAATAGTTTAAAATTAATATGAAACACATTATTTTTAAAAATGAACCTCAAATCCTATTTGGATTTGACTTATCAAATACATACTTACAACATTAGTTGTAGACTTTCTAAAATTTTAGCTAAATTTGTTAAATTTAACTAGTTAATATTTTAATGTTTAAATTTTAACAAAGTGTATAGTTAAAACACAAATTTCAAGTATAATTTATGACTCATATTGCTTAATGTATATAGATTTAACTAAAATGTTAGAGAGTTTACACCTGATACTTTTAAAAATGAGTAACTAGCATAGACAAATCACTAAAAGCAAAACTGTCATTCCAATTCTTTTTTAAAAAAATCAATTAATTCAAAAATATGTACTAACTAAAATGAAACACATTGTTTTTAAAAATGAACTCCAAATCCTATTTGGATTTGACTTACCAAACACATACTTAGAGCATTAGTTGTAGACTTTGTATAATTTTGGCTAAATTTGTCAAATTTAACTAATTAATGTCTTGATGTTTAAGTTTTAATAAAGTTTATAGTCAAAACAACGATCTCGAGTATAATTTGTGAATCATATTGCTTAATGTAGATAAATTTAACTAAAATCTTAGAGAGTCTACACTTGCTTTTAGAAAATGAGTAAATAACATAGACAAATCAATAAAAGCAAAACTATCATTCCAATATTTTTAAAAAATCAATTAATTTAAAAATATGTACTAATTAAAGGCATATTTGTTTGTATATTTTTTTATTATTTATTTTTAAAATGTAATAATTATTCTAAAGATTTCTTATGTCACAATATTATTTGCTTAACATTTACACACATCTATTTGGATAGCTAAGTACATACTTAATCATATGAAAATTAGTCTTACAAGTCCTTTTTAATCTATATCTTGAATGATGGTATCATCACCCATTGTCATTTTCGCTTGTGACCGACTTGGAATAACTCGTGTTAGTTCACAAATTCATGACAGTCAATGGCTTACACAAACCAAAAGAAGGAGAACAAAATATATAGTGAACATGAAACAAATTAAAAGTATGATTGATCACCAATAAAAAAAATTGCAATTCCAAAAACTTAAGTTCGAAAGTCAAAAAATAAAAAACTCTTACCCTCCCACAATACTTATAATTGATACACCATCTTAGTTTCTGAGAATTTACTTGTTTTATTGTTTCCTTTATTTGAAAAAGGCATTTTAATTTAAAAAAAAAAGATAAAATCTAGACCCTTATGACAAAAAGATTTTAAAAAGAAACAAGTTTTAAATAAAACATAATAATAAGAAAAATTTTAATTTTAAGGAAAAAAATATGAAATTTAGAATCATGTGGCAAAAATTTTTTTAAATCATCTAACATGTTAAGATGCAAAAAGAGAATAAATGAAACTAAAATACTTGATATTTACCCAAATAATTGAAACATGAACATCTGAACCTAGGATTCTGTTTTTTTATTATTTTAAAAGAAGGAAAAAGAATGAGGTAGAAGAATGTTTTTAAAAAGAAAAAAAAACAGATGAAAGGGTTTTCAATTGTTTAAATGAAAAAACAAAATTGTAAGATGAAACAATCAACGGGAAACTAAAAATTAACTACAAAAGCACCGGCGTCTCACATAGAATTGATAATATTAAAAACCAGCATTGATATAGTGACGAAAAGGACAACCAGTTGGAAGTACATTACTTACTAACACATTCTCTAACTAATCTTTAAAAGACATTATATGTAGATCACAAATCGAACAAGAGGATGAGATGAAAAACGAATTATAGGTGCCTGCATAAAAGTAATTTGGGAATCTAGTCGGATTAAAAAAAATATCCGCACCAAATACTGAACATTTTTATAATTGCACACACAGAAGTAAGTTGTGAATCTTCTTTCTAGAAGAAAATAACGCTGGTTTCACGAGAAATATAAAACATTAATCAAGAAATAATAAATACCAAAAAGTAACATTTAGTAAAAAGGGGATGATAAATAAGTGATGTTTCGTATTCAATCCCACAAAAATAATTAGTCTCTTCACATAATAATTCAAGAAAGATTCACCTGATAGAGATTACGAAGCTTCCCTTTGTACCAAAACAAGAGTAAATACGTACGTACGTACATAGAAGAAGACGAAGAGGAAGCAAAAAAGCAAAAACGATATACTTTTAACCGTTGGATTTTTCATCCTAAAGCCCACATTAGATGACAGTTTGTGCATTAAATACATGTAAATAAAATAAAATAAAAATAATATTGCTCTCACATGAGGAAAGCAGTACGGTTGAAATGGAATATTGGTTAAGTAGAACACTGTCACTAACTAGGGTCGGTCGTAATGATGCAATCCCTGCTCCATTACCATATCAATGCAAGTCCAAGGACTCAAAATCCGACATCACAGCACATGTTTGTGGCTCACTAGATCGGTCCAAATGATGCAACTCCTACTCCAAGACTACCGATGCATGTTTGTGATGGATAACTTTATTTATTTATTTGGGAGGGGGCATAATTCAAATTCAAAATTTGTTTTGTCTACCAAAATTTTTTTTTTTTTTTAAAATGCTATTTGTTCTTTTCACAGCCGAAGTGTTAAATACCTTTTTACTTTGCTGCCTTCACCTCGACTCCTGCACTTGCTTACCAATAAAGATCAGAAGATTAAAGATTCCTCATTCCACTAGGTCTTGACAAAAAAAAAAAAAAGAATTAACCCACAAATTTTGTTCACGTAATCGTGTTACACAAGTTTCTCACCAGGCAGGTAAGAAGGCGAGGCGCCCTCCACGTGGTTCCTCTTTTTGTGGAAGATGCCACTGAGATTAGGCAAGAGCACTTTCTTTGATGCCGTAACCTTTTTATTTTCCAACTTCCGGACTTCGGTGACTCCCACTGGTGGGGGGTTCTGTCTTTCGTACCTGTACTGCTGCTGAGGAGGGCCTTTCGATGAGATCCCAGTTTCAGCCAGAAGCTGGGTCGCGGTTTCAAGTGCCTTCTTTTGCTCCCGTTCACGCCACCTCCTGAGTTCTCCGTCCACCACCCTCTTTGCAGCCTCAGCCATCTTTGCCCGTTTCAAAGCTTCCTCGGTAGCAGCCTTCATATCTGAAATCTCCTTCTGAGTTGCCTCCAATCTCTTCAGGGCCTCATTTTCACTAGCCCTCACTGCCTCCACTTGGGCCATTGCAGCAGCTACTTTCATTCCTGCTAATGCATCAGACTCCTCAACTTTCCGACTCAGAGACTCAAACTCCTCTGTTGATAAGGTGATCTTAGCCCCCGTCTCGGAAGTTGAGGTTCGCGCAGCGTTAGCTCTGTCAGACAGGATCTTGATATGATCAAGGGCCCTTGTCTCTGCTGCTTTTGCCTCTTCGGCTTCTTCCAGGGCAGCATTGAGGTCTTTCTCCGCTTTGTCCAGTGCAGCTTTGGTTGCCTCAGCTTCCTTTTTTAATTCTCCAGCCCTTTTTGTCAACTCCTCTGCCTCTAGTCTAGCAGTCTCAGTTTCTGATGACAGCTGGTTCAGTGTTGAGATAAGTTCATCGGATGCCCCCCTTGCCTTGCTTTCGTCGGCAACGCATGCCTCAAGCTCAGACTTACTTATCCGGAGCTTGACATGCAAACTCCCAGCCATGGATTCAGTTTCTGCTTCCTTTTCCTTCAGCTCAGCATGATCTTTCCTCACATTCTCCAGCTCCAACTTAAGTGATTCAACCAAATTTTGGAGAGAATTTTCTTCCTCGGCAACTTTCTGCAGCCACTCCTTAGCATCGTCCAGTTCTGAAGTCACCGACTTCACAGACTCCAGATCCAAAGCCCTTGCAGTTTCCATCTCCTTCTGAAGATTCCCAATTTCAGCCTCAGTTTCAGTAAGTTGAGCTTCGAGTTTCATCGCAAGCTCAGGATCAAAATCCTTCTTCAAAGCATGTAATTTTTTCACTGATTCTTCCAAGGCTGCTTTATGAGATTGCCGCTGAACATCCTTTCCAGCATATATTTGTGCCTGTTCTTGCTGTGCCCGCAAAGATGCAAGCTTCACTTGCCTGATGGATTCCTGCACAGCTGAAATTTCCTTGGAGAGCTCACTCGCTCTTTCCATGTTAGCTTTAGTAGTGTGGTCAGCCTCAGTAATCTGCTTGAGTGCAGTAACTTTTGCTTCCAGGGATGCATCAAAACCCTGACGAATTTTTATTAGCTCTTGCTTTGAAGCATTGATTTCTGTAATTGTGGTCATGTAATGCCCTCTTGCTGCCTCCAAATCCTGTCTCCAGGCACCATCAATTCCAGTACCACTGCCAGAACTAGCTTCTACGAGTCGATTCAATTGAGTCTTGGCAGATTCTGTTTCCTTCGATGCTGATTCTTTGGATTCAGAAACAATTTTGAGCTTGTAGCTCAGATCCTCAACTGTTTTTTTAGCCACCTCAAGTTCTGCGAGTGCTTGGGATTTTGTAGTTTCTGCATTCTGAATTTGTTCCTTCAACTTGTTTAATTCTCTTTGAGCCAGGTGAAGATGCGTCTCCTTGGCCAAAACATTCTGCAGGGAAAGACAAATGTAAAAGCAACTTAAAACTGAACCTGAGATGAGTTTGATGCCCACTCTGTAGTCTGCTTCATTGACAACTAACCCAAAATTGTTGTGAATGATTTCAACTATTTAATTTGAAACACAGTATATTTCACAACTGATATAAAAGACAGGCACAATCTATGATCATGCTTAAACAAATTCCATTTATAGTCCGCACCATTTGAGTATTCATTGTATGAATGAACGAATGAAAAATTAGGTATGTGCACCAGGAAAACTAAAACAGTACGAAAAATAAATTTTCAAGAGGCCATATCAGGCAAAAGACGTATACGATCAGTGATATCAAGTTTGAATGGAAATTTGTTAGTAATATGGTGCCGATTTTGTTTTTCTAACTCATTACCTTTTCAATGATAGGGAAAAAAAAGCTTTTCAACATTATAAATTAAATAATGCACATAATGCAGGTCACAATTTAAAACCAATATATATAGAGTGTGTGTTTGTACTAAGAAAGGTTAAAATGCCAAATAGCTTGAGACACACTAGTTGCCTAAAAAAAAAACTAAGAGATGGAGAGAGAGATATTTAACCAACACAAAAATTGAGAGGTACCTAAAGGATCTCAACAAAAATTGAGAGGCATCTAATTAAGAATATACTGTCACGCTATTATCTCAAGCTGTCAATTGATCTTTTGTGAAGGAATGAGCAATAACCGTCTCACAGCATAAGAAGAAAAAAAAAAAAAGAACGAAGGCCAAGCACGTTCTTGTAACTGTATTTACTGGACTGAAATGAGGCCTTGCCTTCTTAATGGAAGGTTTCTCCCCTGACCCTGAGAAAGCACCTTCACCAAATAAGTTGACAGCATCTTTAACGGACTGAAATGGAGCCCTGGTATCTATCTCCCCCACCTCCACCCTTCCTTTTGGTGAGTCTATAGCATTTTGTTTGCCTTTTATCATCATAATGGTTTAATTATTTATTATTACTTGAAACAAACCTGCAAGAACAATTAGACACATAATTTAGCCCTGATCACAAAGGCAAAAAAAGAAAGAAAGTAAAGGGCCCAAAAACTCAGCAAGAAAATTAAAGTAATACTATAAGAGGCCCAAAAAGGACTTGAGACAGTGCAATTGTGCAAAGTGTTTAACACAAACTCATCAAGAAAAGTAAAAGGTCAGTTTGACCCAGTGAATGGCACTCAGTGTCACAGTCAATCATAAACTTCTCCAATAAAGTATTTAGCTTAGACTTTTCCAATATACTTTTAGACGGTAAGAGCATCCACTACAATCTCTCTATATTTGACTCTTCAAAATAACAAAAAAATATCAATTACGTTTTTAATGTTCATTTTCAAGCCTCTCTATTTTAATTATTTATTAAAGTTTGACCCAGTGAATGGCACTCAGTGTCTCAGTCAATCATAAACTTCTCCAATAAAGTATTTAGCTTAGACTTTTCCAATATACGTTTAGATAGTAAGAGCATCCACAATAATCTCCCTAAATTTGACTCTTCAAAATAACCAAAAGTATCACTTTTTAATTACGATTTTAAAGTTCATTTTCAAGCCTCTCTATTTTAATTATTTATTAATTAAAATATTTTTTAATATTTATTTATTCTTTTAAATCAAAATTAAATATGATGAGAGAGAAAATTTAAAAAATAAATATACTAAAAAAATACAATACTTTAATAAATACAAAATAAATAGTATTAAGTTAAATTTAGAGAATTACTATTTATTTTATTAAAATTTTAATTATAATAGAGAATCTGAAAAGTATATTTTTTAGGCATATTTGTTAAACTGCCTCTCTAAACTAATAAAAAAATACAGAGTTTACAATGGATGCTTTAAAAGTGACTAATGTAGAACATTCTTTAGCTAGAACACCAACTTCTTTGCTGTTCTAATTAGTGTAATGAATCATTTATTTCAAGCTGCTGAAAATTATCATCACCAAATGGTAAGTCATTTCATTCACTTCTAGTGTCATTAACAATATACAAGCCCATTTTCATTTTCTAGACCCATATGAGCACATATTACTTCCTTGATGTCCACATTTTTTAAATCATAAAAAAATAAGTTTATTAAAAGGCCAGCAAAAAGGTGGCAAACTTACACAACCCGACATGCTGAAAGAATTTCAACATTGTCATTAAAAACAGGAATGTCATCATATTTTTAGGAAAGCAAAGAATAAAAGAAGAGTCAAATTCTTTCCATTCTTCATGTTACTCCCAAGAAACATAGCCTTCAAAATCATTCTTCAGTCAAACTTACAATTCATGATAAACAATAAAAGATTATTATACAGGAGATAAATCACAAAAATGAAATAGATGCCATTTCCAAATTTCGTGGGAAGGGCTATTCAGTTGTTATATGCTCGATGAGAAAATATCTATGATGATTATTCAGAAAACAACAAACAGCTAAAGGAAATTTTTGGCTAAGTGATTACCAAGCTTGAGTTCTGCAAAGGCTGTTCATACAATCAAGATTTAGAAGTTTACATTTGTTTTCAGTTGTAATCAAATAAAGTTCCGTGTGTTTTCTTGCCATTTAGTTGGATTGACACAACACTTCACTCTACATTTGTCATTCATCTTCTGAACTAAAATGGTTATGGTCTCTATGTGCCTGTGAACCCTAAACATGACATTCTTCTACTCTTGTATGCAGAGTCAAAAATAAAGAGTGAAGGACTAATTTCTTCCTAAAAAACTATGTTCTACAATCCATAATTCCTTTTCTTAATACTTCTCTCACTGGGATTTACAACAGTCCAACCACTTGTCTTAGGGCATATAGCAACAATAGAACTATTAAGCCCTGCAATCAATATTATAAGTGACCCATTGACAATTTGCATTGCATTGGATATCATCTTAATAAAACTGAAGTCTCATTTATATTTTTAGTGACGTCAAATATAATTCTGAACAGAAAACATAAGTCTCAATCAAAGTATCAAACTCTAAATTAGAAAATCATACCACCCAAAGACCAATATAAATGTAAATGAAATGAACTGTCACAAAAACAATGCTTCCTTTCAATGCTTAAGCTAATTTCTAGTGCAAAAAATATCATTAGCTGGAGGTAAATATGGCAATTTGTTTAGCTTTTGCTAGAGATCTGGGCAGACACTACATCCGATGCAAGCTATAGTTTTCCAAGATAAATAAATAAAAGCAAGGCAACAAACAGAAAAGTAAAAACAAAGGAGGAAAAATCAAATAAGGCATTTGCAGAGGTGCCACAGAGTGCCAAGGTCACACCATTCTACAATGAAGCCCCTTCACCAATCTTAAATCAATATACCAAACTCTACCCAAGGTTGTATCTATCTATGCGAAACAGTCGCAATATCATCCAAAAAGAAAAGCAAAGAATTAAACTTTGAGTTAGAAGCACACAGATATAATCAATCCAGTAATCCGCATTCAAATTAGACATTAATTTTAGTAGCAGCAAAAGCATCACCTATTGCACGAGTAAAAGTACAACTAGTTAAAATTTATCATAGAGAGCATTTGGGTTTCCTATAAACCTTCAGCACGTAATTGAACTTGATCATCGCATATCATACCACATTGGGTTCTCAAAACAGTCGGAAAATAAAATAATATTAAATAAAAACACGGGAAAGCAATTGAAAGAAACGACATACGCCACCCAATCATAATAAAATTCATAAACCACCCCTCCAAGCCCACCGCGTAAGCGTGCGTGCGTGCGTGCGTGCTTGAGAGAGAGAGAGAGCGCACCATAAACCCTAGAAATCTTCTTGGAAGGCAGAAATCAAAGTCGAGGAAGCGGAAAAGGGGGAAGAAAGTCTCGATCGGGCTGACGGAGTTTCGGTAATCATAAGACACGGCACGAGACGACCCGACCAAAAGAACATGAGACGACAGGCAGCACGTACGAGAACGAAACCGCGTACGGAGGGAGGGGGGGAAAAAAAGAAGAACAGAAGTAGAAAGCCGGTTTCGGAGCCGCGAGAGAACGCGGGTAGTGTCTTTGTAGCGGAAAGAAGCGTGCTTGTGTGAGGGTTTGGGGAATTGAAACCAAAGAAACGCAGAACGCAGAGAGTGAAGAGACAAACAGCGAGCGAGAGAGAGAGAGAGAGAGAGAGGGCGCATTCAAAATTGGAAAAAGCTGATTTGGAAGAAAGAGAAACAACAACACAACACTTCACGGAGTTGTAGGGGGTGGGGTCCATTTATCTGTCCAATATCCGATATCCCCACCCCATCCCTCATAATTTACCGTCGTTATCATTTTTCACCACCCCCAACATATATATATTATATATATACCAAGAAGTTTTATTTTATATCTCATGTCATTCATGTGTTGTTCTCATATTATATGCAACTACTCTCTCTTGTTTGCTTGTTCATATTTTAGTATTTATTTATTTTTCATTTTTGACTGCGCACTAGGGCACCACAAAAGTGAAAAGCTGTAAAGTGGTAATGGAACAAGGCCCTTGGCTGTTAAAGTAGGTCACGGGTCTCCGTCTGTCCTTTGTTTTTTTTTTTTTTTTATAGCCTTACTTTAAAAATCTACTTCGAATGCACTTTTTCAGCGTTGAAAGTTAGAGCAATTTCGTTTAGTAATTTTTGCTTAAACTCATTGGCTGAAATAAATAATATAAGGATAAATTTATAAACACCTTCGACAATCGAGAAGTGACGTTTAACGGTTTTTTGTTAGTTTAAGAAGTACATAATGTATGGCGGGTGAAAATTTTTATTAAAAAAAAAACATTTCAAGTCATTCAAGTCGCGTAATGAAATTGTGAATAATACCACTTAAATACTGTATGTCACAAGAGCCCGATAAAAATTTATGGCTCCTCCTTATTTATGACCTCAAGTTATTTAAAGAAAATATTAATAAATAAGTGCATCTCTTGCCCCCAATTTTTGGTGCAATTGGACATCCATTCATCACCTTCTTTTACTATCTGAATTGGGTTGTCTATCAACTTTTTTCAGGTTATCCGGTACCGTAAGTTGTCGGTGATTTTATCAAAACCTAAAACAACATGTTCAATGTATGTGTGTGTTATTTTTGTATTTTAAACTACTAAATATACAAATCATTACCAACAAATATCAATACGATGAAATCATGCCAAACAAAGTCATTTCCCTCCACCAACCAATGTGAAATTGGAGTGGGGTACCCAAAAAGTCTTGCTTTCACAGTCCACTAAAAACAATTAGAGTGGGTTACCTAAAAGCTCTTATCCTTATAATTCACCATTAAACTAATATAAGTAATGAAATTCAAACTGTCAACAATATGGAGGGGCACTGGATGCCACCTATCACTAACAACTTCCAACAAGCAAATTAGATAATAAATGCCTCTTGACGAACAAACAAATAACTATGAGGCTTTTGAAACCCCAAAAATCATTAATATATGTATATTAAACAAACAAAAGTTGAAGGTTTACCAAGGGTTACCGAAACCATATTATAATGCCTAGTACTTGAAATAGGTTGATAGATAGCTTGTATTTGGAGTCAATGATGTTATTTTGATGTTGTGGCAAAAAATATGGCCATTTTGACAATAAATTAACTTTATTTGAAGTTTGGATGACTCAAAGGCATTATAATAATTTCATATAGCATATAAAAAGGGTAAATTAGTCAAGCAAGCTGTCTTTACATTTAATAATGTTAATATTTAAAGAAAATTTAGAATTTGGCTAATTAAAGACTCTTTGGTATTTATCATGACTTAAAAAGCTAATTGTTGCAATAAATTGAGAGGAATAGAAATTTTGCTCCTGTGACACTAGCCATTAAAGAAGAAAAGGAGAGACGGGGAAAGGCCAAAAACTTAAAGCTTTAAGGTGTTTTTGGAGTTTCATAAAGCTAACTAGTTCATGAGTGTTCAATGTATGTGATTATATCTTTCTTTATCTATAATAGGGGGTTTTTTGAGTTTCATCTTGTATCATAAACAACAAGAACAAAGGGGACATGACCCATGGCAAAGGGCACAACTTGTGGCACATAGCCCACCCCGTGACGACACCATAGCTTGCCACATACAAGGAGGACAAGTCCTTGACTCGGGAATGCCCGTGGTGACCCTCCACGGGTAGTCGCCATAGGCATGATTAATTTTGCTCAATTTTGTTATTTTGAATCGTGTTTTGTCTTCTGGATAGTTATGAAGTCTAAATGACCTCAGGGTAAACCTATTGAGAAGGAATTTAATAAGTTTTAGTAGACAATTGGAATCTATGAGAGATTCCCTAATTATTAATTTGATTGGATATGACATAATAATTGTATTGTGGTATGGTTGATACCATTGAATAAACATGCTTGTTACTGATGTGATTGCATTAATATGTTTCCGGATATTATGGTGCACATAAATGTTTAGTTTAGGTGTTGTTGACTTGATAAGTCAATAATTTGATTTGCAAGCCTCCGTCATTGTGATATGACTCGATAAGTTGACAATTGGCTTGCGAGCCTCTATCATGACTAATAGATATTATAGTTTATGTGGCGGTATGATAAAAATGGTTGTATGTGTTACAGTTATTTGATATGTTTGTTGTGTTATAAATTTTTGTATTAATGACTTGCAACTGTTTCATTACACATGGGCATAGAGAATGTAACTTAAAGGTGTAATAATTAAGGGATGGTAAGGAGTGATAGTTCACTTATTAAACTTTGTGTTCACACCCCTACTTGTTGAATTATTTTTCTTCAAGTTGATAACAGCTAATTGTGGACTATGCAGCAAGACGAGATTTCTTTACCTATTGTGTGAACTTGTTTGACTTACTATTTATTTACTTGAAATTTATTTCCAAACAAGAGGTTGTGAACAGTTGTACCAAACTAAATGTACTTTTATAAACAAATGAATTTAATAGTGTAATATTATTGAGGTTTTTACGAACTTGAGCTTTGATTCCATATTGCTTGGGGAAATGCATTTATACTCATTTATATGATTGTACAGGGCTTATGAGACAACACCCATTATTTATGTCCCTTCTATGTGACTAAAATTATGGATGTGGCACACATCAACAAGATCAAGTGAAAAGACCACATAAATATAGGAAAATAAGCCAAAAAGGTCCCATTTCACGACACATGTGCACTATACTCCCATGTGTTATGCAATATAACTCGAGTATCACGTAAAACCACCCAATATGATGCAAAACAAAAGAGTATCACGCAAACTAATGAAGTATCATGCAAACCAATCAAAGTGTCGTGTAATACAATGTAATATCGTTTAAACTATCCTGTAAAATTTGCAGCTCGTTTTAGTAATAACAACTTCAATTTCTCACCAAATACTCATCGACCCTACCATAAAAACACATAAAACACAAAAGATTAATACTTAAACAATCATCTATTATCAAATATCATATCATATCAAATACATTAATATTTACAAGATATACTTTTTAGGTGTGAACAAACCTATATAGTTTGTCAATTTTAAGCGTTTAACCAAAAGTTTACTATTTCAATGTCATATCAAGCCAATTCCTAACAATCAAACAAGATTCTAACAATGATCATGTAATGAACATTTAAAGCCACGATCCATAGCCAAATATGACCAAAAGCATCAATTAAAAACAAATCAAATTTGGCATACTCAATATATGTGTTCATCACATGTTTCATGCAATTTTATCAGATATGGATACTCTATGTTAAGTTCAAGCATGAGAGGGATAAAAAGAGATAGAACCACTTTGTACGTACTTTTGCAGTCCAATGATTAATTGTTTCATTAATTTATAGTGTGATATATATATTATTTGTTATTGATAATTTCATCAGATATATTTGTGTGTTTTCTAAAATGCAAGACCCAAGCCTTTGACAATTTGATAGAACTTTTTCAAATGGATAAACAATTTACAATGACTAAGTATTTAATGCGTTAAGAATCTAGCTCATGAAATAACTATTTATGTTGTTATTACAACCTATAAAGAATATTATTTGGAAACTCTCATAAGATGAATATGACTAGGAATGTATCCCACCATGATCTTAAAAATTATATTTTCTCTAAATTAGTTTGTTTCTTGTCCATCACAGTACATAAAGTTAGTTAATTGTAACACATGGGATCAGATGTAAAAGGGTATTATGTAAAATAATATCACAAACTGAAAGTAAATTCACAATAATCAACTACAATAATCCTCAAACATAATTGTATGATGAAATTTTAAAATGAATAATAGAGAAAAGAGATTAAAAATTTTGAAGAAAAATTATGGTTATTGTCTAAATCAATATGCATAACAATCTCTATTCTTTTGGACTTGTTCAACTCTTTTGATTTTGCACAGTATACATCGTTGTGTTTTTTTGGATATATATATAAGGGATGCTCACATTAATGGAAATGATTAACACATTCATTTTTATAAAACACATATATTATTCATTTTGTGCTTTGATTAGGTAGCTTTTACAAAAAAAAAAAGAGAATTAATTCACCCACCATAAGATAGCTGCAATGTATATGCCCGTTTTTTGTAGCCAAATTAATGTAAAATAGCTATGATATCATTTGGATTAATCTAGTTCAAGAAATAAGACTTCGGTTGAGATGAAATCTTATTTTTCAATCTGAAGTTAAAAAAAATGAATTTAATTTAGTTTCTAAAGAAAATGAATAATAAAGAAAAGAGATTGGCAAATTTTGAAGAAAAATTGTGGTTATTGTCTAGATCGGTGTGTAATTTCTCATCCTTTAGAGTTGTTCAACCCCTTTGACTTTGCACATTTTAAGTTGTTATGTTGTTATATATATATATATATATATATATATATATATATATATATATAAAATAGACAAGAGATAGATAATAAAAATGACAATAATCCAACATAAAGTATATATAATACATAAGAAAAAAAGCTATATATAGTCATTTTATATTTTTATTATTGGTGAGTGAATTTTTAATAAAAATAAAATCATTTTAATAAAAATATAAAAAAACTGTAATATCGTCTTTATTTCAAAAACTATTAAAATAATTTTAATTTGAACTATTAATATTATAATCAACAGTTTAAATTAGAGTTTTATTTAATTATAATTTTACTATATTAATTGAGTTACAGTTAAATATAAATTTAAATATTAATTCATAAATTAAAATTTTTCAAGAAGTTGTCGTGTATATATATATATATATGTATATATGTATATATATATGATACATTGGAAAAATAAAAAAAATGGCAACAATCCAATGGCTAGGGGCAGAATTCCAGCTGCTCAATCACTACCGCCGAAAAACGAGGACGTAGCCACGCAACAACTTAGAAAAATCTACAGAATGGAGGAATACGACAAAGAAACAAATTTTTCACTGTAATAATTGAACTATAATTAAATAAAAGTATAAATATTAATACAACAGTATAAATTAAACATTCTTATAATCTATACCTATATGATACATGGGAAAAATAAAAAAAATGTCAACAATCCAACGGCTAGGGGCAGAATTCCAGCTGCTCAATCACTACCGCCGAAAAAGAGGACGTAGCCACGCAACAACTTCGAAAAATCTATACAAACTGGAGGAATACGACAAAGAAACAATTTTCTTACAAGTATTTAACGAGGACAAGAATAAGTCAGATTCGATTAAACTAATAAACTAGCTATACAAATATATTTGATTGGTAGAGGGGGAGGGAGGAAGGGAGGGAGAGAGAGAGATGGGCAGTGAGTTAGAGGGGTATCTTCCTCTGAGCGAGACAAAGGGAGGAGGTGGGAAGAAGATAGGGAGCAGGGCGTTTGCAGGGTCAGTGGCGGTGGGGATAGGATTGATCTGGGTGTACAGAGCGAGCTACGTTCCCAGACAGGGAGAGGAAGGGAGATGGGCTTGGATGGGTCTGTTCGCCGCCGAGCTCTGGTTCGGCTCCTACTGGCTCCTGACTCAAGCCTTCCGCTGGAACCCCATCTACCGCCGCACCTTCCGGGACAGGCTCTCTAGAAGGTGCTTCTTGTGTTCTTCCTTCACTGCCTCTCTTTTTTTATTCGCTTCGATTTAAAAGGCTGAGCCCGAAACAGCTTGACACCTGCTTGTTTAGAGGCTCTTTTCTAATTATATATATATATATGTACATATATGGTGATCTCTGAGTGATAGTGAAAACGTAGTCACACGATCGATGAGACAGCTCATTTTGCAAAAATGATTGCCATTGG
Organism: Taxillus chinensis; assembly: GCA_023512835.1. NCBI lineage: Eukaryota > Viridiplantae > Streptophyta > Magnoliopsida > Santalales > Loranthaceae > Taxillus > Taxillus chinensis. Next base: position 24,319,260 of record CM042090.1, on the reverse strand, counting down.
CCCATTGCAACAATAAATAAATAAATAATGTTTATATTATTTATGAGGAGGCAATCCTACGAGGAGGCAAAAAAACATAATGTTTATAATTAATTGAGCTGAATTGGGGTATGTGCTATCTATTCTCATGTTTATAATTAATGAGGTTGTGTATGACATGACATTATGTTTAGTCATGAAACTACTTCTAATATTATTATATGCTCTAATTTTCAAATCGATATCATTTAATTAGTTAAATCGCGTTTGAATCAAACTTAGTTAAGTTTGAGTTTCAAAATATGTGATCAAATTGAGAGAGCAAAAAAAATATATGTTTTTTTATTTGTCTTGAAGTTTTGTTGTTTTGTTCTGAATTCATATTTACATCAAAATTTGGCTTTTTAACATTTGATATATTTCAAAATTATTCTGAATGAGTTATGTAATATATATTTGTTCTAAAAGTTTGGAGCCGGAATCGGGTATTTTAAGTGAAAGCAAATGGCGTTTTGCATTTTCCGGCATAAATTTTAAGGTTCGAGGATGAGCTGCCTGGCGTGGACATTTTCGTGTGCACGGCGGACCCGAAGATCGAGCCGCCGGCGATGGTGATCGGCACAGTCCTATCGGTCATGGCTTATGATTACCCGACAGAGAAGCTCAGCGTCTATCTCTCCGACGATGGCGGCTCCGACGTCACTTTCTACGCTCTTCTAGAGGCCTCTCGCTTCTCCAAGCACTGGATTCCATATTCCAAAGAGTTCCACGTCGAGCCCCTGTCGCCGGCCGCCTACTTCGCCTCCACACCCCAACCTGGCGGTTCAATTCAGGCCCCCAAATTCGCCGCCATCAAGGTAATCGACAGGGAAGATTCCGGTAAAGCAGGGGAAATGTTTCGTGCATGTCACATATGTATCTGTTATTTATATATATTATTATTATTATTTCTCATAATATTACGTGCGTTGTAATAGAAACTTTATGAAGAAATGGCGGGTCGAATCGAGGTTGCTGCAAAGCTTGGTCGGGTCCCGGAAGACGTGCGATCACAACAACATAGGCAATTCTCTCAGTGGGATTCGTTTTCGTCCAAGAATGACCATGACACCATTCTTCAAGTACGGTGTTCTGTCTAACTTTCTTCATATACGGTGAATCCATTTTGACGTATAAATCAAGCCTCTTATATCTGTGTGTGTGTGTGTAATCTCCAGATAGTTATTGACGGGAGAGAGGCAGGGGCCGTGGACATTGAAGGATGCCTATTGCCGACTCTGGTTTACTTGGCGCGAGAGAAGAGGCCTCACCAGTTCCACAACTTCAAAGCCGGAGCTATGAACGCTTTGGTACCAGCAATTTATATATATATATATATAAGTCATATGCTTAAGAAGATTATTGTTTTCATCTTTCATGCGCACAACTTGCAGATAAGGGTGTCGGAGAAGATCAGCAACGGGGCAATCATTTTAAATGTGGACTGCGACATGTATTCCAACAGTTCTCAATCCGTGAGAGACGCGCTCTGTTTCTTCATGGATGAAAGGCAGGGGCATGGTGTTGCCTACGTACAGTTCCCTCAGAGTTTCGAAAACGTCACTAAAAATGAGCTCTACAGCGAGACAATGAGGATAATTAGCGAGGTGAGTGCGCACAAATTTCTTTTACTTGAGATGATAATCTCACATATGAGTTTTTAATCAATTGGTTCAATGGTGTGAAAAACATGGAAAAAAAAGGTGGACTTTCATGGGTTGGATGGGGTGGGTGGCCCTCTGTATATTGGGACTGGATGCTTCCACAGAAGAGCTTCTCTCTGCGGGTTGAAGTTCAGTGAGAAACGAAGGGATTGCTGGAAAACATGGAACGTTCGATCCGGTGATGAAACTCCAAGGCAATTGGAAGAAAAACTGAAGGTTCTTGCAAGCTGTAGTTATGAGAAAAACACTCAATGGGGAAAGGAGGTCTCTCTCTCTCTCTCTCTCTCCTTCCATTCTTTCCCGGTCTTTGTCTCTTTTTTGCTTCTGTTTCTCTTGGGTAAACACTTTAATAATATGTCGTATGTGTATCATATGAGGGTTTCGTTTGATTTGCAGTTGGGTGTGAAGTATGGGTGCCCGGTAGAAGACGTGATAACAGGGCTATTCATTCAGTGCCAAGGATGGGGGTCTGTCTATTTTAACCCACCCAGGAAGGCTTTTCTAGGCGTGGCTCCCACAACGCTGGCTCAGACTCTGATGCAGAACAAGCGATGGTCAGAGGGCGATCTTCACATTCTGCTCTCGGAATACAGCCCTATTCTGTATGGCCATGGAAGGATCAGCCCTGCACTTAGAATGGGATATTGTGTCTACTGCTTTTGGGCTCCTACCAGCTTCCCAATACTCTACTACTCTGTCGTCCCTTCACTGTTTCTCCTCAGAGGAATACCCTTGTTCCCACAGGCCTGTCACATTACTTCACTTTCTCATTTTCTTTTAATTTTCATAATTGGTCAGAGCAAATCATGGTTCAATGATTAACAATAAAAATCCGCAGTAGTTACTTATTTTTGATAATCACCAGTCCCAGTTGCTGGACAAGGCCACTGAATTCTAATATGCAGTTCCAGAACCCCTGTTTAATTTTTTTGGCTGTGCAAATGGCTTGAATGTGACTCGTGTTTTTAGATTTTGGTTCAGATGTCAAGCCCATGGATGCTGCCTTTCATGTATATCATACTTTCGAAGATCGTAAGTACACTTTTAGAATTTCTTTGGGCTGGAGGCACTGCCCTGGGGTGGTGGAATGACCAAAGGATGTGGCTGTATAGGAGAACAAGCTCCTTCCTCTGTGCCTGCATAGACACCGCTCTAAAGCTTACTGGCGTCTCTGACCTGTCATTCGAAATATCGGAAAAGGTGGCCTCCAAGGAGGTGGCGCAGAGATATCAGCAGGAGATAATGGAGTTCGGTGTAGCCTCCCCTATGTTCACCATTCTATCCACGGTTGCACTGCTTAATTTGTTCTGCTTGGTAGGGGCGGTGAAGGAGGTGGTAACGAGGGATGGAGGGATGGGGGGAGTGATAGGGACATTGGCTTTGCAGGTCCTCCTATGCGGGCTTCTGGTGCTCATCAACCTCCCACTGTATCAGGGCCTTTTCCTCCGGCAAGACACTGGCAAAATACCGGTGTCCGTCACTGTTAAATCAGTCGGTTTAGCTCTATTATTGGCCTCTTCCTTTTCTGCATTCTAGTGCTCAACTTTTGATTCCACTGGTTGTTAATAATAATGGAAGGACAATCTATCTACTTTTGATTTGCGTTTGAGTTGTGGTATAGAGTATTCACATCAACCAACCAACTGTACTTAAAAAAAAGGCGTAGAATTGGCTTACTTTTATTTAAATTTAACTCTTTAAAATAATTTAAAATAATTTTTTATTTTAACAGACTGTTTTTTAACTCATTTTTCAAATTTTTATTTTAATTATTTTTTCAATTAAAGTATTATTTTTAAATATTTAATTATTTTTTTAAATTAAAAGTAAATATAAAAAGTTAAAAAAAGAAAAACTAATATAACAATAGAAAATAAAATATTTTAATAAATAGTATTGAATTAAATTTAAATAGTTAATATTTATTTTGTTAAAATTTTAGTTATAATAGAATTTGAAAAGTATGTTTTAAGTATTTTTTAGTTAAGATTGCTCCGGTTTGCATGGACTACTGACTGATTCACGAATTGACAGTTCATTTTACACTTCTAATGGCTACCTACTAAAAGTACTAGTAGTCAAATTTTTATTGTTTTTGCGTAAGTAAGAAATTTTTTATCTTGCTGATTATTATTCTATAAAACTGAAATACAAAAAATAACTCACTATTTATTTGAGTGAATTTTAATACAAATGAAAGAAAGTGGTCATAGATTTTTGTTGTAACTTGATCAGATGTTACACCCATACAGTAAGGAAAGTGCAATACATGAAGACCGGTTAAGGGAAAAATTAGATATTGAAAAAAGGAGCAGTGAAAACCACTTAAAAGGAAAAATCTCGTATATTTAATCCTGTGTGAAATTATTTTCTTTTATTTAAAAAAATAAAAAAATTATAAAATTCTCCGCAATAAAAACTCTAATAATTTTTAAAAATTTTAATATTATTAAAAATTATTTCATATTAAAAATAATATAATTATATTAAAAATTCTCCACAATACTATCTATTTCATATTAAAAATAATATTACTTACTTAATATAATTATTAAATTATAAGCTTTTTATTTCTCTCGCATTCTTATAATATTTATTTTTTTCTATACATTAATTATAAATATTTATTATTGAATAAAAATACAAATATAAAATATTATTTTAATAATATTAAAAATAATTTAAAAACTATAATACATTTATATAAGAAATAAAAAAAGTAATTTATATTTTAAATTTTAAATTTTTTAAAAAATGAAAAGCTGAAAAAAATCTTTAATTTCATTTTCTCTCCAAAGTCTACTAAAAAATGGCTCATTCACATACCTACATATAAACATATCTCTAACCGAGACCCACAAGAGAATGCAAGAAATCACTCCATTGATACAGGCAGAAGGCAAATGTCAAACAGCAAACTCAACCTTCAAATAGATACATTTACATACAACAATCTTTTTGACATCAAGATTTACAGCACAAAATGAATCCCAACAAGATCCATCATGATAGCTCCACGCTGCACGCTTTCTCCACAGCAGCCCCGACGTAGCCCCTCAAGGACAAAGGTGTCTTCCATCAAAGCTCGTGCACAAGGGGGAACCCTGTCAGTACTCTATTCTGCACTCGGTCGCATGCAACAAAACCATTTTTTCTGCACGTCAGTGTATTCACGGCGTCAATGGCAAGATGATTTGATCAATGAAAAAAGAACAGAAATGACAGCCATCATTCCAGAAACACAGAAAACCACATTTATAATATCAACACAGCTGGCTTAATAATCACAGTTGATACAAGCTGACCTATAAATGGGAGGTAAATAAAAAACAAGGGAGTGTGGACGTTACCCGGTCATTAAAATGATTTTAAAATGGCGTGGGGTCATCTAATTTCTTCAACTATCAACCTAATATGATAAATGTCCAAATGCGTGATCCTTCCATACACTAGGATAGATATCTAGGCACCTTAAATTTAAGATTGGAGGTTACTGATACAGTATTGCTTAACCATCGACCCAGACTTGAAAAAACAGCTCATAAAAGCATGAGCACAAACCGCTTACTATTGCTTTATAAGTTATTAGTTATAATTTAACTACCAAATTGAATCATAAAGTGACAAGCACCAGGGAATAGTAACCAAAGAACAGCTTACAGCCTGAGGCTTTACAGGATCCCCTTCTCGCTTAACATTACTTTCAAACTTTGACGGAGAATCAGGTTTGCCACCAGCCTTTTTCTCGTCCCTAGCCTTATTAAATATCACAGTAAATCCCTCAGCTGAAGCAGGGTCATTTACATCCCATTCACCGAATTTTGGCAATGGCAGCCCCTTGTCCTGTTGAGAAAAAAAATGAATAAGACAAACAGAAAGCTAAAGCTACCTTGAGGATAAATGATACATAAACTTAAATTCTGCATATTCATAGTCAATCAGGAAACAGGTGCAGTGATTTAAAGAAATGAACAACAATTAACCACTGAAAGATGGCGTTCAATCCATTTAAACAAATCACATATAAAAATATAATAAATGAATGAAAATGGGAATGGGAGGAGGGACCCGTCACTTCCAATTATCATTTTACCCTCAATGGTTTCTACTTTTTTAAAAATGTAGACTGTCAGCTAAATATTATCTTTCTTTGATTTCTCTTCTGATAAATTAATAAATAAGCATTTAAAGAAGCTCAGTGTGCTAAGCAATCCCAACCAGGCTACAGAAATGACCACTCAGGAGTAAAAAAAGGGGGGAAAAAAAAGTGGTAGCATTTGGTACTATCAGGGGCAAATCCAGGAATTCCACTCATGATGGGCGACTTTTGTATTTTGATTTCAAACTTTAATATATATAATACAAAAACTTTCCATCTTAATATTGAAAGATATATAGATATGGATTTAAAACAAAATTGAGGGCGGGCATTTTAACAAATCTATATTTTTTTATATTATATATACCTTTTTTTTTATCAAATTTGAGACAAGTAAATAATAAACAAAGACAAATGTGAACAGTTGTGTAAAATACAGTAAGAAAAATTATACTGCATTACTCGCAGGAAGAAGCAGGCAAATTTTTTTTTAGATAACAGTATGTTAGATATCTTAGAACACTCTTTTCATACAAAGTCATGAGCCCAGCATACTTTAGAGTGTCAGTTTGACAAAAAATATCTAAAAATTATACCTTTTAAACTCTTTATTATAACCAAAATTTTAACAAAATAAAATGTAACTATCTAAATTTAACATAATACTATTCACTCTCTATTTATTAAAATATTAAATTTTCTCTTATCACATTTAATTTTCTATTTCTTTTTTCTATTATTGTATTTAATTTTAATTCCAAAGAATAAATAATATTAAAAAAATATTTTAGTTTATAAATGGTAAAAATAAAAAGTCTGAAAAGTAAACTTTAAAAAATAACTTGTTAAAATAAAAAAGTAGCACTTTTGATGGCCAAATTTAAAACGACTGCTGTAAATGCTCTTATTTGGATAGACAAATAGAGTCAGACAGTCAGTGGTAAGAGGCAGGGTTTCCCATGTGGAGCACAAGAATTTTGAAATCACAATCAGCCAGCTGCAGAGAAGCCTTATTTATTATAAGAACAATGAAATAGTATTAGAAGTCAATAAATAAAAGCTTGGGTGCTCCAGTGTGAAGGAAACTCACAATCTCACTGCAAATGATCAAACATTACCCACAGAGTGTTAATTGAAATAAATATTTGATGACATGGAAAATGTTAAAACTTAATTGCCACTGCAAACAAGAATACGAAAAGCAACAACAACCCCACCAAGTTAGGTCCAATCTTAATATAAAATCATGGGGAAAACAACGAATGTAATAGCGCGACGTCAAAAGAAGAAGAAGAAGAATATAAGTATTATTGTACTCCATGCTTGCCCCCCAAAAGAAAATATCATAATATGAATAAGAAAAACAACAACAACAACAACAACGAGGAAAATCATTGCAGAAACTGCAAGCCACAGCGGTTTAACTTAATATAGCAACAGTTCAGCACGAAATTACTAAGTAATAACAGGAGTTGAACTTACATACACAAAAACCAATGAAAATATGAAACCAGATTAAGGCGTATCCAATATTGATGTAATCGAAGTTAGTTGGGAACAACACAGCCTAGAAAACTGCTAAACAATCCCAGGATCAGCAGCTAGACAAAAAACAATATCCAGCTAATTGAACAGTTGATTCGAGCTAAACCGAAAACTGAAACAAGGATCAAGCGGGAGTCAAACTCATCCATGATCGAATAAAAAACAAACCCAGTCCCAAACAATCGATTAATGTCGTGAATAAATCGAAACACACACATAAAAAAACCAACAAACCAAATAGGATCAGCAATCGAGGGTTCCTGAGTACAGTGAAGGAGGGTTAGATTCAGTAACGTACAGTCATGAGATCGAAGCAGAACGTTCCCGGAAAAAGTAAAGAATGCGATCACTGAGAACGGGACGAAGTAAACGTGGAAAGGGAGGCGTGGTGTATTTATAGACGGATAAGTGGGCTTGGGCCTTCCGTATGAAAACCCAACAATTAACAGGCCCAGTACGTTTGACGGAAAATGGACAACTGCTGTCACAGATGACGAGGCTTTGTCGTCACCTAACGGCTCCTCCTGAGTTTTGTTTTCGTTACGCCAATAATGTTTATTGACAATTATGTTGTTATAATAATAATATTAACCATTATATTATCATTTGTGAAAATATAAATATTTATTTACTTTTGGGACTGCTCAACGCACATGGGAGGTTGGCTTCGGCAGCATTGAAAAATCGTAGGGTGTTACTTTCGAGACAAAAGATATGGTAAATTTTTTGAGATTAGAGTAAATTATTCCAACCGTTAACCATTATATTAACATTTGTGGAAATATAAATATTTATTAGACTTCGTGTTGTGAATCCTATATATTTTATAGACAACATGCTTTATATATATATTTTTAAAATAACTATGAAATAATGTATTCCTAAATAAACCCAACAAAAGTTGGAATTTTAATCCCAAAAATATTTGAAGCCTACAGTCATTTTATTATTGAAATTTGAAGCCTATAGCCTAACAAACATTAAAAATAATATGCTCAACCATTTTCTTTTTCTAAAAAGAGTAATATGATTGCCATTGGTACTCGCTCCTCAACATGTCTCACATGACTTGTGGAGTCAGATTTTACTATTCCACGTTCCACATGGTATTCACACGACGCATCAGTGCAGTTTCATGCATTAAAACCTTACAGCTCAATCAAGCATTTAGGAGAAGTGTCTACATGCATTTAAAACTTATACTTTGAATAGCTTATGCATTTAATAGCTCGTATACTTCGAATAATGTTAAAAGTATCAGCTTTACATTTTTATTTAAACCATATCTCAAATCGCAACTTTACCCTTAAACTATTTTTTTTGATTAATTTGAACATCATAATAGGCTAAATTCTGCGGCATCTGTTATAATCTGTTAAAAATGCTTTCATGTATTAAGTGATTTAAAAGAATGAGTTAAATAAATGTTAAAAACCAACAGTAAGTATTATTATGGCATTCACTTGCTACTTTAAATATAGTTTTTTCTAAAATTTAGAAAAACATTTAATATTTAAATAAAAATTTAGATGATCTAAATCTGTATATTTTAAATATTAAAAATAAAGTATTTACAGTAAATTTATATATTTAGATATCTATTGTAAATCCTTTAAATGTTAAAAAATAATATATGTTCAGATATAAATCTAGATAGAGATATTTCATTTTTAATTGGAGACATTCTTGGTATTGTATAAGAGAAAAATACCAAGTACTTGAGGAATCTTAACAACAATTGAAAACTACCTATTATTTTAATAACAAGAAAAAACATTAGTTGTGTAGGATTTGTCATGAATATTGGTCCGAATTTACCCTCAATCTAGTAATTTCATGTTTTAATCCTCTTAGTCCTCTTTATTATAAGAGAAACAACATCCACAATTTTTTATTTTTTGAAACGGTAAATTAGCATAGGTAATTCAAATAATCAATTTATTATTCCTTGTGGGTTCAATATACACATAACACATCTAATATCATTGTATTACTATATATTATTTTATTCTATACATAAAATTATGATATAATTTTTAGCATCATTACGAGAAAAATAATTTTTACATTAAATCATATGAGATGATTATAATGTTTAACACATATAATTTGTGACAATCAATATGACATCAACATATAAAATCAAATACCTTTATTGTATCAAAAATAAATGAAAGAATTACTCAATAAATTTATTGTACCATTAATAAGAAGAACACTGTCAAGTTGAAAATCTAAATTTATTTCTTAACTAATAATAAATAAGAAAAAAATTGTTCATTGTTAAAAGCAATATGAAAATTACGATTGATTCTTTCTTAATGACAATATTTCTAACATTATTCTTTACTCTCGATATTCTTTAAAAAAAAACTATAGTTTCTATCTAAAAAATTATCCAGTGTGGTCATAAAATCAAATTTCAAACTAAATTTGATTGTCTCAAAATGAACATTAACAACCAAATTTGTCCAATAAAATACAAAAATCAAATATAAAAAAAGTCAACATGCAACTTAAACTCTAGTGTCGTATGTTTGGAAGCAATATGAAATATTTTCATAATACACTTCCTTTTGTTCTCATTTCCCTTATATATCATAGCAATACAGCTTTGCAAAAATATGTATACAATGTGGTGTAATTATATCATAATTGTACATGACTAAGTAAAAAATAGATTCAATTTTAAAATTTCTGTACAATTGTATTCTAGGCAAACCATTTTATGCGATTAAAATTAACAATATAGCATATAAGAACAAATAGGTTGATTAATCAACTAAAATATAGTTGATTGATCGTTTACAAATAAATTATGTTTGAATTTTTTTTAACTTCATTCTCATCTTAACATCATTTTTTACAATCAAGCGACAATTCATATTCTCATTTCCTCATCTCTATTTCGTATGTCATACCCAGGATGAAGGTGGACAACTCCCGTGCAAACCAAAGTGCAAAAATTTTGAGGAAAGAGCTATTTATCAAATAAGAATATTTATGGAACCAATTCCCCATATAACAAAATTAAATAAGATTAAACCAATACATCAGATAAACATATAGACAAAAATAACGATACAGATTGAACTACAACATGGCAGTAAGAAGAGGCATAACGCGCAACCACCTGAGAGAACCAAGTCATGCCCAAGAATATTTGAAAACCGCCCGCTGTCACCTTTTCTTCTTTCTTCTGCATTAAATTAATAACAACGAATTTTTTTACGTGAATAGAAAGAAGAAAAATGCATACGTTGTTCCATTCAAGACTTCATATAAATAAGAGAAAATCAAATAAATGGGAGTTTAGTTCAGCAAAATTAGAAATAAAGATGAAACGGATCTAGAAGCCAACTGACATGTACAAGACAATTAGACAGCAGAAAGCTAGCATGCGGGACCAAAGATATCGTAGAGGGGCGGAGTCCAGGTTTAACCAAAGCCAAATCCTTCGCTAGCTTCATGAATGGCAAGTAACAAGCGTTCCTGAAGCTGTTCTTTGGTTGAATACTCGGGAAGATCAAGCTGGTTAAAGCTGGGGAAAAACAATAACTAGAAGTGAGCAGTAATCCAACCCAAAGAAGGATGTCTAGAATCACTATACATGTAAAACCTGGAACCTACCAGGTATGAGCGGACGGAAGCCGCTCTGGAGCTCCATACGCCTTGTGAATCTGAAACCTCTGAGGACCAGAAATACCTTGCAATGCTTTAAATCCATCCAGGGGTACCTAAAAACAGTGACATCGATGTTCAATGGCCTAAAATACATACTAGTAGGATGACAAGTAGCCCATTTACCAACCATGAGATGCACAGCCTGCTAAAAAAGAAAATCCTGACAACTCACTAACTTCTGAAAAAAGACAAATGTGGCAAACAATTTGTGCATACAGAGCTCATACTACAGGTATAGAAAGGAAGAGCACGCCATTTTCTAAACATATTCGATACCCACATAATAGTTCAGCTACTCCCTTAAACCCAATACTCAAAAGAAAACGCAGGAAACAACACAATGCCAACGCGTGTGCCCAAAAAAGACCCATGGGTCAACAAACACAAACCCAATAAGTATAGTAAAGGACCGAACAATTGGATATACAAACCGGAAAGTCAAATTACACTAACTAAACCAAATTAGTATCCATTACAAACATATAGCTCGATAACTAAGCAAATTAGTATCCATTACAAATATATACCTCTAACTAAACCAAATTAGTATCAATTATAAACAAATAACTAGACTCTTGCAGATTGGGATGGAACAAGAATTTAAATTGTCATTCAAAGAATGATATCGAATCTAGCCAAGAAAACTAATAAAAATAACAGAGCCTTCATGTCAAAAATCTACATGCTCAAATAAACACATGAATAAACAACACAATAAAATGAAGTGGGTGGGACCATAACAAGAAAAATCAACCATGGCATTAGAAATATTTGAAACCAATGAGCTAAGACCACTCATATAAACAACATTTTCAAAAGTGGGCAAGGATAATAATAATAATAACAACAAACAACAACATAAAACAACTATTTCTTTTCTATCAAAGATAGCCTTTACTAAAAATAGTCTGAACAAGATATTAAGCTCCATTTATTTTAGGAAAAAATGAGTCGTCAGGGAAAGATTTCACCATTTCCCTATATATATAAAAACAAAACAACTGGAAATTATATATAAGTTTTCCTAAAAAATATTCCACGAGAAATTGTGTTCCAAATGAAAAATATTTTTCGTGAAACAGCTTGGATCAGGTTGTTACCTTTGATGTTCCTGTGACAAATTGGAGCAATCTTGCCATATCCTCCTTACTAAAAGCCTTGACAACCTCCCAAAACCATCGAACAACACCAGATGCTACTGTGTAGCCAGTGTACTCAGTATTGGCCTTCAGATCATCCACTATGAGGACAGGATATCAATATATATTAAATAAATAAAATAAAATAAATAGTATCCTACAAAAATAATTGTGCATTAACCCAGCTTACAGTCAATTTCAGGAAGTCCACTGATAAGTAGCTCAAGCTCTTTATCGTTGAAAATTGAAACGAGTTCCCCTGGAACTAATTCACGGAAGCCATCTAGAAATGAATTTATTTGAGGACGGATAGCATTGGTTAAGATGTGATCGGCAACAAGGTCCACATACTCGTGCTTTGTTTCTTCTGTAACTCGTATGTTTCTTCCTCCCGGTTTAAGTTCATAATCAGTAACCTTCAAAAAGAAGTTATAGGCATGAGTACAGCCTTAGAAAGGCTACAGCACAATCAATAAACTAACCAAAAAAGTCCAAAGAATTTCAGACCAGATATTGGGATTCAACAGATACAGGAATGGAACTTCAAAAACCCCATTTCCTTACCTCGCCTTTCTCATAAAGGATGTGCTTTTCTTCGTCTGCATCCATGCTAAATGTCAGGTCAGGTATGTCACTTACATCGTTCTGATTCAGAATATTAAAAGAAACAATTAAAATAACGGGGAAGAAAAGGATTGCCAGTTATTTTCCAAAGCCACCTACAAAACAAGACATCGATGTAGAAGCAAATATAAGACAAACCTCCAACATCCACTTCAAATTCTTGTAGTAATCAGGATCAACAGCTTCTATGTCATGGTAAGTCACCTTGACACCAAGAATGTGCTTGTAAAATGACCGAGTAAAATGAACATCCAACAACTGTCCATCAAACAATGCTTTTGCAACCTGTAAAAAGAGATGTTACCACAAGTTTATATATTTTAGAACGTATCGCAACAATATAAAATTTAATGCCAAATCTCAAAACGGTCAAGAAAAATTACAATGCGTCCAACAAATTTGAAGTAGGAAAGATGCTCAGTCTGGTAGACAGAATTTGGGTTTGGCTGGAACGAAGCATTATTTCCCCCGGTGGTAAAAAGCAAAGCTCCCTTATCAAATATGACCCTTGAAAGTAATTGATACCACTCTCTTGTCAGGCCACCAGCATCAATACCCTCTTCACCTTGAAAATGAACATTCAGACGCCCCTTCAGGTCCTGACTAGGCCTCAACCGCAACTGATTGTAAGAGTCTTCTAAAACATATGCACGCCTAACATTAATCCGCAATGGTCCTGAGAGATGCTGCTCATGTTGCAGCCTAATTCTTGAGCGGAAATGTGCTCTTTTGTTGTCAAAATCAATCAGCTTAGGTGCCTTCAACATCATAGAAAGCGATTTCTCCAACAACCCAGGATTTTGTCTGATAAAGGCATTTAGCAGCCGTCGATGCTTCTCTGCAAACCTTGAGAATGTGATGGAACCATCAATCCTTCTGTGTACATCTCCTTCACATTTCAAGGTTAACTGACATGAGCTGCTGGCTGATTCTTTGACTTCTCTAGCGGTAATATTTCCAAGATCTGGCAGCAAACTGGAATTATTTGCCTGTAGCTTTCCACACAATACAAAGAAAGCTTCGATGAAAGGCAGAAGCCTCTGAGTTCCAGGAGGTAGAGGAGGAGATGGGGAGGTGCTACCCTGCACATTCTCCCCTGCAGTTACATTTGATGGGGAAGACGAAAAAGATGTCTGACCCAGCTGTGTCTCCATTGTACCAATACAATTACTGAGTTCTTGCCAAAGAGGCTCCAGTGCAACATTAAGCTTCAACATTATAGAATGCTCCTCTTGTTCCATGCCATGCTCCCTAACCTTATCATCATCAACATGAGCAGTGAGAATGCTGAGTGTTTGTAACACCCGTAAGATGGCTGCACCAGCCATTGAGCCAGCACTCAAACCCATCATATGTGTATTCCTCAGTGTAATGAGCTCAGAGACAGCTGAACTGCTCAAACCATGAGCAGACTCAGAAAGCTCAGAAGTGAAGAATTTTCGATGTGGTGTAGCAACTGAAGCCAACTTCTTTAGCACCTCTCCAGCAAGAGTGTAAACCTTATCGGAAAGCCTAATGAATCAAAAGGCAATGTTAATAATTAGAAATCCTTTTATGAAGTCATCTAGCATCAATCCATAATAGAGCACCAAAATCTGAAAAACAAGCATTTTTGATTGAAAAATAAAATAAACAATAAAATTATGGTGTAAAGTTTTCACAAAATTTCAACTTTTCATCCTTTGTAAAAAATAATCAGTGAAATAAAATTACCCTTCACGACCAAGAAGTGCACATAAGTTGCGCAAGTCTAACTGAGGGAGCTGCAAAAAGCTATTATAAAGATCGGTGCTTCTCTTTGCAACAGTGTTGGATAACTCAGCACTCGCACTTCCATCATGGTTATTAGAGTCAGGTTCCAATGAGGCAGGACTTTTTTGAACATCACCAGATGTTTCGTCAGGGGGCACACTTTGGATGCCATTCCTTTCTTTTTCAGACTGAGGTTGATACTCTAGCTTTGATGCAGCATTATAAACGACTACTCGGAGCAAAACCATGACCTGCATTGCAACATCCAGCACATGACTTCGGCACTTAAGGAAGAAAAGTAAGCAACATTTATGATTGAGATGATATCCTACCTGCTCAAGATGAGCAATGCTGCGCAAAAAAAGTGGTTGATTCAAAAGCTTCAAGAATAATATCATAGGAACTTCTTTCTGAGAACTTGCTAACGATTTTGATAAAGCCCCATCTCCCAAAATTTTCTCCTTCCCTTTGTCAATTCTGGTTTCACAATATTTTGGATCTGAAAACTCTGGCAAAGAAGAGGGATCAAAGCAGAACAAGATACTTGCAACAGTTGGACGGTTTGTAGCCAAATACGTCATGATCTCAAGAACTCGACGCAACACCAGTGGAGGTAGGCCTGTAAAGAAATTGGCTCTAAAATTTAGAGGAACAAAAGATGAAAAATATATGGCTAGTCAAAAAATTGAACAAAGTATTACCATCCAGTAACTGTGATCGACCATAGACAACAGTAGACTGACAGCCATAAAGTCTCTGAGAGTTTACTTCAGCAAATCCACTGGTTGGGCCTTCAGCCTCAGGCCTGATCATGTCAAGCAAAAGGCGAACCAAACTTGCCCTCGTAACGCTATGTGCACAGAGGTTCAGCAAGAGCCTTTGCAAAAGACCTTTTCCGAGAGGCTATACATGTAAAAAGAAAATAAAATCATGTTACTTGAACACTGAAATTCGCCATATATAAATTTTTAAACCAGATCGGAAATTCAGATCAATATACAAGGTTCTAATGGTTAACAACGGGAATATCAACTTAACTTGCCAATGACAAGTTCATGCAGGATGTAAAGTTCATGCTTTTAGTTTGCAGTCCAGAACACATTAATTTTATTTGACAAAGCATTTCAGAAATCTAAGGAAATCTTCCAACTAGTTCTTCAACTGTAACTCAAATTTCAACAATTAATAAACATTTGCACCACTTCTACCGCATTCCATATTCAATGGGGGTAGCCTCGCTAGGAAATGTGAAATGCCCCAAACATCCAAATAATATGCAGGACCAATGGGCAGCCGTCAGCATACTGCATGCAGAAGGGGCGCTGCACCTTCTGTTTAAAAAAATAATAAATTAAAGGGCAGGCACGCCATGTCGCAGGCAGTGTGCAAATGCCTGCGTGCCACGGCGCGGGCAGTCTGGTGTTGGCCAAGCCTGCAACATGAAATAACCTAATTATTAAGCATTACCTGCGCTAGTCGTAAGAGTCGAATCAATGCTTTCAATGCATTTGAATCAACAAGTGGCTGGCCTTCAATTTCTTTCACCTTCAAACTACCTGCAATAGCAGAAGCTTCCCTACGACCAATTGTGACACCAACACTCCTGTCAATTACTGTCTGCCTATCAAATCCCAAACCATTTCTTCTGTTACTTAGCCTGTGGCTACTTCCAAAAAGGCTGCGAGCCTGATAATGACTCATTGCTCTATCCCTCAGCATCTGTGCTTCCGCTAGTAATGGAGAAGGTAATGCTGACAAAACTGCTTCAGAAGAAGTCAAAAGCACCTGAAACAGAACAAAAGCACAATCACATTATTACAGATAAACTTACATGCATATATATAAAAAGCAGCATTCTCTATTTGAACCTCTTCACGCAAATCAGCAGGGAAAGTAGCAATTATAGAAGCATTGTCCATGTCAACTGGTTGTCCTTCGGCTTGCTGTGCAACCCTCTGAGCTCGTTGTTGGGCCAGAACTTCTGATTGGATATCCAGAGGTAAAGCAGCTAGAAATTCAGGATCAATATCTTCTGCTGAAGGTGGAGAATATGACGGATCCTGAACAGGCTGAGCTTGCTGGGAAGCCAAGACTTCTGCCCGTAAATCCTCAGGCAGCGCCTCTAAAAAGGTTGGATCAATTGAATTAGCACTTGGAGCCTCATTACTCAGACTGCTTTGTTCTGTCTGATTAGCATCTTGAAGAATGGGATTGTTTTGCATTGAAGGTGGCTCGACTATGCCAGAATCCAAAGAAGGCATTTGTTGCTCAGTTTGATTTCCTTCAGCCCCAACAACATTCATACCCACATCAGTACCAGCCTGAATTGAAGATGCATGCCAATCACATGGAATGGGCATGTCCAAACTAGAATTCACTAAAACCTGATTGTCAGTTCTTGAAGATCCATCGCAGCCCAAAGACTGAACCAGTAACTCCTGGGGATTTGCAGGAATTTCAAAATTTCCCTCACATTGCAGATTTATATTAGCCTCTGTAGAAGAAGTAAGCAAGTCTGGAATTACCTGTATGGCCTGACTGGCCATGGCATTCCCTTCCCCAATGTCCATGTTATCACTACCAGTTGTAATATTGTCCAACAGAACAGGTTGTATAGACATAGGTTCATTTGCCTGCAGATACTGGATTGATTCCTCCACAACAGAATCAGGATTAACACCTTGCTGACAGAATGCACTTTCAGCTGTATCATTTTGTTGATTTGATGCACCATTACGATTGAAATCACGTTCACCTTCCCTTTGTTGACTATCAGTACAATCACCCACAACCAGCTGACCATCTTGGGGCAGGTCCCTCGGATACGAGTCTTGGGATTGCCTTTCTGGACTACTTGAGGGAACAGTATGACGCAATTGAGACAAGAAAAGTTCCTCCACTGCCTGTGCAATAGTGGCCGCTTGACCACCTGCCTGTGGCTGACCATCATCAGTCCACCTACCATCACCTGTGCCTCTTCGCCCAGGCAGTTGCAATGAGTCCATACCTACAGAATAATCAGTCAATGATGGTCCCACTCCACCCAAACGCTCACTAAACACACTACTGGACACATGATCATGTGTAAGAACAGGAGCATCAAACATGTAAAAGTGAGCTACATCAAAGCTTCCACCAGATAGAGATTCCAAATCCCTCGATGAACCCCCTCCCGATGACCAAATTGAACCCACATTGCCTGTCTGTGATGGCCTTGTGAGGAGAGGATGCTGAAGAACATTTGTCTCTGTAACAGACCGATCAAAGGAAGCTCTCCCTGTCTGGCGGCGGCGTTCAAACCCTAAGGGTCTGCGGATACCGAAAAAGTCATCCACATTCACTCCTTCAAAAGGCTCAGCAGCAACATCAATAAGCCCACTTGCAGCTCCAGGTTGCCCAAGGACATGCAAATGGTCTAATCCATCAAGAGCTTCCCTCCACCTTACCTCTATAACACGATTCTCATGGAAATCATCATCTTCTTCGTCAACCATTTCATCATGGTAATCATCCCCTAAACCAGTGTCATCATGATCTTCAACATCAGTATCAGCTAAAGACATAAGACCAGCCCCATCCTCTGCTATATCCTCATCTTCGTCTTCCCCCTCATCATCATCATCCTCATCTTCACCATCATCACCCATGTCATCATCTTCATCACCCATATCATCATCAGCCCTGCTCTCAACACGAAAAGTCATCTCAATTTGGTCATTGTTGTGTAGTGGGCCACCATCTTCCATCTCTTCCCGCATGAAATCCATATTAAGTTCCATGTGCTGGTTTGCAGTCACCGACTCTTCCACTACTCGCACATCTTGCTCCAAAGGTTGACTGGGATTTGCAACAAGATCTTCACTTTGGGAATTTTCTTGTTGCTGTCCTTGTACAGTCCTTGCTGCATCCACATGTTCCTGCTGAATTCTATCAGTCTCATTATGATCTCCATTCCCTGCAGCCAACTGCACAGTCAACTGCTCATCAGATCTTTCACTTGGTTCTAAGGCCTTTTTCTTGTTTAGCCCATCAGATCTATAAACTTGCTCACTAGCATTAGCAGCCCCGGTTAGGCTTTCCAAGGCCTTCAGTATAAGATTCACAATTTTGGGAGCACCAGGATGGTCCAAATCAATCACCTGAAGAATACTGGTAAAACATTGAACCATCCCTCCATCTATCATGCTTTTTGCAAGGTCAGGTGAGCAGCTCGAACCAGGTAAGTTGCCAAAGGAGGAATTCTTCGACAACACGGAATACGCCAAGTCAACATAAGCAAAGACCCTTTTATCAGGTAATACAACGCTCTTCAAAGAATTGCTCTCTGAATTTGAGAATGAAAATAAGGCCTTCACAAGCTCATTAATCACACGTCTTCGTCCTTCACCTGAACGACCACACAGAACAACAAGAAACAATGAAGCTTTTTCAGATAGTTTGTCTCTCCAGTCATCAGGTCCAGCAGTTTTATCTGATGATAATGGGAGAAGGCGATGTAAAACATGATGAATTATCCCACCATGTCCAGTGGTTTCTTGAAGACTAGATCCCCGTAGTTGACACAATTCCGTATCCCTTTTCAACACAAAACCAACTGCATGTACATACATGAGAAGAATATCACTTAGCAACTTGAGGACAAAAATCACTTTAGCCAGCCCTGCAGCTTTTTCAGATAAACTGTCCGACTCAGTCTTCATAATATCATCAACCTTCGACTTACCCTTTACCTTGGTGGTGGGTTCATCTACATCCATTGCATTTGAGTAATTTGCGAATTCTTCCTGGTTTTCTATTGGGTAACTCAACACTATTTCAATAAGCTGGTCAATAACCTGAGCGAGATTGGCAGGAACCTTCTTGTGGCTTTTAGAACACTTACCTGGTCCCTCATGAACTTTACTTTCAGCAATTCGCAAACCTTCATTAGATGACAAACCAGGCTCAACACCACATATTTTTGGTTTGTCCTTTTCCTTCTCCTTTTCCTTTGTTAACACAACCATTGTTCTTCCACCCAACTTGTCCAATTGACAGACAGCAGCTGCAGCTTTCATGAAGACCAAAGGATCCCTGGCGATAACAGGTGCCAGTGAAGTCAAAAACGTTCGTGGGGAAGTCTGGCCACCATGCCGACTTCCAGACAGAGTTTGACGTATCTCTAACTCCATAGCTGTTTGTAGCGTCTGAGGATCTTCAAGGAGATGACGAAGAATAGCAGACGCCAGGGTGTCAAATCCAGGGATAAAGAAACTTCTGGGAATATTGAAAAGAGCAGCCATGCCTCCA
Organism: Taxillus chinensis; assembly: GCA_023512835.1. Taxonomy (NCBI): domain Eukaryota; kingdom Viridiplantae; phylum Streptophyta; class Magnoliopsida; order Santalales; family Loranthaceae; genus Taxillus; species Taxillus chinensis. The sequence continues at coordinate 24,299,446 of CM042090.1, read as the reverse complement.
TTTTCAAGGAATTGCAAAGCTAGGGCATGAGTTTTGGTCAAACGAGCACATAGCTGCAAAACAGCCTGCATGGCCACAGCTGGGACATTTTGCTTTATCAAGTCACAAACAACCAATAGTACCCTATGGCTCTCCTCTATGGTAAGATAACCAGTAGAAGTTCCAAAGATCTTATCAAAGCCATAGAAAGATCTGTTCTCAAAGGCATCTGACTGATCCTTTTCAGCAACTGATGCAGGTTCTGCTAACCTTGCATGGTCTCCATTTGAATCAGGAAGGACTCTGAAAGGAGTTCCCTCAGTAGTTTCAGAAGAATGCCTGGGCATTGACTGCAACAAGTTATCCAAGATAAGCAAAGATGCAGTAATGCATTTTGGAACAAAAACCTCATGCCCCGTCTGATCACTGGCCTTATAATTCACCAGAATATCTATCACAGCAGAAACAATTCCATTCCGTGCAGCAATTTCTCGCGTACTTCCATCCTCAGAAAGCAGCAACACTAGGATATGTGATATCATGCCCAATGCACTGGTATCTTTTGAAAGATCCACTGGACTGAGTTTTAGCTGCTGGATGAGAAAAGATGTCACTTTAGGACGATCTTCACCTTTATTCCGATTGCAGAGAGTCACTAGCAAATCTGTCAAAGGGAAGGCAATTGTAGCACTCTGAAACAATTTCATCAATGCAGTAAGGATTTCATCAATAGGGGGTGTATTTGCTTGTCCTTCTTCAGTGACCACATCCACTGACTTGTCAACACTATCAACTTTTGATGTTTCTGATGAATTTCCTAGTGATAAAGCAAGTGCTTGAGCTAGCTCATCATCCTCCTGCACCGGATCTTCAGCATGACTAATCAACCATTCCATAGCCATCTCAACACTATTTGTTTCAACACGCCTCAATGCTTCTTCTGCTCTTGCCCTTGAAAAACCCATCTCAACTATGGTAGCAATAGTTGCTTCATCAGGTGGTGGAGGCATAAACCTCTGGTTGGTACTTCCAGCAATACTTTCACGATTCCGCTTCACATCTCCAACACCAGAATATACATGAGTAACTAAAGAAATAATGGAAGTAATAAAACCCGGATTACAGTTGGGGAACATGGGGTGGTTCCAGATAGGCAGTATAACATCCAAAACCTGAGACTGTAGCAAACGAACAAAGACTTCTTGGTCCCTGGGAACAGGAAATAGTCCTATTGACAGCCCAACTGTAACAGGCTGAACAAGCAACTGAGCCTGGGATGCAGATGTCGGTGATAAAAGTAGTGATGAATTAACAAAATACTCAAGCAAACGACAATAGCTCTGTATAGTATCAACCAACCATGAATTGTGCGCCAATTTGCTTTCTTCCCCAGTTCTTTCACAGTCCACACTAGATGATGATAAAGAACAAGGTAATGACCATAGTAACTGACTTGTTGCTTCAAATGTTGTGAGCAGCTCCTTGAATGTTCCATGGACATAGAAGTAATTTATCATTGCTACGTAACAGGTACGCCTCCTGCTATCAAATGTGAGGGCCACCATGTCATCTACAACCTTACCAAGATACCGACACTTCACTGACAGTGACATTTGATGCCCAGAAGAACCAGAAAAACTGAGAGCCTCAAGAAATATCTTAGCCAATGCTGTTCCAAGGCCCCTCAAAGATGAGCTTGACGACCCTGAATCAGCTCTGCGGCGGTTGGGTGATGTGAATCCTTTGACAAGTGCTGTGAAAAAAGAACGTAACGTGGCAGCAAGTTTACTCAGATTTTCCAGCACAAGAACATCAGGGCTTTTCTTTTTCAAGTCCTGGGCCGCAGAAACAGACTGTGTCAAACTAGATGACATGTCGGAATCAACATTTAAAGCCTCCAAATGACGGCTTGCCCTGCCACCCCGAATGCGAGTTAAACCATGTCTGCTACGGCGGTTAAGCCCCTCGCCAGATCGAATCACAGAAAGAATCTCCCGCTCTCTGCCCCATTGAGACATGGAACTGTTACGGACAGAAACTGGGTTCATGTATCTAACCATTGGAATATTTGAATCATCATCGCTCTCTCGTCCAGCAGCAGAGGACATAGAAGCATCAGCCGCATTTTCAGGTTCTATGTCACCACTCTGCTTCTCATCGACCTTAGAATCACATGAAGAAGATAACTGCCAGAGTACTTCTCCATACACCCTCCCAAGATCCTTTAAAACATCAGCATCAGCAGTGCTCAATTCGGAGACAATAGCAGCATTACCCTTCAACAAGAAATTTGATAAAGACAGAATACCTTCAAGACTAGAAAGTGATCTCAACACCTTTGTGAGAAATAGATGTTCTAAATCAGCAAGCTTTGTTCCCCCAACTGAAACTAGAAGTCCATTTGTAAACTTCAAATGTTCTTTTAAACATGAACACACTGCACGAGCTAAGGAAGCAGAATGCTGCGGAGAAAAATTTTTAAAAGCGACAGAGATACTCTGACCAACCGGCACTGAAAGGGGCATTAAAGACAAAGTGAACAGCTGTAGAACAGCTTCAATTCCTTTCTTCTCAACAAAAATACGACACACATCAGCATTCTGAAGAATTGTTTCAAGAAGCCGAGCAGCATTACTAATACATTCTGGAAGAAAAGACTCCACATTAAGCCCCAAAGGATCAGAGGAAAGTTCTGTGTTCTGCTCAGAACTCTCCATTTTGGACAATTCCTGACCATCTGTTGAATCCAAGTTCCTTGCTTCACAATCAGTTTCCATGGGAACAGGAGCAGAAGAGCTCTGAGAATCAGTGGAAGGAGTTCCAGTCCCTGATCCAAAACTTGAAATGGAATTTATGATCTCAATCAGAACATCCACTCCAGGCCCACGTAGAGAAGCAGCATGACGCAGAAGTTCATCGAGCCCACTGGACAAGGAGGCTGGTGTTTCGCCAGTAAGTGCACGTGAATATGTTCTGGAGGTGAATACTTTTATGAAGCACCTCAGAGCATTGCGATCTTTCACAGCCTGGAGGCCATTATTATTCAAGCACAATGCATCCAAGCATTGAGGTATACATGTTAATGCTTCAGCAGAAGCGAGCACTCCATCCATTATAGCATCCATAAAGGCAGAAGGAAGACCGGCTTCCTCTAAGACGGGATAACAAGTAGGATCCTTGTGAATGAGATCGCTCATAACAGTTGCTGCAAGAGAAAACACCCCACCACCAAAATCTTTAGCCCTTTTAAAAATAATGCATAAACAATGTGGCAATAAACTCTCTTCAGAGCCATAAATACGACTGCTGCTCCCAGGAGCATAGGTTCCAAGAGAGACAGCACGCAGTAAAGCTTTCATTAGTAAGCGGCGGTGATAAGAAACCAATGCTTCAGAATAAAGAGGCTGTATGTTTTCAAGCTCAGTAGAACTAGTAGAAGCTGCATCCACACTGCGCCCATCACAATTAAAATCCTCAGCATGTTGCATTGGACCATTATCAACATGAGAGACTTCTACTTTCAACCGTGAGATGGTATCATCTAAACCCCCCAAGTCTCTAAACATTGCAGCAGCTGGGTTACTGTAGTCCATGAAAGCTTCAAGAACATGTACAGCTGTATTAACCAAATGCAAGTGCTGGGGATCTACATCTTTAAGAAGAGGTAATAGAGTTGGGATGAATCCTGCTTCTCGCATCGCAGAGCAACCTGATGAGGATGAAACCAATATAGTGACAAGAGATAAGAGTGCCTCAGCAAAAGCAACTGACCATTTTGATGCTTCACTAATAACAGAATCAATGGTCTTTTGCATAAGGCTGGATAGGATGCCACGGTGTCCACCAGATGTTACAGCAGCCAACACAGCTGGTTGCCTACACCGATCTTGACACAGAGCAACAAGCGAAAGCAGGCACAGGATCCGAATTTTTTCAGGTATCTGATCTTCATAGCTCAATAAGGACACCAACTCATTGATAAATTCAGGCTCATTGTTAAAGAAAGAAGCCAAGTCATCAGTATCGTTGCATGCTTGAATTAGAACTACAAAGGCATACAGTCGAATGCATGTGTACTGCTGTCGGGAAGATACAGATTGGAAAGCCCTAGCAAACCGCAATCTTGTAAAGAGTAAAAATCTTAAATTCATAGGTACTTTATAGTCTGCAACCAGCTTACTCAAAAGCTCAAGATCAGAATCTTGACAAGTGCTAACACGAGGGAAATGAATAATTTGTAAACCTTGGGTTGACTGTTCAGCTGCTGGGTCATTTGATGAATCACTAACTCTATAGAACTCAAAATGGAGGGTGCAACCCAAATCATAGGCAACTGGGTCAGAATCATTTTGTAAAGCACATGCAACTAATCCAAGGCCCTCCTCTTTCCCGCCCCATCCTTGTGCAAAAGCAAACAACTTTGAACTCAAAGCAACATCTCTTATGGAGTACTTTCCAACCGCTTTCTTCAAAAAAGCTGCAAGCGTCTGTAGGCATGCCTCTACAACATCTGCATCACTAGAAGCAAGCAGAGCCGAAAGATGCTGCTGCATTCACAGTAATAATTAAACAGAAGTGAATAAGGGAGTTCAAAGGTGTGATTATGCAACATGACCAGTCATGAGTAAACAGAATACATGCTGATCTTAATATAGTTGCCACAATCAGTAAAAACAATATTGCATGCCTAGCCGAAGGTAAGAAGCATTAGGCAAATCAATAAGGTACATAGAAAAAGAAAGGAAATTGAAATTGGCACTAGAGAGGGGGGAATTAAAAGAGAATACCTCATAAGAACTATAAAAGTGCTTATTTGTGCAGTTTTCTAAAATAATTCTTATAACTCGTAATATTTGGAGAACAGCCCCTCTTGGAAAGGGAGGGTCAACATCCAAAAAGTTATCCTCAAACTGCAAATCCTTCCTTGATTTTATGTGTTTCTCAAAAAAGGAATCGAAATGATTGAACAGATCAACCCAGTGATGAAAATCACCCTGCAACAATAAAATTAAGCATTAAAAAATCACTAAAGCAGCAACAATCTTTTACCGAGTGTTGGGTAAAGCACCTTATCAAAGTCCCACACAAAACACTTAAGATGGTCTTCTATATCTTCTGGTGGGACAGCAATAACATTATTGATGAAGGACTTGATTTTGGGAGGCTGCAACAGATGAAAGAAACAATTCTGTGAATAAAGGTATCACAAACTAAATCACCACCTGCACAATGCAGACAATATGTTTAATTCATACGCAATGCTAAGTTGCTAAAACTAGCTGCCTCCACGTATCAAACCCATTAGCTGCCCTTTGAAAATGCACGGCATAGGTTTCACCTTAATCCAAGTCAAAGAAACACTGCAGAGACCCTGCTTATTGAATTATAGTTGATAAATCACATATGCAACTCAACATGCAGGGAGTGCAAGACAGTTATGGCAGTAACAGGTTTACAATCAATTCAGAATAATCCAGGCTTCACCCTACCCGTATGAATTTGTCACAGGAGATAATAAACTCAAAATAAGCTTAAAAAAAGGAACTGAACAATAGGTTGCCAAATCATTTAATGGTAGAACGGTAGAAAACATAGCACTTAAATAAGCGTGAGGGACCAATGGTCGAAAAATGCAACAAATAAGGAGGAAGTGCACTGAGGAGCTTGCCCCATAAAATTCTGAAATAACACAGGTGCCAGTCTTCCAACTGATCACATCATTATTTTAGCAGGTGGTGCACTAACAAACCTAAAGGATGAGAACACGAACAACACCAAAAAAAAAAAAGAGAGGCCAGGTGGACGGAACAATACAGAAAAGTAAATTAAGGATTTAATGTGCCAGACTGCATAAACAAGGACGGCAGCTCAACATAATTGTCAGCTCCTCATTCTTACAGAATACTGTAAAATATGGCACTTGCTTCTTTTTCTTTCTTTTTGCTTCCCTCAACACACAAAACTAGTTATTCAATTTAACCGGGCAAATTTTTTATTTTTTTTTGATAAATAAAAGACAGTATATTACAAAAAACAAGGAACACAGAAATTAGGCAGGATAGCCATACCCAAGAAAACAAGCCCAAAAAATGCAAATTACAATGAGACCATAATGGGATAAGACAAAGCCTAAAATTAGGCAAGGGAGAGAATCCCAAAAGAACCAACTACCCGCATTCTGTGCAGACCGGAACAAATTAAATGGGAAGATGTAGGAAAAGGGAAATTCAAATATAAATAAATAGACAGCGTAGACTATAATCATCATCCAAGGAACAACAAATTGATGTCGGGTACAATGTTAATTAATAAAAGAGAAAACCTACCACGTTACGCGGACAAGCCCGCAGTCTGTGCAAACCGGAACAAGACCAAAAAAATTCTAATTCATTTCAATTACAGGCCTAAACAGATCAATTCATTTAGGCTCCATCCATGCGAACCAAATTCATACAGATACGAATCGATATTCTTTTTTTAATATTTATTAAAATTATTATATATCTTACTTAGTATGCTAACATATAGATTCTAAACCTATTAATTTTTAAATTAAAGTGTAAAAATATAAACTTTTAAATATAATTTAAATTTTAAAAATATTTAATAAAAATTAACTTATCATATTTATTTTAAATAAATACATACCGATCCAGTCATTAGACCAAATCAATTAATTTTTGATACATTAAAATTATGGGCCCACTCCGCAACAAACTAGCCCATTTAAGCCTACCTCGCAACCGACCAAACAGATCCATTTTATATTCCTACTTAAATTTGAGTTTTCAGTGAATTAAATTGAACAAAGGTTACATTGGGAAACATGTGAGAAACTTAGTTGCCAACAACATAATTATCAAAGACATGCCTGTTTACTTCGTGCTAGGCGAAGCAAGAAGCATGAAGCCCACAAGAAGTGTGCCCTTGGGGATTTTTTTTTCCCAAGCAAAAGGCGCACAAAAAACATGCCAAATCTAAGCGACCTCAGCCCTAAATATTTAAAAAAAATACAAGAGAAAGAAAAAAAAAAGCAAATGAGTGGTTCCAGTTCCAAATGAATATGATAATACATGGCAAATGAAAACGTAAAAAGAGACTATATGAATATGTTGCCCAACTTTAATGATGCTAACTTTGGTGAGGATAAAGATGAAGATGATACGGAAGAGATTAATCGATGGGAAGTGTTGTAAGCTCAAGAAAAGCTAGAAAATCAGTCCAATCCAAATTTTTTTAAAAAAATAAGAAAAAAGGGACTGATAGATTCCTTCTTTTACTCCTAACCTAAGTTAGTTATAAAGGGAGAGGATGAGAAAGACAAACAAACAACAGAGCATTATAAGGAAAAAAATGGGAGACAAGGCATACCTTGACATTACAAGGTGATTGTATGATGCTCAAATAGCATTTAACGTTGTCAATTATGATATAACTTTAGGGTTGTTGAGTCCAATGACCAATGTGAAATAGGAAGGAAGCCACTTAGTTAACATAATGTAAGGGTTCCTCTCCCAAAGAAAGAATTGGACAATACAAATAATATGTTAAAAAAACATAGAGATGAATGGGCAAGAAATGGATGTTATATTATGTCTCATGATTGGAAAGACAAGTGTGAAAGGACTTTAATAAACTCTTTGGTGTACTGTTCCAAGCGAACCATATTTATTGAGTCCATTGATGTTTCTAAGTATAGCAAGAATGAGAAAAGGATATTTGAATTGCTTGATTCTTTTGTGAAGCAGATTGGAAAAGCTAATGTCGTTTAAGTCATAATAGTGTTTTAAATTATGTGATGGCAAGTAACCATTAAATTTAAAATTAGTCTACTATATTTGTACTTTCATTGTGAATTTTATTGAATAGGCTTTTAAGTTTGTTAGTTTATAATCTATTTATTTCTTTTTGTTAAATTGAAATCTAAATATAAAACATGTAACAAGAAGATTGCTGAAAGCAAAACGCTCATATTTATATTGTTCACCATCACTACTCATTGCATAGATTTAATGTTATAAGACATTGAAAGATATCTACCATCAATAAAACATTGAACAAAGCAAAGGAAGAAAATGATTACATGTATGGTCGTCCAAGCTTGTTAAATATGATGAGACACTTCAAAAAACAAAGAGACTTAGCTAAGCATGCCTCCACTAGATATGATACCACCATTGCATAGATTTACTTTAAAGGACTGACCAATTCCAAATGGGCAAAGAAACAAAAAAATAAAAGGGTTGCTCAAATTATTTTGATTTTGATGTTATTCTTTTGGAAACTAGTTCGTGTACTTTAATTGGTTGATGGGAGAAAAAGTCTCCAATAAAATATATTTATAAAGCCATGGGTAGAGCCAAAGAAGCAATTGGTAGAGAATTCAAAGAGGATAATAATAGAGTTATGGATGCATTTACTATAATTAATAATAGTGAAATTGTTAGCTTCATTGACCTTTACATGCAGTTGGATAATTTTAAAAACCACAATTCTTTTATGAAAATTCATCTATTGAACACGATGAAAAGGTGATGTCAAGCATATACAACTAAATATAAAAATTGATTCCTTCCATTAAAAAGCAATGTAAGATTACTGAAGAACTGACTTTGAATGAGAATGTTAAGTGTCCCTCTAGGCATGACATGACTATTAGATAATAAACAACTAAGTTGCTTGGTAAAGTCACTAAAGTTTCTTTTAATAACCTATCATTTTATAATTCATTAAAGGCTACTCGTTGATGATAAATATAAACAATTGAATGGTTGAAATGTGGTCTTCATTTAGATCTTTAACTCCAAATTTACAAAGATTTGACATACAGTTCTTAGTTTTAGTGCATTTGATTGTAAAATAAATTAGAATGTTTTTGAACATGTAAGTGAATGTTCTATTGTGTCTCTGAAAATTTATTTCATCAATAATGAATCACTAGATTCTAATTAGTCATAATTTATAAATTTTGTATATCCACAACAAGAAGAGAAATAGGTTCCCACAAAAGCATTTAAATGAGTTTGTATTTATCAAGTACAATCAAGCTTGAAAGCGGCGATACCATGTGTGGTGTCATAGACCTTATATCATTAACAAAAATATGACAATGAATGGAGTGTCTAATGGAGATAATAATGATATGGTGTTTTTAGGGTGATTCATTAGCATGGGGTGTTGTTACTAGAGTTGCAGAAGTTGACAAGAGTAGGTTTCAAACAAGATCATCATTAGGCAAAAGGAGTACACCAAAAGCAAGTCCTTCTACCTCTAAGAGCTCCAAGTATTCTACATCAATGTCAATTCTAGTAGACGAGGAAAAAGATGAAAATTCTGAAGAAACATAAGAATAAAATGGTAAGGGCTACAAGTCTAGTGATGGCGAGGAGGAGGATGATGTTGTTTTTCATAATGAGAATGATGTTTAGATTCATTCTACGTATTGACAATTTTTTTTTATATGTAAAAAAAAATTATTATTAGAAGCAAACCACACACAAAAAGTGCACAAAAATGCGAAATTATAACAGGAACCTAATCAAAAGGGGCAACATTAATAATATTCCAAATGGAAGAAAAATACAACCTGCCCGAAGCATACAACCAATCACCCAAACAATAAAAAAAGGTACAATAAAGCTCAGCAGTGGGCCGTTCCCGATCATTAAACACATGAGCGTTCCTCTCCCGCCAAATACTCCAAAGAATACAATGAGAGACAGCCCGCCACACCGCCAAATGCCGTCCCACACCACCCAGCCAACCAGCAAGCAACACGCGAAGAAATGAAGACATCACCCACCAGATGCCAAAAAGACCCATAATCATATCCCACAAACCCCTGGTATAAGGGCAATGAAGGAAAAGATGATGCACAAGCTCCGACGAAGACTTGTACATATAACACCGACTAACCAGAACAAAACCCCAGGACCTCAAATAATCAGTAGTCAAAATCTTCCCAAGACGGCAATCCAAGCAAAGAATGCTACCCGAAAGGACACCTGCGCCTTCCAAACGCTCTACCAAGAAAAATGCTCAGTCTGAGCAGGCATAAGCAGGGAGTGAAAGCTCCAGACGAGGTACCCACGCTCCCGATTAGGACACCAACACATCCTATCCATAGCAAGACGCGCTAGAGGAACGGAGTACAGGATATCAAAAAAGAGGAGAAAACTTCCAACTCCCAATACGGTGTAGCATGCGAAAACAATACCTCTCACTGCATGTGAGTACTACGACGACAATGAACATTCGCCACAAACGTATTGACAATTCAGTTTAGAAGTTTATAATCTTTATGTTTTAAACTTTTGAGTTGTAATTTCACATTTGAGTAGTTTGCTATAATTGATAGTATTCGCTTATTTATAGTTAAATGGATTTGTTTATTTTATTCGTGACTAATCAAATATTTTAGAATTATTTTTATAAAAAAGTATGCCTCCCTTCCCTACTTTTCATGCGTCTTGCACCTTGCATACTAATAATGGCCCACAACTAAAATTAAGTTTTCAAACAAAATAACATAATGCCACAAGTAGATAAAATTCCAAGATTTATTTGTTTTTCCTTTTAGTTGTTCCATCTAGAAGGTAAATAAAATTAAGGGATATGAGGAACCCCAACATGAATACGTATACATACATATATATATATATATATGTATATATGTATATATATATAAATACAAGCTGTATTATTGCGATGAGTCATGAGCAAACAAATCATAAACATCCACAAGCGAAATAAAAAAAAAAGCAGCCATAAGCTCTAAGGCGATACGACTCCCAGCAGTTCAAAGTAACCCATTTAAAAACTCCATAGATTCACTACTACGTAAAAATAACAAAGCCAAACAACGGATATCAGAAACACCAAAAGTCCTGATCACACAACTACCAAGTCAAACAAATAAATATCCTACGATTATTAAAAAAAACATAAATTGAAAAATAAAAACAAGTACAATTCAATCGCATAGATAAGGAAAAAACTTATACGAGGACTCCACTAACCACTTCGACAGCCCTCCGCCTCTTCAACTTCATGTTGAGGCGAGAAGCATTTGCCGCACGAATCAAGTGGTTCAAAAGGGATCAATTCTCAGCGATGAGAATCGATCAGTGGGGTTTGGTGAGAATCGAAGTGAACGATGATCGATTTGAGTGAGTAGGGCTCGGTCCGATGGCGATCGGATGCCAATACTGGGATTGATTGATCGAGAATCGTGATCAGTGTCGAGAAATGGAACAAGGTTTTGTGATCGAATTCTAGGGTTTTCGGATAAGAGTCCCAATTGGATACGAGAGAGGGAGAGAGAGAGAGCGCCAGAGGGAAGGAGAAGAAACTGAGATGAAGCTAAGGCAGTGGTCGTTTATATATTTGTTTAGTATTAGAGCAGATTTTCTATATGCATTTGGTTTTGTTTTTTTAAACTCACATTAACAAAAATACGTTAAAATTCTTTATTTTAATTAATAATAACAATCATTCAACTTTATTATTACTATTTAGCCTCTATAATTCATCTATTTTTATTCTCATATGGTAATAAAAAAAATTATTTGATTTTTAATGTAATTTTATTTTCATGATAATTTTATTTTCCTCCTGATTCACGCGTAACAACATGACTTTAAGGTAAAATATTTTATACAAAACTTTTATATAGGTATTTCATGCGACGTAACATAATAATATTTTATTAACAAGTGATTTAGTCAGGTTTTATCATGTAAAATAAGAAAATTTTAAAAAATTCAAAAAACATTGAGAAAAAATATAACTTATATTTAAATAAATTTAAAATAAATAATCAATCCGAATTTTAGGGTGGGATGAAATATTTGTATAAAAACAAAATCCAATACAAGCCTTTTCACATTGCTTAAATTTTAAAACTATGGTAATTATATTATGTTTAGTGTTTGTGTGTGTGCACGCGCGCCGCGTGTATTGATATATACAAATGATTATAATTATGTAATCATAATTAAATAGTTTAAATTACGCTTTTGTTTAATTATCCATTCGATACAATACTACTACTACAATTAATGTACGATATGTAATAATTGCTTATGATCGAACGACTATGATTGTATCTACAATCATAGTCTTATAGTATCTACAATAGGGTTGGTATAATCAAATTTTTCATATATTTAAAGGAAAATATATACGGATTTGTTTTAAAAAAACCATCTACATTAGGTTTCCAAAAATAATGTGTGCTGATATATACAAATGATTACAATTATACAATCATAATTAAATAGTTTAAATTACACTTTCATTTAATTATCCATTCACTACAATACTACTAATACAATTAAGGTACGTAATGTTTTGCTTATGATCGAACGTCTATGATTGTATTTACACTTATTATTTTTGTTTTACATATATTATAATATTGTAGCATTTACAATAGGTTTGGTATAATCAAACTTTTCATATATTTTAAAGAAAATATATACAACTTTGTTAAAAAAAACTATCTGCATTAGGTTTCCTAAAATAAGGTATGATAATATGAAACGAATAGTAAATTATCACATTTGATGATTTACTATTTATTTATACATGTTTTCTCTAAAACTTTTTAATACATATTATTATACTTTTAAGTTTTTAATTGGTTATTATAAACAAAAGGGGAGAGGGAAAAAAATTAATAAATAAATGTAAATAAAATGAGAAATGAGATGTTTGATGTTTTTGAAAAATAAGTAAATTTTAATGAATAAATACAATATTAATCTTTGCATGTTTTCTCTAAAAAAAATTAATATATATTATTATACGTGTAAGTTTTTGACTGGTTGTAATAAATGAAAGGGGGAGAGATTAAAAAATTAATTAATTATTAAATGTAGATAAAATAATAAATGAGATGTTTGATGTTTTTTAAAATAAATAAATTTTAATGAATAAATATACTATTTATATATCAAAATAAGGATTGGGGTGTTAAATCAAATGTGAATGCTTTTACGTAGTCTTATTGTTCTCTGACTTTTATCTATATTATTAATTATGTCAATAATTTTATATCACTATTTATTTTAAACAAAAACAATTATGAAACACTTACAATATAAAACATTTAGATTTAGATTTTAAAAAATTAAGGATCAAAGTTATTTAAAAATTTATAGGCATACTTGTATTTTCATACCATGTTAAAATAGTTAAAATTTTAGCTACCCTCACTTTTCGATATAGATTGTGCTAAAATTAATAAAAACACATAATTAATCATTTGATTCACATACATAAAAATATATTTCACGCTTAAGATAAAATATAATTTTTAAAGTTAATCGAGATTGGGATTTGAAATTAAAATTCAATTAAATTAGATAAATATATTAATGAAAAAAAGTTTTCTGTATAATAGGATTAGCCCAAATATTGGATGGATACGCTAAATATATCTATTTGTGAATTTTGAAACGCACAACTCATTTGATCACTAGCGTAGACAAAAAACTAAAATGTTATCAATTAAATAATTAAATCAGTGTTAGTGCTACTCAAAAATTCGCGCGAGCTTATTAGGTATCAACACCCAATGATTCATGGTGAAGCCAAAAAACAAACCAAAAAAACAACCACCACCCAAAAAAATAAAATCGCATGGATTCAAGCTTTATCTTTATGGAGTAAATAAATTTTAAAAAAACGCTAACTTTTTTTCCTTACGGAACACACGCATGTTGGAAGAAGGCCCTCGAATATTCATTGGTTTTTTGAGCTCCATGCCAGTACCAACAATTTAAAAAATATTAAAAAAATTGCAAAATGCACTCAATCAACATAAATAAAATATCTCGGCCAAAAACAAAAAATGACTACCAACAAATTTGTGTGTAGCAACTTTTATATAGACGAATTAACTTGCTTTCTACACCGTAAATAAATTTGTAAAGACATATGTTTGGGTTTATTCATGAAATAGTTTTTATTTGGTTATGAAGATATTATGTTGGTATCATGTTTGGCGATGAACGTTTTGACTATAGTTGGTTCTAATTTAGAGTTCGAGACTCTGAAAAGCTAATTGTGTAATTTTAAGTTTTTATTAATTAAGAAAATTGGCAAAAAAATATAAATAGGATGAGAGAGAAAAACTCACACCGTGTGATCATTTGCGTTTCTTAGCCTTGGTGAAAGAGAGAGAGAGTTTGGAAGCTTGAAACCTTGGCAATTTGAGGCGATTGAGTTCGTGGATCTCAAACAATCACTCTATGTAAGTGTTCTTGCATTTTTCACATTAATTATGTTCTTGATATGTACGAATTTGCATTGATTTATGAAATCTAGCATGAACTTTGAGTTTTGGGAAAAAAATCTAATTATAGGTTGAATCTTGTGATTTAGCATAAGATTTATGGTTAAAATCTTATATATATATATATATATATATATATATATATATATATATCATTGTAGGTATGTGTTTTTGTGATATGAAGGTTATATAATTGTGTATTGCATAAAGGTTGAGAAGTCAATAATGAAAATATAGATTTAAATTTAAATGGATATAATCTGTAAATATATATATATATATATGTGTGTGTATTTCTATTGTTACAACGCGATTTAGAGACGTTCACAGCGCGTTTGGGGGTATATATTGTAATTTATCGAGCAAAAGTATATTTGTGCGCGTTTGGAGGTTAAATGGAAAACAGGTTAAATGACTTGAAGGTTCGAAGAGTCGAAGTGTCGGTAGGTTGAAGGATCGGCAGGTCAAACCTTCGGGTCAAATAAATACTATACTTAAGTTACAATGTAAATAAAAAAAATCTCTATTTTAGATTCAAAGAAAAATACTAAAAAAATTAAATTTTTACTTATTTAAATATAAAAAATATAAATTACCACCAAAATCTAGAAAAAAATAAATAAAAATTCTACAATTTGGAGTAGGGGCAAGAAATGTGCAGCCCTCTCTTCGGCCTTCTCTTGTTTTCGGTAAAGCCTTCAGAAAACAGTGGTGGCTGGGCTCGTGGCGTGGTCGGGCGGTTTGCCTGTGCGACAATGGTGGTAAGGATTCACAACAGTAGTAAAGGGCCGCCGGTACAGAGCAGAATCAGTTGGAGTCTGCGATTGGTGAGGTGGATTGGAAGTGAGGCAGCGCTGGTTTGTGGTGGGTGACGCAGTAGGAGGGCTAGTGCCGTGCGTTGGTGAGCCGGCAGTGTTGATGGAGAATAGTGCTACAGCGGAGAAGGGGGAAAGGGGAATACGACGGCTGTGGGTGGTGACATACAAATACAACACGGTGCATAGAAAGGAAACGGGAAGAAGGATACAAGAGAAAATCACTGTTTTTTCTTCA
This sequence comes from Taxillus chinensis, assembly GCA_023512835.1. Taxonomy (NCBI): domain Eukaryota; kingdom Viridiplantae; phylum Streptophyta; class Magnoliopsida; order Santalales; family Loranthaceae; genus Taxillus; species Taxillus chinensis. The sequence continues at coordinate 24,284,115 of CM042090.1, read as the reverse complement.
TATTTTTGCTTGCTTCCCCCTTCCACCACCCCCTCTGAACTACGAAGAGCATTGATATAAAGATTTTGATTACAGTTTGATTATCAATTTTTTTTAAAACTATCTATTTTATTTTTCTTTAGTTTTTTAGTTTTTTATTTTAAAATAACAAAACAAAGGGTTCAACTTTATGCAAGACATAATAATATATTAAAAACAAAATCCTTATTTTTGTTTTTATTTTATATGTTTAAACAAAACTAAAACCAACGAGCAATAATATTATTATTGGAATGTTTGGTGAGCGTGGTGGGTAGGGATCGTTAATTTTGATAATGATACAAATATGAAATATAGGAATTATTTTTTTATTAAATCTCAGCGGCGTGTCGTCTAATCGCCGCTAACAGGAAGACACGAAGCGACGCCGACGATAATATTAAAACTTTCCAGCGGCGTTTAGTATAAACGCTGCCACTGTCTAAATCTTGTGGCGTTCTAAAAAAATCGCCTCCACCATATATATATCTATACCAGCCTCATTGAGAAACGCTGCCAAGAAAACGCCGCTAAGTTCAGATTTCTATACCCATGCGAATATTATATTTTATAATATAATGTTATTCTAATACCCCTTTAGGCTTTATCCTTCCTAGTATAAAGTTAATTAATTTTAACTATTAACATGATCCTATAAAGACGTTTAAGTTATTAAATTAAACATATCTCTACATTAAATAATAGGGTTATTAATCAATCTAAACATAACACAGCATCTTCGCACGAAATTCATACCCAAAACAAAACCACCAGTAATTTACAGTAGGGGTGCCTAAATCTCAATATGGTATACAAGTGTCATAATTTACTAGAGTGAGGACTTATTGATTCACAAACACATCTAAGTACTAAGTTACGTTTACTCTACAGCCCAGGCCCCGATCAGCCTGGGCAACATCAAAAGGCGCTTCTTCGATGCTGAAATCAGCTTATGAGCTCGCCTTTTAATAGGGGGGGTTGAAGAGGAGGGATACAAACAAAAACAACTGCATAAAGAGCGTTATAGCATTGAATGCCCCACCCTTGAATCTGGCCTGTAATGAATTTAAGTAATGAGGATTCTAAGTTCAGTTCACTAGTAAAGGTTTATAACGATTGTAGCATCATAACTGTGATTGAAAAATAGTTCTATCAAAAAATATAACTGAATGGACCATCAAATCCCACCATATTGTGAATAAAAAAATGCAGAAACAGCTTACATGAGTTCAACAACGATGGCCGATGCTCCGCCTCCCCCATTACAAATACTGGCAACACCATATTTCCCTTTTCGTTTTCTTAAAACCTACAGCACCATTAATCTTTGGATAATAACAGGGAAGATAAGCATCAAAACTAGGCATACATAGTTTGCTAGGATAGTTATATCATAAGAACGTTTAAGCGCCGTTTGATTTTGCTCTCATTCCTAGTTTTTCATTATGAATTCCATTTTTTGTCACGAACATGTTTATCTTACTGTTCTTGTTTTTTAGAGTTCTCAAATAAATGGAAATTGGAACAAAAATGCACTAAAAATGAGATTGTAATTTTTATGATCTCACTGATTCTGGGATCTTTTCTTTCTTTCTCCTCTTTGAATCCCAAGAAAAACAATTCATAATATTTCTCTTTCTCCATCTCCATCTTGTTTTCTTGTTCAATTTCGCGTGTCCAAATATAAAGGCAGTGAACAGTGTTCATATCTGCCGGAGCCACGTTGAGAAGAGGAAACATCAGCAACAACTGATGCTTTTCCTCTGCCCCACGAGTCCTGGCTGCAACTTGTCTTGTTGGACGCCACTGGCGGTATTGGCCAGCTCCTGGCCCTTGTCGGACGCGCCAAAGGCAAACAACGGGAGAAGGCAAGAGTACACCAGACCTCCTCCATCTTTTTTGATCAAGGTTCAAAAATACAAAATGGAGAGATTTCATGTTTTAACAATAATTTAAAAAAAAAAAGCTTACTAGATAAATAAAATAAAATAAAATATATGTAAATTTAATTTTATAATAATAAAAACATATTACAATTATCAAATGAGTCTCAATAATATCCTAATTTAAGTCTCTAGTCATACATACTAATTAATCGGTCACCATTTAAGTTAACTTAGCTCGGGATGTCACCGTTGGACAGACGATATCGATATTGCCTCAACGATCGACGACGACTTCAATCATGGAGAGAGAAGCGACAATCGGCGTCGTTGTTAAAGGGATAATGTCATTGTTGCTTCAACAATCGATGACAACTTCAACGATCGACAATCAATGTCACAGCTACTTTTTCTTCGACAATCGACGATGACAACAGAGGAAGAAAAGAGGCTAATCAATGTCATTGCTACTTCGACTTTGAGGATCAATGATCGGCGTCGCAGCTATTTCAATGATCGACGATTGATGTTGCTGCTTCTACTTAGACAATTGATGATGACGACAGAGGAGGCTTTGATGATGAGAGAGGAAGCTAATCGACACTGAGAGAGGAAGCTTCAACAAGAGAGAGTAGGTGTCGGGACAGGTTAGCCCATTTTTTAAAAACTTATTGCATCGATGCAAATGCCTCACCCCATATCTAGGATGAGGCAGAGAAACGGGCTGCCACAGTCTGCCTCACCCATACAAGGTGAGTGTTGGCAGAGGCAGACTATGAGGCGACACCTTAAAGGGGGTTACATCACATGTGGGCAAGGCAGTGTCTCAACTTGTATTTTTGAACTTTGGTTTTGATTCATATTCTGATTATAGTTAGCTTTAGCTTCGGTTCATATTTTAATTGCATTTGCAATTAAAATCAAGAGTTTTTGTATTTATTTTTTATACATGTGTTCTATTTGATAATTTGTACCACAATTAATTTAATTTAAGTATAATTATTGTATTTGTTTTATATTGTTTGCGATTCATTGCTGTTCTTATACACAAATCCTTCTTTTTCAAATATTCTTATTAGTTACCATTCTTTCTTCCAAATAGTAATTTTATATTTGAGTTTTTCAACTTTATCCAAGTCATTTTTTATCTTTCCCTCCTCTCTGAAGTCATTCTTGTAGTGTGATGTTAGAAAATCTATGCTACAATTGAATACAATCGTAGATGTGGCACTTGGTAATTAATAGAGGCGTGTTAGACGACCATGAAACATGTTCTCAATTTCTTTTTAGAACTGGTAATTAAAAATTGGAACTAAAAGAAACTAAAAATTGGGAAGGGAAGCAAAATCAAATGAGACCTTATATTTCTTTTTTTTTTCTCATTCAAAACAAAAGAAAGGATTATTTTTTTCCCTCTAGTTCCTTCTTGTTTCAACATTATATGGGTTCTTATTGAAAGAAAGGTAAACTATTAAACTTAGGTTTTATTGGGAATTTCCTTTTGAATAGTTGTGGGATTTGAGTCATTTTTTAATTAAATTTTAATATTTAATTTAATTATTTATTATTCTCATAGATGTTTTACGATAAAAATAAAATATATTTTATTATTACTAGCTTATAAAGCATATAAAGCATATGATAATGCATGTATTTGGTTCAATGTGTATTATATATATAATTATTTTAAATTTATCCAAATATATAAATGTTTTAGATATTTACTAAAATTAGTTGTTAAAATAAAATTATGTTAATTAACATACAAAATTCATATTAGTAACCTAAATATATTAGCAAATTATCTAAATTTATTATTAAAATATATAAACAAATTAATATTAATTTATATATTTTAAAATATAAAATATTATATAAAAATAATTTATTACAATGTATATTTAAGAGGGTTAATTGATACAAGATAATATGAATAATTTATTATTACTATTATTTAAATTATCCATTATATTAATTTCAGACGTACTTATTATTTGACTCATTTATTATAAAATATTTATTTCGTATTTGAATTATTAATTATTATTTTTTATATTACTTAATATAATTATATAAATACATTAAATTACAGATTGAAATAAATTACTTGTAAGAATATATATGATGCTTTGTTTCAATGCTAAATTATATCAAAGTATATATTTTTATGAAAACAATAATTACAGTATTTAAAAAAACTTTTAAAAGAGGTGCTATTGGATAATCTAATTTTGTAAATCTATGTATTTTATAAAGTAAGATATATAGAGATGTTTGCAAAATTCAATAACTCGACAGTGTCATTACTAAAAATGAAAAATGTCATAATTGCCTTTTTAATTAAAATTTTTATTTTTTATATAATTTAGCATTGAATTTTAATTTTAATGTATTGTTAAAAAGGCCTATCAAATCATTTATTTTTAAAATAAAAATTTATACTTTCATATAATTTAGCACTAAACTAATAAACACATATTTTAATAAATTATTTCTATATATTGTTTATACATTAAATATATTTTGCAAAATTATATCTATAATTGCAACATAATTTGTTTAAATTTTTTAAATAAGTTAAAATGGATTTTCGGTATATTTAGGCTATTATATCTATAAAAACAAATACATCAATTAATATATCAATTTAATAAATAATTTTAATGTCTGAAATATTATTAGACACTGTTTAATAATTTGGAGTTACATTAAATTATTATTTTTTAAAAAATAGACATTGTAAATTAAACATGCAACCCAACCAAATGTAACTAGTTGTGCATCATATATGTTATTTTGCCTCTTTAATATTTTTCTTTTGTAATTTTTATTTAAAAAAGCAATAATTCTACAATTTTGTACTTCAAAAATATATTGAACAACAATGGCAATCACCTATCCAAATTGACCCTTAAAGATCATAAGTGCAATAATAATAATAATACAGAAAAACATACCCCTAACAATGTGACCAAGATACGAGCCCCGCTGCAACCCAAAGGATGCCCCAAAGATACTGCTCCACCATGCACATTTAGTCTCTCCTGCATGCAGAAACGGATGTCATATTAGTTATATCAAGTAAATAAACTCATGCACGGCCACCCAACCTAGCTTTCACAAGGTTTCAACTTTTCACTGTAACCCGATAGAGTTTATGGTGTTAAAATCCATCTAAAGGATATGACAATGATCTGGAAAATAAATTAGTAAGGATGAAATTTTAAAAAGTAAGTAGAAAACACAAGGGCACAAAATGTATCCAAACAAAGACCTATCATGGAGTTAAGAAATTAAAAATAGACTACAGAAACCGCAACACTCACTGGATCGAGCCCAAGAAGCTTTTGATTTGCAAGAGCCACAACCTACCCAAAAAGTGAGAAAATGAAATTAGTAACATTTTCTAGTCATCAAGAAATTTGTCAAGTAATAGCTTTATTTTTTTCAAGTGCCATCTATTACGGAAAATGCTTCGTTGATTTCATAGAAATCAATTTGAGAAGCCTCCAACCGAGCATTTGAAATTGCTTTGGGAATTGCAAGAGCAGGAGCAGTAGTGAATAATTCTGGTCCCTACACAAAAACACAGCAATGAGTTCTACAAGAGGACAAAGGACAGGAATTAATGATAGGAGAAAGAGAAGTTTTTCTAAGGATTTTTAACTTATTAATACCACAAATACCTGAGCAGCATCAGCATATCCTAAGATTTTTGCAATTACTTGAAGTCCAAGTTTGTGTGCCTTTTCTCCACTTACCAACACTAACGCAGCTGCGCCATCACTGCATTTTTTAAAAAATTTACAATAGTTCTTGAATTTTGCCAAAACATAAAAATTAATACGGCCCACAATTTTCCTCCTGCCAAGGAAGTGGGAGGAGGGATGCTGTATATGAGATAAAGCCAAAGCCACTATTCTACAAAAATATTGATATTTCTACCCAATCTGCCATATGGTATTATGGTGTTTCTAGTAATTTCACATTTCAAACAGATTTCGACCTTGGTTGACTATACTATTATACAGTTGAGAAAACCTAGCTAGTTACAAAAACAATAAACAAATAAAAAATATGACAATGCTGCTTATATTATCAGGGGGAAAAAGAAATACACAAATTAACCAAAAGAATGAACAATTATAGTTCTGACCTTATAGTGGAAGCATTTCCAGCAGTAACAGAACCACCTAATTTGAAACTTGGTTGCAGCTTCCTCAGCTTTGCAGGATCAAACTGATTAAATAAGGGGAGTATTGTTAGTACAGCTTGCCTCTCCATCGTGTGTGTTTTTTTAAAATCTTTTTTATTTTTTATTATTTTGGGTGGGGGTAATAATCACTGAAGCTGCTGAATTTTCTTTTACCTTTCCTAGGCTTTCATCCTTAGTAACAACTGCAGACAGTTTTCCTCCCCTTCTAGAAATCTCAACCTGCTTGATCAAGGGAATAAACACATTATGAAATTTGTATTGCCTGAGGCGCCACATTTTTTTTAACTGTGAGCAAGGACCTAACCGGCACTATTTCCCATGAGAAGGACCCACTACTTTGAGCTGCAATACCACGCTCAAAACTCTGAATAGCATAGGAATCCTGAAAAACAATTAATATAACTACATTGCCAAGCTAACAGATAAAACTAAAAAGGTATATCATAATTGTGTTAAAATATTGAAAAAATGACCTTGTTAAATAAATTTTTTTGTTGATGCTGAAGCACAGACAATGAAGAGTCCTAAGCTCAAAGTTCAAACCCTTGCGATTTTCTAGGTTAAACCAAAAATGAATACTGTGTATCTTATGCAAAATCAATGTATTGGCCAAAACCCATGTAAGAAAGATTACCATTATTACTTCCAAACCAGAAAGTGACGCTTCCAAGAAAAAATCAAACAAATACCTGTTCCACTCTTGTTATTCTATGTTCTTCAGCACATAATTCACCACAAACCCCCATGCCAAAATCATTATAAACATCCCAAAGCCCATCTTTGACCATCCCATCAACAATCTTATCATGTCCAAATTTAGATCCTTTTCTGTATTCAAAGCAGTATCACCAAAGATTGGAATTAGTTTTATCACGAAAAATTGGGGAGGTAATAATGCCATTTGAAATACTGGCTATTTTCTATACCTGGAATAAATCTATGCATGTGACACGGAACTGGCTGAACATCTTTCAACTTGCATACAGAATATTTTCAATTGAATATATGCATCTATAGTGGACACCATTTGAAAGGACAAACAGCCAAAAAAATTTATATAGGACTTAACCTGTAATACTCCCATTTTGTGAATTATGAAAGGCAGTCATATTGAATCATCACTAACCTTGCTTCTGTTAGGTATTTAGGAGCATTGGACATGCTTTCCATGCCTCCAGCTACAACAACATCGTTGATACCTAACTGGATACTCATAGCAGCAATCATTGTTGCTGCATAACATTTAAGAGGAAATAAGACTGCTTTCATGTTTCTAACTAGAACAAACTACAAATGTAGAGCACACCTTTCAGTCCCGCTGAACAAACTTTGTTAATTGTTGTACATATGACGGAATTCGGTATCCCCGCTCCCAACGCAGCCTGTCTAGCAGGAGCCTGCCCTAAATTCGCACTGAGCACATTGCCAAAATACACTTCTTGCACAAGAGATGGATCAACATTTGCTCTCCTAAGAGCACCTGGGGTTGAGAGGGAGTGTAGACTGAGAAGATATATTGAAAACGCAAGGGTATGGCCAGAAGATAAGGAGGAAAGAAATCATTACAATTGATTGCAATGGAACCAAGTCTGGGAGCTGACTCTGAAGAAAGAGAACCAAGAAAGTCACCAATCGGCGTGCGGGCGACACCAACAATGCAGACATCTGTTAAACCAAGCCAAGGGGGGATGGCAGTTATAATCCAATTAACATGTCCAATTCATCATAAATATACTGACAATAGTAATTATTGTCTAAATTGAAGTAACACTAAGCACATAAATTGTTTGTTCTACTAACATCAGGAGTAAATACTTTCTAAGAATATAAGTTGGTGCAAATGGACCAACTGTGCTTGCATACAACATAAATTAAGTACAAAATTTATAGCCACTGGAGCAAGAGGCAGAATAATGTATCTCTCACACACTTATATCATGCTTCTGTGTAAAATTAGGAAAATGTTTCTTCACCATAACCAAAAAAAAAAATCACCAAAAACAAAAAAACAAAATTTATGTTCAGCAGAATTTATAAGAACCTCGGGGCCTAATGGAATCAGAACCCTCCACCGCCACTGAATCCATTGAGAGACAGAAAGGGGATCTGCACAATTGGTATGAAACCCATTAAATTACATTTAAAAAAAACAAATAAAGCATGCCAACTGGTTAAGCAGCCGAATATCAATGGCTTGGTTGCTACAATATAAAATTTAATAATAATAATTTTAGGAAGGCGTACCTTCGGATTGTGTTCCTTCAGGCCGTGGAGAGAGACAGAAGAACAAGAGCGCGTTAGAAACTCCCTCGACTATTCGTATCTCCCTCACTCTCTCTCTCTCTCTCTCTCTCTCTGTTTTACTGATCGAGTTCGAGTTCGACACCTACGTCAAGCTCTTCGTTCGCCGGCGACATCACAGCCTCGTCGATCGATTTGTCGCGCAGAGGGAGGGTGGAGAGATGGTGACGATGAGGGAGGAGAGAGACGCGGCGAATGACTGTCAGCAAAATGTCGTTCGTTAAAGCCACATTCAAATTTTATCTGTTATATCGGTAAATGGATGTAAGCGCGTCATTAACATATTTTATTGTTGGAAAAATCTTCCGTTTAATGTTTGTCATATTGATCATCTGTGGTGTGGTTCATAGAATTCAGATATTTTTAGTATGTGATTATGTGAATAAGGATCGGCTTGCTTCAGCCCGGTAGAAACTCCTTCAATCCTGATATGATTCCACATTCTGTCATAATTATTTTTTCTATTTTTTGTCATATTTTATTTTTTGTTTTTATTATTTTTTGTTTTTTTATTTAAATACTTAAATAATTATTTTGTGATGAATTGTCTGATTTTTGAGACATGTGTGGGTAAGCAAAATACTTTTTGTATCTATCAAACATAAATTATTTTTAAATTAAAATTTAACATAAATTTTAATAAAATACAAAAAAAAATTATTTTAAATTATTTTTTATTTTTAAATCTAAATTTAGTTTTGATAAAAAAAATTCAAATATTTTTAAATTTCATTTTCCCTCTACTTTTCATCATATTTTATTTATTTATAATTTTTATAAAATTCAATTTAAAAAACACATTTCTTTTAAAATATATTCTATTTTATATTTAATATAAATGATAATTCAACACGATTTTGATAATAAATAAAATAGAATACAAAAATCAAAATGCCTTTAAATAATAAATTGTTAAAATCTTATGACAGTTTTTTAGGTTTTCATTTAAGCATGCGCCGACAAAGAACAGTCCGAGTGGGATAATAAAATGAATGAGATGCCTAACACTATCTCGCAAAAAAAAATATTATGATATCAAGAACAATTTCTATAACTAAATTTTAACAAACAAATGACAGGAGTCAGCTTGATATATATATAGTTGCGTAGTTCAGTGCCCATTCATTGACATGCAATGACACTTCTCCCGTCACATATGACGAATAGCATTACTAAAAAAGATAAGAATCTCAAAACCAAAAGAATATTTGATGAACGCTTTTATATTTTTGTTTTTAAAATGTAATAAAAATTTTTATATAAAAAAATTAGGTATGTTTAATTGGAATATTTTTTGTTTTTATTTTAAAAAATTGATAGTTAATTTTTGGTAAAAAGTATTAAAAATGGAAAATAGTTATTTTTATTTTAGAAAAATACTAAAATAAAATACTTTCTAATTATTTTTAATTTTTTAATCTAAAAACAGTTATTATATTTTTAAAATAAAAATAAAGACATTTCAATCAAACATGCTTTAAATGTTATTTTTACTTTTTTGTTTCAAAATCTTATCATTCTCAAAATTTGGTTGAAAATTTTACCCATTTGAAGATTAATATATACGCACTAGCTAGAGTTCAATATGTTATCAAAAAATAACTTTAACAATTTATGGTTGTCAGATTAATTCTGGTCTAAATCTAAAAAAGGGAAAACAAAAGTTCACTATACCATCGTTGGCAAGGGACAAGTAGTTCAAATTTTCTGCCAAAAAAAAAAAAATATCCATGCAATAATGTCATGAATCCTTTTCACCCTCTCCTTCTCAGAATTGCTCCTTCACCCCAGCATCACCCCTTCCTCCCCACGGCCCTCTCCCCAGTGGCAGCCTTCCTTCCTCCTCACATCGGCCCTTCTCCAACTGCACCCCCCGACTCGATGATATTTGTGCACAGATCTAGTACAGTGACATTAGAAATTTGGATTGATGTGGGTGGGCTGCTAAATTAGGAATTTAAAATTTTAAAAAAAGTATATAATAAAAATAACAGTTAAACAAATATATATATATATATATATATTGATGTAGCACAATTAGCTAAACATCTACGATACTAAATAAATTGATATAACTTTAACAAACTAATTTGACTGGGCAACATTAAAAATGCTCTAAATGTGCATGCAAGCGACGGTACATCAACATTCAGCAGACGAGTACGCTAAAGAAACAGAAAACCGTGCTCAGCAAACAAAGTTTAGAACGCCTATAATAAAAATAAATAAATAAATAAAAGCTAAGAACAGTCCTTAATATGTCGTTGACGGTCCAACAAATCCTTTTTTTCTTTGAAAGCAAAACTAAACGCAACTGAGACATGGTAGAATAACTCAGGAAACAAAAAGAAATCTCGTATAGCAAATATAATGTATTCTGCAGTAGCAACCACCAAAAGTCCAAGCCAAAGGTTATTGTCACGGTACATGAAAACTAAATAACTTTCAGGGGCCGAAACGCAAATTAAAGAGAACAAAGGGGAATGAAAAATCCTATCACAGCATTCGTGAACTGATAAGCTGGAAAAGATAACACTTAGTCCAGACTCTGATTAGTGGGAGTACCACTTCTCAAATTGGGATTCATTGCAATGTGGGTCGAGCCAATCCCCAGGGGAACCCTTCGACATGTTTACAGTCCCTTTTTCACCGCCCACCAGCTCTTGCAGATTCTCTAACTTGTTCTCTCGCCCTGTACCAGAGACCCTCTTATCTGCTTCCTTTAACTTCTGCTTGAACCGCAGCTTTCGGACAGAAGTATTCAGTTCTTGCTGCTTTGATTGCGAGGGAGGAGCTCCGTGCGGACCCAGGTAGATCTTTTCTTCCTTTATAGACTGTCAACCACAATATAGATGCAACATGTAGTATATAAGCCTCAGTGTGTCAATCAAGAACTGACTATAGGACATGCAAATTGCAACCTTGTGTATATAAAGTTGTATATTCAACAAACCAACCTTCAGAGAAGATGGTTTCAGATCTTTTGGCACTGCAACATCATGTTCACTTTGATTTGGATGTACTATTCCTAAGCTTGGAATCTCAAACCCTTCAGTGTCTAACACATTGCAAAAGCCACAAAATAATGCATAGAAGTAAAAGAAATCTTCTGTAGTTTTTCCCACAAGCCACATTGACGATATGGTATAAGAGCCACCGAATATGTTAAATTGTAATGTGAAAAGCTCGCAATACTTAGTGTCACTTATATTCCCACATAATGTACCAGTACACACAAACATAGGAAGAAAACAGACATCGGTTAATGAATTGACACTAACATTGACAAGAATTCCCTTTCACACTTTCCATGCAGTTAAGCTTGTTACATAAGGCCTAAGAAAAAACAAATTTGAGGAAAGGGAACAAGGCAACAAACCTCACAATCAGCATCTCTCATTAAACTCGGATAATTCATACCACATTCAAAGGAGATACCATAAGAGATTGATTTTTAAAACTTTCAACATGCACTAGGATTCATAAGGTGGGTGCAGTTCATTCTAAGGCAAGAGTTAAAGACTATATAAATGCAGCTAGTGCATTCTGGTCATTGAAGTGAGATAAGAGCCACTTGCCAAATTCATGAAAAAGGAATAAAAAATTGCACCACCTATGTATGTTTGTGTAACTTGAATGAAGGTGATAACAAAATATATGAAATTATTAGATTTGAAAGAAAGGATAGCGGTAGATAAAAATGTTTGGAAGAGAGGATTGGATCAAATATAAACTTTCTATTTGAAATTTTGACTTGATTCATATAACCAATCAGTTTGATCCCATATTATTGGGAATAAGATTTGTTGGTTTGGTTTGATTAGTTCAAAAACAATCGAAATAATGTGATTATATTATGGTTCCAGGGACATTTGAGAATAGCAATGAACAAACCCATACATGTTTTTGGCCAACGAAAAAAAATGAGACAATGGCAATCCACATGTCAAATTCTACCTAGTCATTCGTATTATCAGACAACAAAGCTTCTCTTAAAGAACAGTTAATTGGGTAATTGCCTGAACTGCAGTAAATAAAAAATAAAAATCGGCTATGTATCAGTAGAAGTAGAAAGAAAAAACATCACAGTTACAAAAGTCATCTTAATTAGCCGGACGGCGATAAAATCAACCTTTTTTTTTGTTCGATTCGAATGAAACCGACAAACCCTTAGTATTCAGACAATCAACAAATCAAAATCGGACTCTCTTTTTCTCCTAACTTTTCTCGACAGCAAAACATAGGATTTAGGTGATCAACATGATAAATACAAACAAAAGAAAAACAACATATGAATTGAAGTACCCCACTCATCTTCTTCGATTGTAGGAGTGGTTTGCAGGGGCGACGGATCCATGTGACGCTGACGATCATGGATTTCAGGGCCGCAGGGCGCTGAAGCCCGGGTCTGGTACAAAACTTTGGATGAAATGTCTGAAACCCAAATCAGAAATTTCAGTCGAAACGAAAAGCTTCAATCAAATCCAATTTAAACCCCCAATTTGTGGATTGTGATCCGTGAGGCGTGTAAGAACCCTAGCTTGGATCAGCTTCTTGGAGACCCACGAGGCACGAGTCGTTAAGCGTAAGCGCCGTGGTCACGGGAGTTTCCAAATGCCGGAACTGCCCATGGGTTTGCCCGGGGTTGTTTGGTAAATTCACACTGAATGAGTGATTTGTTGACTTGACTGAACTTTGGTATTCCAGATGTGCGGTGGAGATCAACTTATATATTGTGGTGTGGTTTTAATAATTTTTTAAAAATTTATAGTTTTAAATTATTTTTTATTTTTATATACAAATATACATCATAAATTTTTTAAATTGTTATTTATATAATTAAAATACTATTTTATACTACTTATTTTGTTTAATAATAATTTTTTATAATTTAATATGAAATGAGTTAATATTACGGGAAATGTAAAAGAGAGATGTGAGAAAAAAATTATATATAATTTAATAATTATAGATAGTGAATATTATTTTCTAATATATTAAAAAATATTATACAAATCTTATATACAAAATTAAATATAGAACATTTGCCGTGAGAATAATTTTATGACTTTTAAACTTTTTTTTCTTACATTTAAGTAAACAGACCACTATAAAAATCTGATACTAATGCTTTTATATTGTCTTCACCCTTTAAATTGACAAATAAATAGATTCCAATGTTAGTTAATTTTGTGTTCAATGTTCATATAGAATATGGCAAGACAATCAATGGAATGGTTTGATACATATTTTTGATTTCGTGCTTTAAATTGTTTACCTAAACTATATTTTTTATTTTAAAAACAAATTATATTTATTATATCAAATCTGAATATTTTAGTTTTGGTGCATAGCAAATATCTAATATTATGTATGAACATATGCTCATTCGCATAAATGTTGAAAGTTATTTGCTCGTGATTTTTTTTATACATTCAATATTACAAACATCTATTGATTTCATCATGATAATGTGTCACCATATATTGCAGTAAACTTGTAGTCGAATTCTTTTTAAGTAAATAAAATAATACGACACATAACATTTTTTTGTTTTGGATTTTTTTACTAATTTCTTCTGGATTTTATTGTTTGTATTGTAAATATGCATTAGGATTATTTGTTTAGTGATATCAAATTGACATTGTTTTTTATTAATTTTATCTTTAAATTGTTTAGATTGATATAAGAAATTCAATTGTTTCAATGGATCTATTGTCACCCTTTCTATTTTGTGAGCATTGCTAACTTGTGCACATAAAAAAAAATATATGTTTCACTCTTTTCTCAATTACTTATCAAAATAAGATTTAAAATTATAAAATGGAAATATATATTAACTTTGGCTTAATCTACAAATTATCAAAAGACCATTCGGGCATTCAAGCTTTAAATGGATCCCCAAAATTATGGTAGTGAAAATAAGCACATCAACACTCATAAAGTCATTATACATCTCTCATTAAAGCTCTTACGATAGCATCTACTCTATAATACATAGGCTATTCAAAATAACAAAAACTACCGTTTTTTGTTTACTTTCAACAATTTGTTTTTTAAAAGCTCACTTTCTTGTCTATATATTTTAACAATTTATAAACTAAATATTATTTTTAATAAATATTTATTATTTTAACAAAAAAAGCAAATCTAGCTAGTTAAAGAAAAAGAAATAGAAAAAATTGTGATAAAAGAAAATATAGTCTTTTAATGAATAAATAGCGAATATTCCTGAAGTAAGTTTATAGGATACTATTTATTTATTGAATTTTTTGTTACAAAGAGTATCAAAAGTATAATTTTTAGATTTAGTATATGTAATAGATACTCTTATTCATCAAACACTCTGACCAATATGAATTTTAGGTTGAATATGTTAATAAAATTGCATATAAGCAATTTAATATTGAATATAATTAATGCACGAGTAATTATTCGTAATAATTAACATTAAATACAGAAAATAAATTGAGAGAAGATTAAACAATAACATACACTAGTTTAATAACATTGTTATTGTGTACTTATCTAATAAAATGGCTAAGTTTCATTCATAATCAAGGTATGGCTTTTGAGTTTTGACCCAACAGGTTTGTTTGTATAGTTGTAATAATAAATCTCTGTGGGCTTCTTGCTTGATTACCTGTGTTTGTGTGCTAATTAATAATCGTCGATGTCTTCACTTTTTTTGTTTTTTAACAGGTTCAACAACAATTAGAAATTTGCATTTGTAGATTGACCGTACTTTTTTTTTTCCCGTTGGATGAGTTATAACCCAAATAATTATCACAGTAACACATCATTTGCATAGTTTGAGTGTTGTTAATAATATATATAATATATACATAAGATATATATTTATATATTAACACGTGGTATATGTAGATTCTATTTATTATTGATAAGGTGTTCGTGCTTTGAAAAATAAAACGTACATGCTTATAACATGTGTATATACTATATAGGTGCATTAAATATTGAAAAAATTCCACGAAATTAACATAAACTGGGCCAAACGTAGGGAGTGGTCTACTAATGCATTATTTTGAAATGTCATTGAAGATATATAATAGTAATACTTTATGGCACATGTAAAAGTTTTTAAATATTATAACTAATGTCGTGCACTTTTGTTATCCTTAAACTTTGTTAGATTAGTTGAGATAGTGATTAATTCTTTTACCAACTTAATTGACTCACATACTTCAAAACTAACGAATTTATTTATAAAAGTTGCTTATTAACTATTAATGTAATAATGGTATAATTAATTAAAATAATATTATTTTAATAGTATATTTATATATTGTAAATCCTGCTTGTCGTGATTTATAAATTAAGATTAATGCAGTATAAAAAAGTATGGCATGAGATATGATACTTGCAAAATTTAGATTCAAAAACTTTATTTGCAATCACAATTCTATCGCGATCCACTTACGTGGCAATTGTCATATTATCAAAATATAAAATAAAATATTACATCGACCTATAAGTCATTGTCTCTTCATCTCGACATAGTTGAGACACACACCAACCTTGGTTATGGCTCTTCTCTCCGTCTTGAACACATTGTTTCCCTTTATCGTTCTCTCTTCATCTCAGCCACGGTTAAGATACAGCTCTTCCATGTTTCTCAGTTGACATCTTCAAAAATAAATTCAATTTGTTGGGGTTTTATAATCATACTCTTTAGTATTCTTTCTCCCTCATTTATTGTGAAATTAGTGAAAAATTGGGGATTAAAGTTATTTTTAATATTTCAACTCTTTATTTTATGTAATTTCAAGCAAGTCGTTAAAGGGACGTGAGGCTAGTGTGCATGGAGGTTGCTCGAATGTTAGGCGTTTAATAGTTGAGATAAAGCTTGATTAGGGACTCCAACTCAAGTTTGAGCAGGAACTCGAGAGCAGTTTAGGAATATTGCTTGAGTCCCTGCTTGAGCCTTAACTCAATCAATGTCTCGAGCTTATGATCGCAATTTCTCTAGCATCATCTCAAGCAATGTCCTATCCAAGGTTTGTGTTGGTCATCATTTCTTGTTAAATGTAATTTGAATGTTTAAATTCTCTTTCTTTTATGTTTACTTTTAATGTTATTTATCTATTGTAAAAATATATTGATAATTAAATCTTTCTTATTTTTAGCATGGGAACCGAGAAAGAACAACCATGTGTAGTAGATGAAAAATGCATTGAGGATAAAAAAATACCGAACACAACGAATGATAGTCCTAGGACATCGTTGAATGTTATAGTGGATAATGATGGTATGGTTGTGGAGCCTATAAAGAGGATGAAGTTTAATTCTTTTGAAAATTTATTAAGTTATTACAAATAATATGACAATAAATATTGCTTCGGGGTGATGACCAAAAGGACTAAGAGGAGAGAAGATGACATAATCATATGTCACCCTTGTTTGTGTCTTGGGTGGGAAGGATTGAAATAGGACTTTGAATATGTCTAACCCACGTCTGACAATGAAGATGGAGTCTAAGGCAAATATGACTGCCTTAAAAATTAATGAGAAGCTTCGGTTGACTATAGTTCATAACATATATAGCCATGGTATTAGTTTAAAGAAATCTCATTACTTTCAATGTAATAAAGAAGTGAGGGTTCATACCCAGGTCCATGTCATTCGTTTACATCGTTGGGCGAGGGTTCACGGCCACTTGTAATTGAAAAGCATCATTAATGATAGAGGAGAAGACAAGTACATTTAAATCATGAATTGTGGAGATTAGTATTACCTCATTGTCTTTCTTGGCCGCTTGCACATGAGCATACAACTCTTAAAGGTCATCTCCGAGAATAGGACAATGGTCAGCTACAGTGTGGCGGAGGACCGATACACTTGAGCCGAGCATGAACGACTTCCATCCATGGGATAGTAGATTGAACAGTGACTTCCCAATTTAGGACTTAACTGGCATATACCTTGCGGGATTTAGGAGTAATGTTCTTTAACTTAGACCGTCGAGCAGCTCGAGCCTTGGAAGCCATGAGAGAAATGAGTTGAAGGTTCATGTCGAGCCCAAGTAAAGTGTGGTGGGTGGTCGAAATGGTAGTTGGGTTTAACGTTTGGAGAGTGCCTTTTTGTTTTAGGGTCGGGCAATAATTTATGTTCAACAGAGATGAAGATCCGAGCATTTAAAGTGAAGTGTTGGACATGAATATCGATGATTGGCTCGATGTGTTATGCTTGAGTCTCGCTCGAGACACTACAATACATGTTTGAGTCAACAACGAGCAGTCTCTTCGACCTATTCTTACAATACGTGCTCAAGCCTCAAAGCTCGAGTTGTGTTTGATGATTTCATAGATTGATCGAGATACATCTTCGAGGAGAGCAAGCGTTGATTGGTTTCACAGGTACTTTGGTTGTTTGCTTAACAATGTTTGCTCGATTCTTAGTGTTGAGCTATTGAGATGCTCAGGGCTCAGTGTTGAGCTATAGCCTTTCTCTTTTGGCATGTTAGAATGTCGCTTGACTTTATGCTGCTCGAGTTTCGATCGAGCATAAACTCAAGTAGTATAGCTTTGAGCAATATTGAAATCATGTGTGATGTTGTGTACTGCTGCGGTATAAGCTACGGTAGCCGAAAACATAATGATACTGCAATGTCGGTTTTTCATACTACTCTTCTATTCGTTTAGATTATTTTAATATTATACTTTTATTTAATAACATCACTATATAAAAAACTAAGTATTACACTTCATGCATGAGATACGTATCCGAAATTCATAATCACAAACAAATTATATTAGCACGACAAATGATCTTAATTTATAACAAATAATAATTAATAAATATATTTAATGTCGACGACGTCACTCATACATATCCCAATTCCACGCCTCACTAGTGCACGAGTACGAGAACAGGCATCAACCCTCGATTTCACGCGTTCCATAAAAAAGCGCGATCTCATCCGTCCACGTAACACACCCCCTTCCACTTGACGACATCCGTCGTGGCATTTAACTGCCTCTAGAATCCGGGTTTCAAGTCCGAACAAAACATCAATTAAAATAAAAGGAAAAAAGAGGCTTTAATCCCAAAACAGAGTCCCTCCACGTCCGAGTTCGGTCTCGTACATGAAAATACCCTTTCCCGATAGAGAGAGAGAGAGAGGGAAAAACACGAAGCAGACTTCGACATGTACAGTACATAAGAGAGAGGGAGAGAGAGAGTACCCGTGCGTCGTACGTCGTACGTCGAAGGTCTGTCTGATTTGAGCTCACAATCGTGGTCTTTGACCTAAATCGTATGTGATTTTCGTGTTCCTCTTCTCTTTCACCGCTGTAATTCGACAGATTTGTTGTTTTTTAGCTTCGATTTTGGTTATTCCTTGTGCGAGCTGCGTTTTTTTTCTCGCCCTAGGGTTTTGGAATGTTTTTTTATTTTAATTTCAGTTGTTATGGCTGTCATGTGTAAGTTGCACCTCACGGGCTTCAAATTATGTTTGTCGTATGTATTTTCATCGTTAGGGTTTCTAGAGATTTACAGCGGCGTAGGAAATGATTTTTCGTGCTTGAATTTTTCTCATTTTAGTTGTTTCAGTGTGTAGGTAGATTTTTCTTTAACCTCTGAATGGTTTTCGGTGCACTATATGTATTTATTTGATTATCAGTGGCTTGAAATTCATATTTATACCATTACATTTAGACAATCATCTCCTTTTTTTCCTGCTCCAATATTGTTTCATTCAGTTGCTTGTTCTTTTTTATGTATTGTCATTATTTATTTATTTTGCTGTTGAGAGGCGCGAGAGTGAGGTCGTGTTTGGTAAAATTTGACTTTTTTTTAAATCGAAATAAAAACATAATTTGGATTAAACTATGCTCCAGTCGCCCCTTATGATCCTGTAAATTAGCTAACTTTTTTCCCCCTTTTCATTGTTTTTTAGCCCGTGCCCACATGGGCGAGGAAGAGACTTCGACGAAAGTTGCAGAAACGGAAGCAAATGGAACTGGCTCGCCACAGGGGACAGGTGAAGCTGTTGGTGAAAATAAAAAGCTAAATAGTGGAATGAAGACATTGGTAGAAAATGCTAAGGGTGATGAAAGAGATGGGGTAAAGCAGATGGAAGAAGATTGTAAGGATGAGAAAAAGGATGATGGGAAGGAGATAAAAGGAGATACTGAAGATGGAAAAAATAGGGGAGTGAATGAAATGGAGATTGATGATGCGATAGGGGTGAAAGGAATGGAAAAAGATAATATTGGTGATAAGGAAGGTGTGAGGGAAGTGGGAGAAGGTAGCAAAGGTGATAAAGAAGTGGAAGAAGATAGCAAAGGTGATGAAGAAGATGGAGCAAAGGATGCCGAAGAAGGTATCAAGTATGATAAAAAAAATGGAGTGAAGCAAGTGGAAGAAGATATCAAGAATGATAAAAAAGCTGGAGTGAAGCAAGTGGAAGAAGATAGCAAGGATGATAAAGAAGATGGAGTGAAGCATGTTGAAGAAGATACGAAGGACACCATAGAAGATGGAATGGCGCACGAGGAAGAAGGTAGCGAGGATGCTATTAAAGATGGAGTGAAGCATGTTGAAGAAGATGGGAAGGACGATAAAAAGGATAGGTTGAAGCAAGCAGCAGAAGATGTCAAGGACAGTAAAGAAGATATGGGGGATGAAATAGAAGATGATAACAACAATAAAGCAGAGGGTGGGGAGGAATTGGAGAAAGATATGAAATGCAATAAAGGAGATGGAGTGGAGGGAGCGGAAGAAGCTAGCAAGGATGATAAAAAGGATGGTGTGAATGAAATGGAAGAAAGTGGTAAGGATGATAAAAAAGATGGAGTTAAGGAAATTGAAGCAGGTAGTTTGAAAAAAATGAGAGAAGAAAGTAAAAGTGACAAAGAAGATGAAGTAACGGAAGTAGAAAGTAGCAAAGATAGTAGAAACGTTGAGATTGTTAACATGGATAAAGAATTGGAGATCAAGGAAGACAAGGAAAACAAAGAAGAAGATAAGGATGTCCAAGAGAAAGATATCTCTGGTCAAGAAGAGGAAGGCAAAGTAAATAAAGGGATATTAAATAATAATGGCAAAGAAGTAGAAGAGAAGGAAGGCGAAGAAAAGGAAGACAAGGAAGCGGGAGAGAAGGAAGACGAAGTAGATGAGGAGGATAATAAAGAAAATATAGATACAACGGAGGCAATGAAGGTGGAAACTGGGCCAAGTGAACACGAGGAGAGTGAGGAAAAAGAAGATAACAAAATTGTGGAGGAGTCTAAACAGGAGATAAAAACGGAAGTGACTAAGGGTGCAAAGAAATCAAAAAGGCATAGCAAGGGGAGGGTTTCAACTTCTGCAGAGAAAACTAAAGAAAAGAAAGCAGAAGTGGAAGGGAAGAAGGAGAAGGACTCTATGTCCCCTGTGCCTTTTGCTATTGAACGCCCTGTACGTGAACGAAAATCGGTTGAAAGGTTGGTGGCTATTATTGAGAAAGACGCTGGGAGGGAGTTCCAAATTGAGAAGGTTCTTTTCTTTCTCTGTTTCATTCCTTTGTCTCCTAAAGAATTAGAAGTGTTTTCTGTGTAAATATTTATTTGATAATTTACCTTGGAAAAATTGCAGGGCCCAGGCACTCCATTGAAAGATATTCCGAATGGTATGATTCTTTTTATTTTAGTTTTTAAATGGTTTACTCTACAGCCTTCTCATATGTACTAATTCTATTTAGTTGATTTTATAATAACAATTTTTTAATGAAAGTTGAATCGATCCCTTTTTTCTACTCTTTTATTATTTTTAATTCCTTTTGTGATGTAATGTATCACCTGTCTTAACTATAAACTTTTCCCATTGTGTTATTTGATTGCCTAGGCCTTCCTTTGAAAATTTCCCTGGCCCAAGCTTCGTGGTGTCAATATAATATGCTCGTGCATACCGATACTTGTGCTGGCTGGCATCTCACTGTTATGCATTTAATAGTTTGCCCGTATTATTTTATATATAAATGCATAAGATTGATGGCCTTCCCGGGTGAAGTGCTGAAGTTGCTCAAATTTTGCACACGTGAGAAGCTAGAGCCATATTCAAGCATTAAGTTTGAAACAAATTATTTTAGCGAATGTTAAATTTTGTTAAGATTATTGATTTAGTTATTTCTTTCTCTTGTGTATTTAAGTTTCTCTTGGCTCCTTACTATACTTGTTATTGCAAATTATTTATTTTGGCATACAAGTATTATTTTTGTTATTGTGATTTTTTTTATTGCAGAAAATGTATACATATATTTTTTTTCTGACTTCTAAATAGTTAAAATTGCTCCCGATAGAGGATTGGAATAACATCACTGTTAAGGTGGTCATAGCCATTCAAGTTGTATGTTCACCCGACATAAAATCACTTTTTGAGATTAATCAATGAATTTTCACCCAGCTGTAGCGGACGTCTTTCTCACCTTTTGTTTTATATGATTCAGACTTAGGTGCTCACACACTATTTTCTTTTTTCTTTTAACTGTATTTTTAAACGTTGTCTGCAGTTGATGGGATCAATTGTGATTTTTAATCATCTCTCTCCTTACCATAAGGCTTGGGATGTATACATCCTCACTTTGATTGCCTTCCTTCTTACTTGCAGCATTCCTTTTATTTTACCTATGTTAGGTGAATCTAATTTGGAAGGCCTCCACCACCTCCCTGGGAAAAATAAGGAGAAAAAAAATGAAAAAGTATAAACCAAAGTCGCCAAACTCATTTTTATGACTCATGTTTTATTTCATCTTATCCAATGATGAAAGTTGGTTCTGCCAGAAAGTGATTGTCCTGTCGCAAGTTGAGCTGCCATCGTGGCATATAATTTTATGAACTTAAGGCCTTCAGCAACTCACTAAAATAATATTGCACTTCAAATCCTGTTTTTGGAATTATATTGATTCATTTTACTTTTTAGGATTTAAACTACCCATGTAGTCATTTTTGGTTTTGAGCTTTGTTCTGTTATGGATTTTTTTTCTTCTTCAAAATCTTATCAAATTTTATTTTTATGCAACAAGCTAGTTGTTTTTTTTTTTTGCTTAATTTTCTCGTTGGTAGTCTCCGCTTTTAAGTGACATTATATGGGTCAAGATTAATTTAAATCTTGTCTTTTATTTCAGTGGCTCACAACTTATCAAGAAAAAAAGTTGATGATACTTTTAAATTGCTTCATACTATTCTCTTTGGGAGAAGAGGAAAGGTAATTGAAATTTGCTATTTATCCTTAATTCATGTTTTCTATGGTCTTTTATAGTACTTAATAATGAAATATGTTTGCAGGTGTATATTACATTTCTTACATGCCAATTTCATCTCCTTCCATGCTTATGTACCGAAACATATGTTTACGACTAACAGTTAACAGTTCCTAATTTTTTTAAAAAGTGTTATCCAAATTACTTCATATCTATATGAGTAATTGAACTTATCATCTTATGAATAGGAAAAATCTAGTTTTCTTCTGAAATATGCTTTAGGTCTTAAAAGAAGAAGTCTAGAGAACAAAAGTTGGGTTGTTGCTACGAAAATACTTCTAATGACCACTACTTCATCTTTGTCGGTAATCACTCTGTTACTATTGTATGCTAAAAATTAGCATTCATGCAACTCCAAATCTTTACTTTTTGCAGGCTGCTTTGCTGAAGAACAATATATGTCGGTTTTCTGGCTTTGTGTGGCATGGAAATGAGGTAAGATACTTTTTATTTATGAAAGGAAAAATTGAATGTACAGGGAGCTTTTTTTTATAGTCGCTGAGGCCATCATCCTTTTATGCTACTCTTATGGTCCACAGCAGGATAGAAACATGCACCTTGAGCTTTCTTATCTGCAATTTTCTATCGCTGCAGGAAAAGCAAAAGCAAAAGGTAAAAGAAAAGCTCGATAAATGTAACAAAGAGAAATTGTTGGAATTTTGTGATGTGCTTGACATTCCAATTGCAAAAACGACTACGAGGAAGGTGTGTTCACTTCTTTTTAATTTATGTTTGACGAGGTTAACAGGCTTTGTTTTGTGTCATTTCTGATGCAGCAATATTTTAGTTTATGACGAGTCGGCACTGGTTATTATAGAAGTGGCCATTTACTTTTTTTTTTTTTCACACTATTCATTATTATTGTTGTTATAATAATTTGTTTTTGTTGAATATTTGTGCAAATTAATGAATTTTGAAATCATGAAAATGCATTCAAGAGGATAAATCATCTCGTGCTTTTGAGCGGCCTGTCAAACTACCACTTGCATGGTCAACGTTTAAGTAAAAATTGTCTATTGCTTGTCAGAGAGCCACATGCATTTCCAATGGTTAGAAAAACGACCTAGTTTCTCTCCATCGTGGTGCACGCTCTGAGTGATGTGACTATAATGAATTTTCATTATTCTTTCCAGGTTAATATATTTTAGTAAAGCAGGCAAATGAGATTCCTAAGGGATTGTTTGTTCTATCAGGATTGAAATTGATGTACTATTTACAATAAAATGCAGCAAATTTTATAATTGCTCACATGCCAATCAGTGGTTTACATAATTTTCTCTATTTCATGAGATGGTGAAACATGGAATACTATAAAAGGATGACTTATATGAAAAATGCTATTTTATGTCGTAAGCTACATTTACAGTGTTATAGATGGCTTGCAGGAGGATATTGTTATAAAACTGTTGGACTTTTTAGTGGCTCCTCATGCTACTACAACAGTCTTGCATGCCGAGAAGGAGCTGGTATGTGATTATTTCTATTTTTATTTTGTGTAAAACTGTGTCTTGGATTGGTGAATTAATTACTATTGCTATTGTATTAGTCAAGTAGGGGTAAAAAGCGCAAGAGTGTGGGCAAAGGAGACACGTCACCTTCTTCTGGTGGCACATCTTCAAAAGGCGTGGCAAAGGTACAGTTGTCTTTTTCTCGAATATCATTTGTAGGAAAATATATTAAGGGAATATATTGTTTACAATAATTTTTTGCATACGAGAATACTTGTAAATATTGTGTTGCCTTATCCTTCTTTGTTAGGAATCTGCATTCTTTGTTGACTGGGAGCATTGCTTGTTGTGCGCTCATACTGTTTGCCGTGTACTTAGTTGCTTGTGTAGAATCATTTTGTTTAATTTGGGGATCGTGGAGGAGGGGCTTAATAAATGCATGCTCTGTGTGCTGTTTTCCTACTTAGGTAAACCACACGTGGTGCAGCCGCTGTTGCTGTTATTTTGATGATCCAGTAAAAAGTTTCCACTGGATATATATTCTGGACACGAATTTGTTAATATGATCTTATCTGCTTTCTCTCAGCCCCGCTTCTCAAACTATGTGAATTGAAGGATTATTGTCTGTGGCTGGGAATGCCCTTCTAGGAGTCTCCTACCACTTTTATCGCTCTGTTTTTGGTTTATGCATGTCTAACTCTTTCAATAGATTTCATAGGGATCTTTTATTTAATTGTTTTAAGGCATTCTATTGGACAGTGCAACATTGGTATGGTGGTTGTCTATTCATATTTTCCATTTTCTAGATTTTAAGAGTGTCAAATTTGAGAGACAATAAGATAGTTAAATTGTTTTTTGTTCCCATTTCTCTAAAATCCTTGTCTTGTTATCAGAAAAGAAGAAATACAGTGGATACTTTAAAAGAGGTAGACAGAGAGAGTAGACCTGAGATGCATGCTGATGAATCTGAAGGCAATGACGCTGATGAAAATGATGAAAAAAATGTGAATGGTGTTCCTGAAAGATCCGATGATGAGATGCCTGAGCATTCTGAAAGTGAGGAGAAAGAAGCTGATTCTGAAGATGAATTTGAATATGGCAAGGGTAAACGCAAAAGAAGTGTTAAAAAGTCATCAACAAAAAAGAAGAAAGCGATAACTGAAACTGAAAAAATTGTATCTCCAAAGAAATTCAGCTCTTCTACCAAAAGAACAACTAACAAGTCTTCATCAAATCGTTCCAAGGCCGACTATAGCAGCAAAGAGAGTCCAAAGGTTTTTTCGAGGAAGAGAAAAAATGAAGAAAAAGAAAAGCCCTTGAAATCGGCAAAATCTGCTTTAAAAGAGAAAGCTGGTAGGCATCTTTATTTCTGTATATTTTCTTTTCTATCATCCTTTTTATGCAATTTTGGTAGTGTCTTCTGCTGATATAAAGTTGAATTTAGAAGAAATAACTAGAAGACTGGTGCATCCTTTCCGTAGTTAACTGCCAACCTCTGTTTATGGTTTTATGAAGGGAACAAAAGGGTAACAAAAGGGAAGGCCAAGCCTAAGGATGAAAAATTGATACCAAGCAATGATGAGCTGAGAGATGCAATATGTGAAATTCTGAAGGAAGTCGATTTCAATACGGTAAGAAACTGATATCATTGTCATGTGATGTAAGTTTATACCTGTTAGTTGTGATGAAATAAAACTTCTAACACCTTGCTGTTCCCACATTGGCCTTGTAAACACTAGTAATGTGGGTTGACAAGTCGTTGCAGTGATTTACCCTGGGGCTTTAAAGCTCGTTGTTGTTGCTGGCACACGCTGTTATCATTTCTTTGAGTTTGCCATACCAGTGCATTGAATTATGTATTGGTTTTTTGGCCCGAGTGTGACCAAAAGATTTAACTTGCCTTGCTTTGAGAATTTGCACCGGTACAACCATCACATGGAAGATGTTATCTTTTTCCTGTGTTCTCCTTGCCTTGCTTAAATATTCTTCTTTTTACAAGCACTGCTATCCCTAAACTTATGTAAATCTAACCAGGTTCCAAGTATTCTTTATATTCTGGGATCAATTCTTTCAGTTAACTGGATACTTCCAAGCATCCAAGTTATGGATTTGTCATCCCATCCTTAATGACATGCTTTCCAAATGTTTTGCAGGCCACATTTACTGACATCCTGAAGCAACTTGGTATGACCTTTTCTTCAAGTTTGTTCTATAATGAAGCTCGGAACATCTAAAAAAGTGTTGGTTTTATGGCTGTAATGAAAGGAGTATTGTTTCTACGAAAACTGAACTGCAAATAAATATAATTTTGTGTTATGCTTGGGAAAAAATGAATTATTCCAGAAGGTTCTGTATATGTAGCTTACAAAACCAATTAAGCCAACAATTTATTAACATGGTCATTGAGCCTTGCATGAACATTCATTTTGAAGTCGATGTGTTCATATTCCATTTAAACAGTTGTGCCCTTGACTAGTTTTTTGTTTTGTGACTTCCTTTCAGCTCGTCAATTTAGTACCGACTTGGCTCCCAGAAAGTCATCTATAAAGCTCTTGATCCAGGATGAGCTTACCAAATTAGCTGATGACACCCATGACGAGGATGATGAGGCAGACACAGAGAAAGATGAAATGCAGCCGGCAAGACAGAAGGCCAAGGCGTGACCATGAACTGAAGTGCTGCTCATATACTAAACATGAGCTAGATAGTATTGACTTATTTATTCATTTCTACTTCTTGTTCTTTATGTCTGTATCGTTTAATATGTTAAGGCCGACTATAATTTATAGCCGGTGGTGGTCTGGTTGCTGGTGGACAGTTAAGTCTAGTTGAGAGAGAATCGCTCAACCACCAAGAGATTCAGGGCTGATCTGGTGCTTGTTATGTACACAGTAACATAATTGTAGTTTTTCGTTTATGGTTATATATTATATTTAATTTGACTGATCCTTAGTAAAATAAAAGGAGCTTTGTATATTCAACTTATATGTAAATGCGTATCCCATGATCTTCAAATGTGACTTGAGGCCTACCGTTGTGCTTGGATTTGGTGCACAACAAAAGTTAGAGAGAATTTCAGGGTATAGGTTTTTGATCTTTCGTCCAAAGAAGGGCGGTGTAATAGGAGACGAAATTTCTTGAGGGCTGTTTGGCCCGTATAATGGAGGCCTGGTTCTTGTGCTGGCTTTCTACTTTTCCAGTATTCGCTCGTCAGAAACAATAATTTTATGGTTTGAGTTGAAAATATTTGATGGATCGATCAGAGGCATGTTTATTTATTTCTTATTTTGTTAACATGATTACAGTTTAAATATAGAAAATTAAAAAATAAAAATAATAAAAAACTATTTTTATCAACTCAAAATAAAAAATTAACTATTATATTTCAAAAAGAAAAAATAATAAATTTACCATAATAATATCAAAAATCGTGAAGGCAACAATTTTAAAATAAGCAAAAAGATCAAAGGCGGCTACGTGAGCGCCTCTTGGGATAAGCCGCTACTTCGAGAAATAGCACTCTTGATCATGACCTACTCACCCCTCAACTTGTTGTTCCAGGATATTGTGCCCATTTACGGTATCTCGGAAATCTCTGCATTAATTGCCTGCGGATATGGTCTTCAAGATCTAGGGTTTGCAACGCATTAGAGTCTTTGTAAGTTCCCAAGTTTAGTTAAAGTTGTGTCCACATATCCAGGATGATCCACGTGTAAGATACTTTAGTTCTCAACAAGTTTGTCTTATGTCAAGCATCCACTATAGCCTCTTTAAATTTGACTCTTTAAAATAACTAAAAGTATATCTTTTCTATTTTAACAATTCAAACACACTTTAATCTCTCTATTTTTAACCATTTATTAATTAAAATATTATTTTTTAAATATTTATTTATTCTTTTAAATGAAAAAATAAATGTAAAAAGAGAAAAAAAATTAAAAAAGTAAATATGATAAAAAAATATATAATATTTTAATAAATAGAGAATGAATAATATTTAATTAAATTTAAAGAATTATTATTTATTTTATTAAATTTTTTGTTAGAATAAAGAGTTTTAAAAGTATAATTTTAAGATATTTTTATTAAACTAACTATTCAAACTAACAAAAAAATATGAATAAAAAATCTATAGCGGATGCTCTTACATTATTAAAAAAGAAGTAGGGAGGAGAAAAACAAAGGAAGAAAATAGGCCTTTAAGACTTCCATTAATTGAATGGTTAGATTAGCCATATCTTTTCACAGTATGTACAAGGTGAAGGTGACATCATCAGGGCAAAATGCGGGTAAGAAAAAAAATA
Source organism: Taxillus chinensis (assembly GCA_023512835.1). NCBI lineage: Eukaryota > Viridiplantae > Streptophyta > Magnoliopsida > Santalales > Loranthaceae > Taxillus > Taxillus chinensis. The sequence continues at coordinate 24,255,685 of CM042090.1, read as the reverse complement.
CAACCCAATAAAAATTGACACATCAGCATCCATCAAAGCGCTAATCCTCCTATCAAAATACATTAAAATGGTAAGCTTAAAATAATATACCGCATCACCACGGCAGTTTTAAAGACATAAAATGCTAATTAATAACATCACAACATTGGTTTGTTCCAAATGCTAAATTTAACTTTAGAGAAGGGTTTAACTTCTACATCATTCTGGCAAGGTTTGAATGCACCCCAACGTCTCCCTGAAGCAAAAGATGTCCTCTTCATCCCAGATCCCTCCTGAAAACATACAGTTTCCAAAATTAAATCACCTATAAGCTATAATGAATAAAGTAGCCACAATGTGCAAGTGATTCTTACAAATTGACTTTCCGACCAATAACAGTATACAATGACATCTAAAACAAACACAAAAAGGTTACACAACACACAGTAAGTGCCGGTGTCAGTCTTGGACTTTGCAGTAAGCAATTTCAAGGACACAACACTTCTCTGGCCTTCCCTCGGGTATTTGAAAGCATGTTCAAATAGGATGCCCAAACATTCAAAGATTATATCATTCAAAAACATTTCCAAGTCTACAAAATGGTAAAATACCCAACTTTTTCTTATCATGAAAAATACCGAGCGTACCTAACAAAAAAAAAAAAAAGAGCCAACACTACACAATAGTAAAACATGAGACTTACAGAGGCTAATAGTACACCCTGGATATGTCCGAAAGAACATGACAGCGAGTAAATTAACACATAAATATAAATATTTCTTTTTGGTCCCCAAGGAAGTCAGGAACCTAGTTAATATTCAACATTTTATTGTTAAATATGTTTCCATGAAAACATAATTGAGTAAGTTTTGTCCAAGCTTATAAATTTCAGTTTCCCAATGTTAAGTGTCCCTTCGTACACATATACTAATTTTTCAAGCAATGGCATATCTGCCTATCAAAGTATCTATGCAATATTGTAAAAATCATTTAAATCGGTAAATAAATATTTTGAGAAGCAATGCAGCATCAAAAATTACAGTTAGATCACGTTAACAGCAAGGTGTCCCAGGCATCCATCGAAAGAACCATTCCCGCAGAGGCCATGTGGCAATAACAAGGCCTTTGGCCGAGGCCACAATAGTTGCAAAAAATGAGATGAGTAAACACCATATGCCTAAACGCCGACGTTTTCTTAAAATAATTTTCATAAAAGCAAATCAAACATAATATTGTTATAATGTTTCATGTGGCTGCAAAACGTCCTAGAAGTCAATCACTTAGTGTGAGCAGGTAGAGACAGGTATGATAAATCAACAAACTTATCCCCAACAAAGAAAAATAAAAGCAATAATCACATTTTTTAAGAATAAAATAAAAAAATCTAACTTACTTCTGCCACACAGGCACAGAACCATGCTCCAGGTATAATAGGGATTCCAAAAATTCACATTCAGAGCAATTGGGGGTAATGAAGTTGCAACAAAGGACAACTAAAGACACCTCTCCAACGAGAATACCACTGCCATGACAAACCCATCTTTTGTTTTCCTTTTCATTCCTTTCAGAAAAAGAAGTGTAGAGAGAACACAAGGTTATTCCCGCCTCCTCTTCCCATAGTCTGCATCCCTAGATCTTGAACGTTGATCATCCTCATGTGATAACCGAGACTTACTATGAGTCCTTGATGCTCTTCCTCTATCCCATTCATCATGTTCCACATCACGATCCCTGTACCTTCGGTGATCAGCATGTCTGTCTCTGTCTTCCCTATTACGGTCCCTGTCACGGTCGCGATCTCGCTCCCGGTCACGAGAGCGTTCACGCTCCCGATCACGATCTCTAATAGTATCCCTATCATGCATAGGTTCCCTGTCATCTCTATACTTCCTATCCTGATCATAACTCAAATCTTTCTCTTTAGGCAGGTGCAAATCTCTTTCGTGCCCAGAATCTCTGTCATCTCGATACCTCCGATCAGACGATCCAGGCCAATCCCTTTCTGAAACCCTGTCCTCCTTTCCAGAAGTTGGCCAAGGGCCTCTATCATGAGTCACCTCACCATACTGATGCTCAGACACAGCATCTTCGCCATAGCTAGATTCCCCAGCTCTCCCAGTCCCGCCATGTTCATCCCCAGCCCATCCACCCATACTAGAATCAGACCACATCCCCATATTGTGGTTTTCAACACCTGGTGCAGGCATCATCCCCAACCCATTCATGGGAGCCCCTCTTCCGAAGAATGCAGGATTTACGTGGGGCGCTACTCCAGGCAAGCCAACACCACCCATAGGCGAGAATGAAGGCAATATACCAGAAAAGGGAGGGGTTGGAGCACCAGGAAAACCTCCATAATTACCCATTCTTCCCATAGGCCCAACAAATGCGGGATCAAAAGCTGGACCCATCATTGATTGAGGGTGCATCATAGGAGGGGTACCAGGAATGCCCTGCCCAAAGCTATTTCCACCATTCCCAATTATACCTCTCCCACCCATATTCCCAGACCTGTTCCTCATTGGACCAACGGGACCTCTATTTCCCATTCCTTGGCCATTGCCTCTCCCCCAATTACCTCTTCCTCCATAACCCCTATTATTGTTCTCCCCACCCTGGTAGTTACCACCAGTAGCAATGTTACTGCCACCACTCTTTGGGCCAGCATCACCAGGTCCTTTCCTTGGCTGAAAAGACTGGGAACCCTGTTGGCTCCTATTTACTTGAGCCTCTCCCATTCTTTTAACACTAAAAGGCGAGGCAAATGCAACAACACAAGGCCGGCCATTGAAGACATGACCATTCATGCCCTCCTTGCATGCTGTTGCTGCTGCAGGATCATAAAACTCCGCCTGGCAGTAACCTTTTGACTTTCCACTAGCCTTCTCATCAAAAAACTTAACTTCCTTAACGACTCCATACTTGCAGAGTTCTGATTCAAGCTCGGCATCTGTTGTCCACCAATGCAAATCCCCAATAAAAAGTATCGTCCCTCCGCCACTACCACCACTAACAACCCCGCCACTGCCACCAATTCCACCACCCCCAGGTAAAAGCCCATTCCCTCCAATCCCATTGACAAATCCAGCTTCATGCTTAACAAATCCCTCATTTCCGACATTCCCCAAAGGCCCACCAAAGGGTGCCTGATGAATAGCTTGAACCCCAACACTGGCATGAGTACTAGCTTGCTCTTCCAATTTTATAATTTTTTGCGCCTGAGGAATCCCTTGAACTGCAACAAGGGTATGATTATCTTGCTCGTCCAATTTAATCATTTTATTTGGCTGAGGAATCGCTTGAACACCAACACTAGTATGAACATTTTGCTGCTCCAATTTTATCATTCTCTGGGACGGTTTCCCCAACTCAACCCTCAAACCTCCTCCCCCAACGCCACCCCTGGGCGGCCCTGATCCTCCAAATGCGACAGAATTGGCTCCCTTCGCATCCACTAACTCATTCCCTCTATATATCACGTTTTGAAACTCATCAAATTTCCCTGAAACCGTAGGCCCAGTATGGCTCCCACCCACCTCCTCGAGCTTAACTTCTCCACCGCCAACGGCTGGTATTGACAACACACTTGTCACCGAGACTTGTAGTTCCGACGACGGCTCAGCCTTGACCTTTACGTCGTTTCTAAGCCCTAAATCCTCGTTCTTTCGGAGGGATTGAAGAAAACCCTCGCCTACATTAACGTCGTTGTAGAGATCCTCGTAGTCGTCGTCTTCCTCTTCAAGGAAGCCCTCATCGGCAACAGCAGAGATCGCCTCGTTCTGCTGGAACTGCTCGATGGAACCTCCGAACACACTCTCACCTTCGTCCATGGCAGTCCTTTCACTCAAGGGTTTCCAAAAAACAACCAGTTTTGGTTTCCTAGTTCTTGCGGGGGCGAATCCAATACATTCTTTGGAAGAAAACAAAGAAAAAAGCAAAAAAAAAAAAAATCACGATAGAATCTGAAATCGTACCAGGAAGATGGAGAACCTGCGAGATGAAACAAAGAGCGTTGATGTCAGTGAACAAACCCTAATTTCAGGAGCTGTTCAAGGAAGATGAAACCCTAATTGTTGCTCCTGTAGATACTCTATGTCGGGAAAAATAAGTGGCGAAACGCATACGTGTCCGATGATATATATATATATATATATATATATATATATATATATATATATATATATGAAAAACAATGTTTTTTGGATAAAGTGTGTTTAATATATTATTTTTATTTAAATTTTTAAATTTAATTTTAATGAGATCTAATTTAATTTTTAAAAGATTCTCTATTTCTTTTACTTGATTGTATGAACCCATTTTATTTTATTTTATTAATTTTTGTGAAATTTGATTTTAAATAAAATTTTAAAATACAAGAATTTATTTTTAAAATTTAAAATTCAAGCTTCAAGCAAAGATTTAAACCATAAAGTAAAAACACAAAAACGAAAAATGCATACTAAAACACACTCTTAACTTTATGCCATTATAGAACGGTTATAACTTTAAAAAACACCATCATTTTTTTATTTTCTTTTCCTTTTGTTTTGTTTTTTTAGTTTTTATTACCACATTCTAAAACAAGACTTAGTAAAGATATTATACTTAAATTACCTCTACTATACATTAATTATGCTATATTATACACACATATGACATAACAAAAATGATGAAATAGTTGTACTTGTTTTCTTTTGGTCGGTGTAGTTGTCATATGCTATTTGTCTCTACACTTCGCCGGCCAGAGCTTTGATTTTGATTTTTTACAATTTAATACTTGATGAAGGTTGCTGTAATTACTTTTGCCAAGCATTGGAACATCACCTCTTATCTCGTTGTCGTTAGTTGTATATATGTGGTAATGTGGTTGTCGCCTGTCACACTTGTCTTTCTGCTCATCTTTTTCATACGTGATTGCGGGACTCATCTTCCTCGCCGGTCAAAGAATATGCTTCTTCTTTTTCTTTTCATCTCTCGAAGATATATTTTCTTGTAATTATGCTTTCTTTGTAATTGCGTCTTTTTAAAAAAATATTATACTAATTTGTTGTGATGAAAATTGATTCGTTAATGTGTTTCAAATATTTTCTTGGATTTTTTGAATGTTTGCCAAGGGCTTGACAAAAGCCATATCAAATTGAGACTTCTTTGTTTAGTCGAATATGAATTTTAGCGTACAATGTGTTTATTTCATAATGATTATATGAGAGGGATGAGAGTTGTGTGATGTCATTTGGGGCCTTGTTATTTTTTCTGCATCGGTATGCTATTGTTATTATTTTTAAAAAGAAAAGTGTTTGTTCACAAATATGGTAATTTCCTTACTTCTAATTAAATTGTTTTTCAAAATTGATAATGATATCATCATCTTATTTATTTGGGCAAAACTAAATAGTAGCAAATTCTTTTATTTATTTCTAGAGTTAAACAAAAAAAAGTTTCAAAACGTTTTTTTAAAAACACTAAAAAAAAAGAAAGAAATATCATGCAAAATAGCCAAATACTTTTCTTCTTCAAATAGAGCATACGAACAAAACAGGTTGCAAACTTCTACCAAAAAACCTCTAATGATGTGTTGATGGTAGAGCACTAAAATATTGCCAGCTTCATGTTCTTTTATGAATGCTTTCAAGACATCTTCTTGAGCCCTAAGATATCAATGTGAAGTGATTTGATTAGAGATGAGATGATGGTACCTTATTTATAAGTTAGGCAGTTTCACCACCAATCCCACGTAAGGCAATCACTCCACCATGTCGGCCTCGTCTCTAAGACCATCCAACTCATAAAAAAGGAACTTACATGTATTAAAAAAAGCCATGCCAACATCGTTACTATTTATGTCAACAAAACTAAAGATGAAAAAAGTCCATGTCTAACAAGAAATTACCGTCGAAGAATGCCTGATGGACTAAAACTTAATTTATTTTGGAAATTATTTTTGAGTCAGGATGACATGTATACCATTTTAAACACACTCAAATAAGATGAGTCATCCCTGATCCCTCCGCAATTACCGCAGGGTACACCAAAACAGTCCAAATATGAGGTACAGATATACAAGCACCACTCATACAAATATATAAATTTCTGATCAAATATGGATAATGTTATTTTTAAATACAAATAGAGCTTGACGAAGGGAACTAAGGGAAGCGTCATCCGTGTCGGCCTATTCTAATTTCTAGATTATAACTTCCAATCAAAGTAAAGAAAAAAAAAAGGTCAAAATAAATGAACAGGCAAAACAGACAAGACATGTCCTGAGATTTCCATTAATTGAATGGTATGATTAGGTACATTTTCATAGGAGTGTTACAACGTGAAGGTGAAGTATCAACAAGGGCAACACGTGGAAAAAAATACATCAAAAGGACAAAAACGCAATAAGAACTGCAAGCACCCACAAATACAACAAAATGCGCTAATCCTATTAACATACATTGAAATGGAAAGCTTAAAATAATCTACCACACCACTTCAATAGTCTACAAGACATAAGCATCAATAAGACATAACATTTGGTTCGTTTTAACCGACCCATATATTTAAATGAGGCAACCAAGTTGCATAATAATAATAATAATAATAACAATAAGGGTTCAACTTCTACATCACTCGGCAAGAACTGCATACACAATGAACGTCTCTCCCAGAGTCACTGCCCATGCCCTCTTCGTGATAGATAGCTCCTGAAAAGGCACCATTTTCAAAAAATAAATCACCCATAAGGTATAACTGACAAAGGATGCAGGAATACAACCTAATGCAGAAGATGTTAACCACAACATGCAAGGGCTACTTACGAATTAACTTCACGACCAACGGTATGGTACCATAACATCCAAAACAAATTCAACAAATATGAAGGAACTGCTAACTACCATTGTCAACCTTGGACATGTTCAGGTGTTGTTTTGGGAATTTGAAGGCAACATTAGATAGAATGTCCATAAAGCCAAATATCAGACCATTCAGAAAAAATGTAAAGACTACCCTGGTAAAATACAAAACTCATAGTAGCTAACAGCACACCTAGATGTCTGAAACTGAAAGAACTTTCTTTTTTGGTCCCAAAAGAAAAGGCTTTAAAACCTGTGAAAAATTCACTCGCAGCAGCTCAAGCTGCGAGGGCAAATATGGATCCTTCTTCTTCTTGTCTTCTTGTGCCAAAGATCTTACAGGACTAAAACTTCCTTTTTTTCTAATTGGTTGAATAAGATGAACTCGCCTTTTTTATTGAATAAGACGGAGAGGTGTTCAGCTTTTTATCATCCATATTAGGGAGGCCAGAAAGGCAAAGGTGAAGAGAAGACACTTGAAGCCAGCAGACTTGAATCATTGAGAAAATTGAGAAATGAGCTCACACAACCAGGAACTTGAGAAAGGGAAATGACAATAGACTACAAATCACTCTTAAAGACAAAAAGGTTGTCCTGAAAAGCACTCTCTACACAAATTGAAACCCTAACACCAAGAACTGTGCCTAGCAAGCAAGATCGTCAAAAGTAACCACTTGAGGCGCAAAGGATTCCCTATCGTTTTAAACGCAAAACACAAAAAAGTGCTCACGTGTCTTATAGAAAAATATACTAATTTTTTATAAACCATAATTCATCAAATAAAATATCTACAGATCATCTTCAAAAGCACACCTACTACTGCACTACTACCTCCTATATTAATTATTTAAATATCTACAATAATTTAATTATTTAATATCTAAAACATTCTCAATCATGGGCATTGGGTGGCAAGAAAGAGATGCGGAAAGAGCTGAATAGAGATTGTCTAGTGTGAGCACCAGATAGCAAGGAAGTGATGTGTCAAATCGTCTGGCATCAGAGATGGCATTGCTTGTTTGGTATCAGATTGGCATCGGAGATGACATAGATCGTCTGGCATCGGTCATCACTTGTATGGCGTCGGTGGAGGTCTGGTATCACTCGTCGCTTGTTGATGGAGGTCTAATATCGGTACAAAGTTCGCGGTCGATGTAGAGGTCACAATCGATTGCCTCTACTTTCATTTATTTTTGTAGTGTTAAAAGAAGCTCAAGCAGCAACCACTTCTCACCTTACCGACAAGCACACAAAGTGTGGCAAGGCATGTGCTTCAGTTAAGAGTTGTGCCTTGCCTCCCTGAAATGTCGAAGGCGAAGGCCCCTAGCATTGCACTTTATGTGCTTACGCGCTGGGGCGCTGGATTTGGACTACGCTGCTAGCAAGGCATCAGAAGAAAACTTCAACCCGAGCAACAATACAACCACCAGAAAAAATTACAAGGCAGAAAGCAGTAAGAGCCTTTTGCTGGCAGCATCACAATTGAGCTTCAGCCAACCCTCCAATGGAAGGAGAAAAGTTCGCTCTTCACTGACAGGTAGGCAGTGTGATGGCCAGAGCCCTTGAGGTGACAGTACCTTCAAAGAGTTTTCGGGATATGATATCTATAGGCACAGCTTCAGGAAGAAGTTTATCTCACGTTCCAGATCACCTCACCGCATCAAAAAGAAGCATAGTATTCCCTTTCCTCTTATCAATTTTATTCCCATGGTAACATATTTGAGTAAATTCCATCAAAGCTAATTAATTGAATTTCCATCATTTAATAGATGCATTTTTCCCAATTTAAAGTGTCCCACTGTGCACCCCGTATACTAACTTTTCATGATTCACATATCTACCTATTTGTGCAACAGCGAGTAAAAATTATTCACATTGGTCGATAGATATTAAGACTTTAGACTTGAGCTGATAAAAAACAAAGATATTAAGGCTTGAGAAGCAAAGCAGGTTACTTCTCAATCACACTAATAGCAAGATGGCCACAGGATCCACAAAAATAACTATTATGGCAAACATAATGTGTAAATAGAAAATCAGAAGGGCAAGCTCGTGATACTTGGAACAATGAAATAGCTAAAAATCTTACTCGAAAACAAAGAATATTCTTTTCTAATTTATTTTTTAATAGAGGCACATCGAACACAAACAAACAAATATTTCATGTGGCTGCCAAACACCGAAAAAGTTAATTACTTAGCGTGCAAAGGTATGGACATGCACAATAGATCAAATTTACACTGACAATAAAAAGTAAATCAATAATAGCAGAAATTTAAAAAGACAGGGAAAAAAAGGAGTTCAACTTACTTTTCCCAGGTAGACACAGAACCATGCTCCAGAAAAAGACTATAAAACTTTGGAGATATTACTGGGGATGAAATTGTAAACATGGCATGGCCAAAGACATCCAGAGACACACCTCTGAATAGAATATAGCTCTCATGGGCCCATGACAAACTCATAGTTCATGTTTCTACATTCTCTTCTGAATAAAAACAAAAGAGAGAAGGCAATGTTACTCCCGCCTTCTCTTTCCATAGTCTGCATCCCTTGATCTTGAACGTTGATCATTCTCTTGTGATAACCTAGACTTACTGTGAGTTCTGGATGCTCTTCCTCTATCCCAATCATCATGTTCCACATCACGGTCCCTGTACCTCCGGTGATCAGCATGTCTGTCTCTGTCTTCCCTATTACGGTCCCTGTCACGTTCACGGTCACGAGAACGTTCACGCTCCCGGTCACGAGAACGTTCATGCTCCCTATCACGATCTCTAACAGCATCTCTATCATGCCCGGGTTCCCTGTCATCTCTATACTTCCTGTCCTGATCATGACTCAGATCTTTCTCCTTCAAAAGGTCTCTATCATGCCCAGATTCTCTGTCATCTCGATACATCCTATCAAAAGATCCGGACCAATCCCTTTCCGAAACCCTGTCCTTCTCCTTTCCAGGAGTTGGCCAAGCACCTCTATCGTGGCTCACCTCTCCATACTGATGCTCAGACACAGCATCTTCGCCATAGCTAAATTCCCCAGCTCTCCCAGTCCCACCATGCTCATCCCCAGCCCACCCACCCATACTAGAATCAGACCACATCCCCATATTGTGGTTTTCAACACCTGGTGCAGGCATCATACCCATCCCATTCATGGGCATCCCTCTTCCAAAGAATGCAGGATTTACGTGGGGGGCTACTCCAGGCAAGCCAACACCACCCACAGTCGGGAATGAAGACAATATACCAGAAAAGGGAGGGGTTGGAGCACCAGGAAAACCTCCATAATTACCCATTCTTCCCATAGGCCCTCCAAATGCTGGATCAAAACCTTGACCCATCATTGATTGAGGGTGCATCAGAGGAGGGGTACCAGGAATGCCCTGCCCAAAGCTATTTCCACCATTCCCAATTATACCTCTCCCACCCATATTCCCAGATCTATTCCTCATTGGACCAACGGGACCTCTATTTCCCATTCCTTGGCCATTGCCTCTCCCCCAATTACCTCTTCCTCCATAACCCCTATTATTGTTCTCCCCACCCTGGTAGTTACCACCAGTAGCAATGTTATTGCCACCACTCTTTGGGCCAGCATCACCAGATCCTTTCCTTGGCTGAAAAGACTGGGAACCCTGTTGGCTCCTATTTACTTGAGCCTCTCCCATTCTTTTAACACTATAAGGCGAGGCAAATGCAACAACACAAGGCCTGCCATTGAAAACATGACCATTCATGCCCTCCTTGCATGCAGTTGCTGCTACAGGATCATAAAACTCGGCCTGGCAGTAGCCTTTTGACTTTCCACTAGCCTTCTCATCGAAAAACTTAACTTCCTTGACAACTCCATACTTGCAGAGTTCTGATTCAAGTTCAGCATCTGTTGTCCACCAATGCAAATCCCCAACAAAAAGTATTGTCCCTCCGCCATTTCCACCGCCACTGCCGCCAGCCCCACCAATTCCACCACCCCCAGGTAAAACCCCATTCCCTCCAACCCCATTGACAAATCCAGCTTCATCCTTAACGAATCCCTCGTTTCTGACATTCCCCAAAGGCCCACCATGGGACGCCTGATGAATCCCTTGGACCTCAACATTGGGATGAGTAGCTTGCTCTTCCAATTTTATCATTTTTCGCACCTGAGGAATCCCTTGAACTCCAACAACGGTTTGATTATCTTGCTCTTCCAATTTTATCATTTTATTTGCCTGAGGGACCACTTGACCACCAACACTAGTATGAACATCTTGCTGCTCCAATTTTATCTTTCTCAGGGACGGTTGCCCCAACTCAACCCTCAAACCTCCTCCCCCGCCACCGCTGGGTGGCACTGATCCTCCAAATGCGACAGAATTGGCTCCGTTAGCACCCACCAACTCATTCCCTCTATATCCCACGTTTTGAATCCCATCCAACCTCCCAGAAACCCTAGACCCGGTATGGCTCCCACCCACGTCCTCGAGCTTAATTTGTCCACTGCCAACCCCTGGTATGGACAACACACTTGTCTCCGAGACTGGTAGTTCGGACGACGGCTCAGCCTTGACCTTCACGTCGTTTCTAAGCCCTAAATCCTCGTTCTTCCGGAGGGATTGAAGAAAACCCTCACCGACATTAACGTCGTTGTAGAGATCCTCGTAGTCGTCGTCTTCCTCTCCGAGGAAGCCCTCATCGGCGACAGCAGAGATCGCCTCGTTCTGTTGGAACTGCTCGGTGGAATCTCCGAACTCACCCTCGCCCTCGTCCATGGCGGTCCTGTCCCACTCCACTCTAGGGTTTCCACGAAACAATCAGTTTTGGTTAGGTTTGCTCGTTCTTTCGGGGGACGAATTCAGTACCAAAAAAAAAAAAACAATAACAACAAAATCAAGAATCCGAAATCATAAAAAGGGTGTTAGAGAGAACCTGCGAGCGATGAGCGATGCGCGATGAGCGATGAGCGATGGCGATGAAAGTCACTGACCAAACCCTTTTTTCCTACTTTCCTTTTTCATATGTCAATTAATATATAAATATATATACACACGAAATAGAAATAGCAGCACTTTGTCTGCAGGCACAGTATATTTTGGTTTGCGTGAAAATTTTGGGATGTGTTTGACGCCAATTTTGTTTCCATTCTCTGATTTTTACTAAATTTTTTGAATCATAATTTAAAAATAATGTATGTTTAGTAGAATAAAAATTGTGTTTTAAAAATGATTAGTATTTTTTAAAATTTAATTTCATGTAAATTTAAAAAAAGTAGTAGTTTAGAAAAAAAAAATTAAATCTATTATTTTTTAAATGAATTTAAAATTAATTATAAATAATAAAAATTTAAATAGCTTATGATTTTTAAAAATAATCATGTGTCAGAGATATATCAAACATAACAATATGTTATGTGATCTATATGTTTTGAAAATTAAATTTTAAAAGTAAATAATTTTAAATCCATTTGTGCCTACCGTTTTAAAAAATAATCATTAAATCTGAATGTATTAGTGTCACAAATTTGAATATTTGAAAATTTAAATTTTGATTAATCCATTATTGTCTTACTTTTTTTAATAATCTAACACTTGCCCTTTAAGATAATAAAAAATATTAATAAAATTAAATTTTATATGTAATAAATATAATATATGATATTACTAACTACAAATTTATTATTATATTATTAGTCCGTAATTATATTGTATTATATAATATTTAAAAAAAATTAAAAATATTATTAGTTGTTAATTATATTTATGCATTATTAATTTATAACATATGAATAAATTATTTAATTGACATAATTATTAACACATTGCAATAAAATTTAAAGCGGATTAAAATTTTCAGTTTATTAAATTAAAATCCGATATATGTAACCATCCAAGTGGTTTGAGTACAACCGCTGCAGTCCCACAGATATGCGAGCAAACCATGAGATTGTCATGGCAATGACTAACGATTTGGTGGGAAATGAAGGACCATTCCTGGGCCAATAATGGCAATAAAACATAAGCTCACCAAACGGGCTGGACTGATTGAAGGGCCCATTTTGCTGTTGAGGCGTCCCCTCGCCGGCGGGGAAAGGAAAAAAATACCCAACGGTCATGTTTGTTGCGTTTCAGAAACCGTCAACCCGACCCGACCCAACGTTTCGGCTGATTTCGGTTCGGATAATACGCGTCGTTAGTTATATTCCGCCTCCACAACGCTTCAATCGTTTCATTTCGTCTGCTTATTTGTCTCTCTGTGTTGTTGTCTTCTTGAACTGTAGCCTCTAATTCCATGTATGCATGCATGCATGCATGCACGACGGACTCCCAAAATGCTCTACTTTATTATGTTTGCTTTCACCGTCCTTTGCGTTTCTGATTCAGGGTGGGCCCGGGAACCCACCACCGCTCCTGCTCCGGCGGTTCCTTCGCGGTTTCATCCATTACTGTCTCCACCACCGTCTGCCACCACCAATCCCCGTCCTCCACATTATTCATCGACACCCGCCGCTCCGGTTACAGCGTCGCTGTCTCCTTCCGCTTTGTCTCCGGTGGAAACTCCCAACTATCTTCCACCAGACCGGAACCCAAAATCCCGTTCGGGGTTTCCATTACTGTCTCAACCGCCAACATCTCCGCCGCAGGAGATAAAACCCAATCATCCACCGCTTTCATTGCCGGTTTCCCCACCGCCTTCAAAAATACCACCGACAACCGCTTCGGCTACTGCGCCGTTGTCTCCACCCGCTTTGTCGCCGGTGGAAACTCCCAGCCCTCGTCCAACTGCCCGGATCCCAAAATCACTGGCGGCTCCTCCGTTTCCACTACTATCTCCACCGCCGACATCGCCACCGTCTTCAGCCGTACCCTTTCCTCCTCTGCCTTCACTGCCCGAGCCGCCCCCGGTTTCGCTCCCGCCTTCAAAACCAACAGCCGCTCCGGAAACTCTTCCGTTGTCTCCATCCGCAATGTCACCTACACAAAGTCCCAACCCTCGTCCGTCGGTCCGAAGCCCAAAATCCCCTATGGTTCCTTCGGGGTTTCCATTACTGTCTCCACCGCCAACATCTCCGCCGCAGGAGTTAAAACCCAATCCTCCACCGCCTTCATTGCCGGTTTCGCCACCGCCTTCAAAAATTCCGCCGACAACCGCTTCGGCTACTGCGCCGTTGTCTCCACTGGCTTTGTCGCCGGTGGAAACTCCCAGCCCTCGTCCAACTGCCCGGATCCCAAAATCACTGGCGGCTCCTCCGTTTCCACTACTATCTCCACCGCCGACATCGCCGCCGGTTTCGCTCCCGCCTTCAAAACCCACAGCCGCTCCGGAAACTGTTCCGTTGTCTCCATCCGCAATGTCACCGACACAAATTCCCAACCCTCGTCCGTCGGTCCGAAGCCCAAAATCCTCAGCAGCCTCTCCGGTTGCTGCGGCAATAAGTACTCCACCAGAATTGCCTCCGCTTACGGGGAAGTTGCCACCCGTGATTACACCTTCTCCGCTGCCATCACACACCGCTGCCCCTGCAATTCCGCCAGATTTGTATTCATTGGCACTTCCTCCGGCGAGTCCTTCGTTCCAAAAGCCGCATCCAGCAAGATCTCCGCCCTCAGTTTCGCCTGCAACCACCCCTGCTACCTCGCCCAAACATCCACCACCGGCATTGGCTCCAGTGAGGAGGCTCCCGTCTCCTCCGCATGTTCTAACACCGACAGCCGCTCCGGCAAAAGCTCCGGATGTTGGAATTGTGCCGGATTTATCCCCCTCGGTTTCCCCTGCAACCACCCCTGCTACCTCGCTCAAACACCCACCACCGGCATTGGCTCCAGTGAGGAGGCTCCCGTCTCCTCCGCATGTTCTAACGCCGACAGCCACTCCAGCAAAAGCTCCGGATGTTGGAATTGTGCCGGATTTGTCCCCCTTGGTTTCGCCTGCAACCACCCGACCGCCAACACCACCGGTCCTGCTGCCTCGATGTTCTAAGAGGCAAGTCAGCAAAAGCCGGGTGGGGGGTGTCCCCCTCAGTTTCGCCGCAACCACCCTCACCTGCCCAATCCACCACCGGTTGGCTCGGGGAGGGGGCCCCCCTCTTTTTTTTTTTTTTTTTCCCCCCAAACCCCCCCCAAAAAAACCCCCGGTTTTTTGTTTTTGGGGGGTTTTCCCCCTCCGTTTTGCCTTCAACCACCCCTGCTACCTCGCCCAAACATCCACCACCAGCATTGGCTCCAGTGAGGAGGCTCCCGTCTCCTCCGCATGTTCTAACGCCGACAGCCACTCCAGCAAAAGCTCCGGATGTTGGAATTGTGCCGGATTTGTCCCCCTCAGTTTCGCCTGCAACCACCCCTGCTACCTCGCCCAAAAATCCACCACCGGCATTGGCTCCAGTGAGGAGGCTCCCGTCTCCTCCGCATGTTCTAACGCCGACAGCCACTCCAGCAAAAGCTCCGGATGTTGGAATTGTGCCGGATTTGTCCCCCTCGGTTTCGCCTGCAACCACCCCTGCTACCTCGCCCAAAAATCCACCACCGGCATTGGCTCCAGTGAGGAGGCTCCCGTCTCCTCCGCATGTTCTAACGCCGACAGCCACTCCAGCAAAAGCTCCGGATGTTGGAATTGTGCCGGATTTGTTCCCCTTAGTTTCGCCGCAACCACCCCTGCTACCTCGCCCAAACATCCACCACCGGTGGCTCCAGTGAGGGAGGGGCGGTCCCTCTCTTGTTCTAACGCCGGCAGCCACAGAAAAGCTCCGGTGGAATGGCCGGATTGTCCCCCAGTTTCGCGCAACCACCCCTGCTACCTCGCCCAAAAATCCACCACCGGCATTGGCTCCAGTGAGGAGGCTCCCGTCTCCTCCGCATGTTCTAACGCCGACAGCCACTCCAGCAAAAGCTCCGGATGTTGGAATTGTGCCGGATTTGTCCCCCTTGGTTTCGCCTGCAACCACCCCTGCTACCTCGCCCAAACATCCACCACCGGCATTGGCTCCAGTGAGGAGGCTCCCGTCTCCTCCGCATGTTCTAACGCCGACAGCCACTCCAGCAAAAGCTCCGGATGTTGGAATTGTGCCGGATTTGTCCCCCTTGGTTTCGCCTGCAACCACCCCTGCTACCTCGCCCAAAAATCCACCACCAGCATTGGCTCCAGTGAGGAGGCTCCCGTCTCCTCCGCATGTTCTAACGCCGACAGCCACTCCGGCAAAAGCTCCGGATGTTGGAATTGTGCCGGATTTATCCCCCTCGGCATCTGCTCCGTCAAGGTCTCCCCCTGTTGCAGGTTTCCCGATAACAGCATTAACACCGGTCTCGTGGACTGGTATTTTGCCGACGCCCAGGGCTGCTGTCCCGTCGGGCCGACAGTCAAATCCCGCTCCGGCGGGTTCGTTGCCTGAGGCAGTACCCGGAGGACCTGATGGCGAGGTATCGGGTTCGGAGTCCGTTTATGGGGACCGAGCCTTTTTTAGTGGATTTGGCTTTTGGGTCGGGTTGACGATTTTAATGATTTAGAGTATTCATATTTTGAACTTTCATAGTTTCATATGTATTTTTATTTTAGAGATAAGTAGTGTATTTATTTCTTAAAAATTATTTATTTTTAAAAAATATTAAACATTTTAGCCTGCTTAAATTTTTTTAAATTTTTTTTCTTTTATTATAACTAATTAAAACGTTATAAGTATACTAATATTATTAAAAAAATCATAAAAAAGCATTTGTGTATGAATATTAAATTCCTACGTATGAGTATTTATTATTTATTAACTGTTATTATATCTAGGAGAACTTGATGGAGATAAGTTTTTGATAAATTTATGTTTTTTTTATTATAAAAAAAATTGATGATGCAAAATTTATTGTGATGTTCTTAAAGATATTCCTTTGTGTAGGATTTTAAAGGTTTTTTTTTTTCCTTTGAATTCAAGTATTATGTAATGCATTTTAACGTTATGGTCAAACTCGAGTATAATTCGATCAAATTACTAAATTCAAACTTGTTAACCCAACTCACATAGTTTAATTAAAACTTTAATTAATAAACATTTATTACTTGGAGTGGTGAGGATGGAGATAATCATTAGCTAAGCTCATGGTGGGCTGGGCGAATTAAGTGTTATCGGGCTTAATATAATCAACATACTTAACAGCAAGCTGGACTGAATCTATAATGGTCAACAACTTTGGTCTTCATGCACCGAAAACTTGTTCAAGTTTTATGCAAGTTATGTTTCTTTTGAAAAAAAAAATTAATTTCCGTAAATGATTTTTAAAAATGGTTTGATGCACAATAAAGTTATTCAAATATCCAACAAAAATAATTTTTGATCAATGAAAATTTTAACTATTTAATTTTTAAAAAAACCCTTTAATTTTATAATATAATCAAATGATATCGTTCTCAACAAATTTATCCTGATGATGCATTGCATACTAATTTTTATCAAATAAAAAAAACAATATAGGAGTTTGATTGGTCTCTAACCTATTGTGATGAGTTCCAAAGAATAATCTCACCAGGGACGGATCCCAAAAGTTTGGTTATGGAGGCAAAATATGAAGTATGTAATTCACGTTTAAAAATTATTATCCAATACTATAAATATTATGGACGGTTCCGAGATTTAAGGAGTCTAAGGTGATTATTAAATTAGAAACTCTTATTCATAAATTAAACTGTTGATTTTTTTTACTATGATTATATGAATAATATAAACTTTTAAAATATATATCATTATCGAAGTTATAAAAGTATTTTTTTTGTTTACTACCGTCAAAAGTTAGGCCAACATAAGATGAACCCTAAAGGTCCTAAATTTAATCTAATTTTTATGGGCTAAAGACTCAGATCTCACTTGTCTGGCATTGAGACAAACACTGATGATTAGTACTGTTTAAGTTAAGATTAATAACATAAAAGCCTAAAAAAATATAAAATTATTATATAATCAAGTTAAACAACTTTTAAAATTCATATAATTAATTTAACACTAATATAATTAGTAACATGTTTATCACAAACAATATAGGATAGTAAATTATATTACTAATTAAATTTAATTATAATGATATAAATATAATATAAATAATTAAATTTAAAATGTGTATATATAGCTATATATATTTACGTATTATTAAAAGTTATAATTTTAATACATATACATATATATATATATATATAATGACACTCCACCCTAATTCCACCCCTGAATCTCATATCAGTTGGGACGAACTTTGAGATCATCCTAAAGAGGTAAAGGTAGCTCCTATGCACCTTATCACAAATACGTTTTGATGGATCGCGATACATTAAAAACAAGGCGTACGGGTGAGATCCAAAACGAACAATATTATGACTATGAGTATTTTAGTTGAAGTTCAACATTTTGTATGATAATAAACCTAATTTAACGAGAAAGCCATTATCACAAATGCGTATGAGAAGTCATTTTGAAAGTATTAAGTCAATAATATACCAAACTTCACAAATCATTAAATATTACATATTTTTATGGTGTTAAAAGAATAAACCATATGTGAACAAGAACAAACTCATGTCCTATTAGATAAATAATTATTTATATTCGTACGCTAGAGAATAATATTATTCACAAACATGTTAATATTTTTGTGAATTCACAATTAACAAATCAATTAATATATATAAAAATTATTTTTTAATAAATAATTATAACAAGTATGTACTTTTATTTTTTACTTAAAGTACATAGTTAAATCTATTAAATAATAAAATGTGATGACCAAGTAATTATATTTTTTTGAGAGAAGTCATCTTGAATTTTCTTAACGTATTTTTTTATTTTAATATTATATTGTTGAATGTTTATAGCAATGTATGTGAAAACTGAAGTTCAGGATTCAGTGATTAATGAATAATAATTATTATAATTAAATATATTTGATTATATGTAACTAATGTAGGCATTTGAGATGTTTACATTTCATGGTTATTTATGGATTTGACGTCGCTTCCATTTAAAAAAGGAAAAAGAAAAAAAACGTTCAACATTTTCATGACCTGACCTCCTTCGTAATACAAGAATCTAAGAAGTAACAAAAAAGAAAAAAAAAAAAAAAGGGAGTTTGGTTGTTATTATTATGATTATTATTTGGTCTTTTACTTGAACACTCGCGATCCTTTCCTTCTCTCACTCGTGCTTCCAGCTGGAATAACGTTGGAAGGAAAAGAGGCCAACACGCGTTTGCGCCTGTCGGTGGAAGCATCAGTGCCTTGCGTGGTTCCCACGTGGGTCCCCCTGGCCAGCCTGGCGAGGCACGTTACGCCGCAGTGCAGCTGTCTTCGGGGCCCACTCATCCTGCCGCAACACCCAATCTGCCCTTCTACCTTCCTCTGAACTCCGAAACTACCCTTTCCCTCCTTCAACGGATCTTTCTCGAGCAACGGCCGCCGACTCATGTGCCGACACAACACTGATTACGGAGGAGAGCGATCGGAGAAGGCGGCTATGACCAGCCAGTCAATCGCATCGTGGCCGTCCGATCTGATAAGAAGCAGGTAGGGAGTACTATGTACTTAAGCACAGGCAATTGAACGTGAATATAATATTATATATATATATATTCTGACACGACACTTTCAATTGACTGATACTTTAAGACATATATATATATATATATTGCTCTTGTATTTTGTAATTTTCTCCTGAGACTTATTTATTTATTTATTATGTGTTTAGTTGGCCTTTACGATGCTTTTATTCCAACCAAACATTATTGATGAGAAAACGTACTGCCTATGCCAATTAAAACATTTGTTATGGGGGAAAAAAAAAAGAAAAAGAAAAAACCACACGACAACTAAAAATGATCTAAATTAAATATCCATTTTAGCTTTAAATAAGAAACAGATTAGACTGCAATGCTTTTTTTTCGACGGGGTTTAACCGTTTAAGTAAAGTCGCGTGATTAGTATCATAAAATTGGGTGCGGGGTTGTTCAACAATAAACGACGCCAGCAGCGCAGGCATAAACAAGGCACCAGGAGGATACGTGGGACACACACGCGCGCGTGCAGGCACTCGCCGGCGGTGGACAAGCGCTTCTGCAATGTGTGGCCCCACTGGTGTAACAGAAGATGGTTAATTATAAGGAAAAGCCGCATCGGCTCTTTGATTTTATGGTATGTTATTTTATAGTGGTTCGATTTTGCATAAATACGATTAAAAAAAATAAGATGATAAATAAATAATTTATTTAATTTGATTTATTTATTTATTATTTTATTTGTTCTAATTGAAAAATTGAACCATTAAATTACTATAAAATTTTACAGATATAAACCATGTAAATATACAATCTAATGAATTAAAACAAATTAAAATAACATATTCAAAAGCTAATTTTTTATTAGGAACGGTTTTGAGTCCGCCTCAAAAGCTAATTTTTTTTGCCAATTGGCCAATTTTTGTTTTTATTGGATTTATTTATAGTATTTTCTTAACTGTTTATTCCTTAATCTGTTTGCATATTTGTGTATTTTTTCGGATCATATGTTATTATTAATTCCATGGAGGAATTTTTTTAATTGAAATAATTCTATTTTTAAAAACAGTATTTTTAAAAATTAATAATGAAACCCATAACGTTTCGTGCAAAAATAATTTAATTCAATCAGAATAATTCAACTCCTAAAGTTTATAGGTAAAGATAATTTATATCATAAACTTTAAACCCAACAAATTAGATTATTCAAATGTTTATAAAGGATTTTTAAAAAATCATTATTTAATGATTTTTCACGATAAATGCTAATATTACGTCATTTGCATCTGTATTATGATGCGTACTCCAAAAGAATACACAGTTAAATCTCTGGAACAACTTACGCCATTTCCAGCAGCTTTTTAAACTTAATTTTCAGAGGAAAAAAAAAATATAAAAAGAGTACAATAAAGATAAATAGCATTTTGTAGCTATTTTAAACTATTTTTTTTACATGTCGACCCGGAAAATAAGAAAATACTTTAGTTAGTTATGGTAAAAACTAATAATAAAATAATAATTTTATTTAAAATATTTAATAAATACATCTGAAGAAATTATTATGTACACGAAAACAAAAAATTAGATAAAACAGTAATGTCATGTGTTATCGTGGTTATATAATCGGTTGGATAACTTTAATGATTTGATAATATATCAATAATTTATGAACCTAACACATTATTCATGATTTTAAGCACAAATAAATAAATAATGAAAATTTAATCTTAAAAATAGAGAATTTGTTGGAGTATTTTTTTAAAGGTTTTTTTTTTTTTTATAACAGAGAGCGTCTTCCAATTAATCTCAAATATACAAATAAAACGGAAAAGACGTGGAAAGGGAAAAAAAAAAAAAACGCCAGCTAAATCATTTTGATAAGCGATATCATAGAAATGGCATAATACTGAAAGACGTGGAAAAAGAACCCCTGCCTTGCTGGTGTCTATATAAACGACCTGTTTTTTTGTCCATTTACAACAACATACGATACGAATAAATTGTTGCCTTCAGTTTTTGTTTTTGTTTTAATTTATTCCCTGAGTGAGTATGGAAGCAGTGGCACCAAATGTGAAATAATACAAAAAGCAGGGGCAATAATATTCGAGGCCCTGCCACTGCCCCCCCCCCCCAGAGATCTCTTCTACTTACTGGACGCCACTCATTTCCTCAACTCACACACACACACCTGACACCCCCACTCTCTCGTCTCTCTCTCTCTCTGCCCTCTCTCGCCGGAGAACAATGCAGACCTTCCAATCTGCCGCCTTGTCCGCGGTGACGCTCTCCGTCCTCCTCTTTTTCGCTGCCGTGGGCGACGCTCACAACATTACCCGCATCCTTCAGAAATTCCCGGAGTTCTCCACCTTCAACCACTACCTGACGGTGACCCACCTGGCGGCGGACATCAACAGCCGCGAGACCATCACCGTCTGCGCCGTCGACAACTCCGCCATGTCGGATCTCCTTTCCAAGCACCACCCCCTGCTCGCCCTCAAGAACATCCTCTCCCTCCACGTCCTCCTCGACTACTTCGGCGCCAAGAAGCTCCACCAGATAACCAACGGCACCGTCCTCTCCGCCACCATGTTCCAGTCCACCGGAGAAGCGTCCGGCAACACCGGGTTCGTCAACATCACCGACTTGAAGGGAGGCAAGGTTGGGTTCGGCCCGGAGGACAACGACGGCAACCTCGGATCTGTCTACGTCAAGTCCGTCCAGGAGATCCCGTACAACATCTCGGTGATCCAGATCAGCCACATCCTGTCGTCGCCGGAGGCGGAGGCCCCTACCCCCGCCCCGGAGGAGCAGAACCTCACCGCCCTGATGTCCACCCACGGCTGCAAGGTCTTCGGAGACACCCTCGCCGCCTACCCCGACGCCGCCAAGATCTACTCCGCCAGCGTTGAGGGCGGCCTCACCGTGTTCTGCCCCATGGACGACGCCTTCAAAAAGTTCATCCCCAAGTTCAAGAACCTGACGGCGGACGGGAAGGTGTCGCTGCTGCTGTACCACGGCATGCCGGTGTACGATTCCGTCTCGATGCTCAAGTCCGGCAACGGCGACATGAACACGCTCGCCACCGACGGGGCAAGCAAGTACAGGTTCGAGGTGCAGAACGACGGCGACAAGGTGACGCTGAAGACCAACGGCGAGATGGCGAGCATCACCGACACGATACTCGACAAGCAGCCGCTGGCGATGTACTCCATCGACAAGGTTCTGTTGCCCAAGGAGCTCTTCAAGAAGGCCGCGTCTCCGTCGCCGTCTCCGGCGCCTTCTCCTGCACCGGAGGCCCACTCCCCTGCGAAGAAGCCGAAGAAGGGCACGAAGGCTTCGCCTCCGTCGGACGACTCCGACACGCCGGCGGCCTCTCCCGATGGTGATCCGGCGGACCAAAGCGCCGACTCTAGCGTCGCCGTTAGATTTGACGGCGGATGGGGATTCGTCGCCGCCGCGGTTGTCAGCCTGTGCCTTGGACTGCTGTCGGTTCTTTAAAAGCTTCCATTTTTTTTTCCTCCATTTCCTTTTTATTTAATTATTTCTTTTTTAGATTTTGGTTTTTGTTCTTGAAGCTCGGGGATTTTAAAAAAAAATAATTATGCCCTGGTGGGGCCCTATCTGCGGTACAAATTAAACTTGTATTTTCTGCGACTGTGATATATATTTGTTTTTTTTTCTCGTTTTTCTTACGTATTTATTTTTGTAAACGCGTATGTAATTAATTTGTCATTTGGTGATGTTTGTTTTAGTGTACCACTTCACTTCACGTTACTCGGTTGACGTGTGTTTTTCCTCCCCCACTCACATTTGTGGTTCGATGTATGAATGTGATATGATGCAATGGACGTTTAGATTGGATCCTTAAAATATTCACAGAAATGAAAATTTCAAATCTCCTGTCGATAGAAGATTTTCGTGC
Source organism: Taxillus chinensis (assembly GCA_023512835.1). NCBI lineage: Eukaryota > Viridiplantae > Streptophyta > Magnoliopsida > Santalales > Loranthaceae > Taxillus > Taxillus chinensis. The sequence goes on along the minus strand of CM042090.1, from coordinate 24,232,452 downwards.
CGTTCTTTCCGGCTTTGGTGTCCCCACACCCCTCGTGGTCTTCAGTGCAGTCCTTTTTGGTCCATGTGCATCTAATATGATGATGAGCGAAAAAAAGTGTTTTTTATTGTAGTTTCAAAATGTCACAGCAATAGAATTATATAAAATGTTATAATAACTTACTTCGCATTGTAATTTGCATTGTAATTTGTAGAGAAGATCCTTGTGCTTTCAAATCATTTGATAATATTTAATAATATTTAAAGAATCATTGAAATGGCCACGAATAAAAACACATGAAAACAACAAATAATTTGGCTGACTTTTCGGCAAACGAAACCAGAGAGGTCAAAATTAAATTAGAGGACTGGACCATCCATTCAAGTGGCACTATATAACACAACGCTAGGGGTGATCAAGAACCGAATTGAACTGTTTGGACCGAAAAAAGTTGATTTTTAAAATTATATTGGTTTATATTGGTTTTTATTTTTGGAGAATTAATACTATTGGTTCGGTTTACGGTTTTGGGGGTTTGGTTAACCGAACCGACCGAACAGACGTTACCACTTTGACACGTCGGCACTTTTCGCTTCTCAATTCCCACGCATCCCTTAGTTTTGCGCTTTCTCAAAGTAAAAAGGCCAAAGGTTGACATTCTCACTTCCCAATTCCCACTTATCTCTGTCGGATCTACTCGTAGAATCGTAAACTTGGCCGATTGGTGATAATGTTTCAGAATTAAAATGAATGTATTGTTTATTTAACGTTAAAATTCAAAAATCGATTCAAACCGATGAACCGAACCGAATTTTTATGCACCGAACCGAACCAAAACCGATGGTTTTTTAATATTTATTGGTTGATTTTGGTTTGGATTTTTTTCAAACCGAATGTCATTGGTTTGGTTTAAAAATTATATACAAACCGACCAAACCGACCGATGCTCACCCCTACACAATGCGGCATAATAAGACCGGTGAGATGATAACCTCCGATCAAGCTAATTGTAACCAATATATATAGTTGGTGAAGCATTCATTGCATTTCAGGGTACTAAGTTACTGCAAAAGGCCTTTCGGGGACTCGTGAAACATTATTACGATTCAGATCCGCTTCAATTATAACTTGTGCAAATCTCTTGGCATTCACAAATGTTGTATCAACTTCGAGATCTTGGCTAGATTATCACCCACTTCCTCGGTATTTCTTCGTATGATACGATTCAATGTAATAAAGTATTTAGAAAATGTGAGAGTTATTAGCATTAATCGTGTTATATGATCTGTTTCACAAGCACTAGTTGAATTCAACCCAGTTAAATTTGACTCATATATCAATGATGTCATACACTAGTGATGTCAAGTTTAATGTCTATTGATTGTGTTGACATAAATTCACTACATCAGCTTTTCTGTATTCTATTGTATCATATTACATAGACACATACACATATATTTACTTTTTAGGAACAACGTTCCCATCATCATTTGCTTGCACATCAATGTCGTTCTTATCTAAACTTTTATTTGATATATAACTTTTTGCAGTTTCTAATTTCGAGTCGCTAATACCTTCACGACGTGAGCAATTACTTGAGATATTGACAACATCCTTGATAAAACCCAATAAATGTCGTTGCTCAAACACTACAACAGAAGAGGATCCCGTAACTATATCCGCAGGCTAGTTTGGACCTACTTGACTTGTTGAGGGCCCAATATCCGAATACATTTCAGAGGGATCCTCAATTAATCGAGGCCCATTAAGACTAAGTTAAGGGCCCAATATCCGAACACATTTCAAAGGGCTCCTCAATTAATCGAGGCCCATTAAGACTAAGTCGATGGCCAAAATGATGATCTAAATCAATTGATGTCTCGCCAAACCCACCTATCACAAGTCTACTTTCGGAATGGGCCATCGACAATGATCTCGCACAGCCTAATTATGGAACGGGCTCTGATGGTTGTCAATGCCATACACAAATATAATGAGGCCCATACTTTTTATTCAATATCTTCACCAAAGGGCCTATTCCCTTGGCATATCAGCTGAGACATATCGCAAGAACCCAAGCATCTTGCAATAACAAATACCAACATGAATGCTTGGAGTTTTCTAACTTATAGCGAACAATCCATGGTATCTATTTCTCATTTGCCGAGCAATACCCATTACCATAATATGTTAACTTGCAATAACAATCTACTGGAATGACATAATACGCTTGCAAACCATCTGCACTATCTAATCACTTGTCTATAACCTCCAATCACACGTACCCCTGAGCATTAGGTGGACACAAAGCCGAATATCGAACTAATATTTTGTCAATTTTCATGCTTCTACCACTAAATTTCATATGAATTTTATCAAAGAGATTTGGCAAAGAAAGTTCAATTCTTTCATAATCATTCGAGTTTACACCTTCGATTATTCTCGTATGTAAATCACCCATATCCATTACAGAACACAATCAACCTATATTATATTAAATAACTATTACGAAACTGAATTTCAACTCGAGTGTATAATGAGATGGACTCTCATTGACAATACCAACAACCAAATATAATGCGCCTCTTGCTATTCTATTAGTTGGCCCAAATAACACATTTTGATAGTCGGTCCCAATATTTGTATCAATCCACTTATCAACTAACTCAATATGACATTTCACATGCGAGTCATTTATACCACCTTCTAGTGATAACTTCATCCTTTGAATAATTTGAAACAAATCATCCATGTCACTTCGCATGGTTTAAGTTTTAGGACTAGCCGACCCAATAAACGAGAATAATTCGAATGAATCACTGATAACATTGTGTTGTGTTAAACCAGAGAGATCCAAATTAACATTTGATTGGAAACTCATTTAAAAATGTTATCAAAATATAACTTAAATTGTTGTCACACATTCCCGAAAGAAAAAGGTTATATATATAATAAGTAATAGACTTCAAAATGTCATTTTAAATCAGGATAAACTTACACTTTGACTGATTTATTTACAATTGCGGGTTTTCTTATAGCCTTCTCTCATATTCGGCCATCACAAATGACCTTTTTGAGAATAATCATGGGCAAAGAAGGTGAATTCACCAAGCAAGATCAAGATATCTCTAGGTTATGCAGATTTCAGGTGGAAAAATAAAAAAAAAACATATGAGAAGTAAAGTCAAGGATATTTTAATACAATTACACGAGATTTTGAAAAGTAAAATCTATACTAGTTACCAAGAAAGATTCAGATGCTAAAGATTCGGGTTTGTCTACTATACCAATTATGAGCGTATGAAGGTGACAAGTATTATACGCTTGTAAATGACCAAAATTGTTCTTACAAATGTGCATAGTATTTTAACGGCCAAATTAGAAGAATTGTATCAAAAGGACATACGCAATCAATCCTTTTTAAAAGAACAGCTTCACATCCTACGAATAAAGGAAGGGTCAGGTCAGTCACAAGGCAACGATTCAAATATTTACACTGCACATTCAAGACCACTGTAAATTTCAAGTCACCAATGGCCCGAGAGAGTTTCGTATCATATGTTCTCGCCTTCAATTTTCAAGTCACATTAGAAACCACGCGGCCTGTGCTATTGGCGAGTTCAGCCAGAAGTACACCCTGAAGCACAAAAACTAAAATGACAATGCACGCTACAGATCACAGAGAGTATTTGTTTTGGTAGCAGACCTTCATCAGGGTTCATCATAGATGCAAAAATATAAACCAAGATAGGAGTTTCTTGTTTAACAGGTAGTACCTATCGGCATCAATATATTAGCTCATGTCTCGGCTGTTTAGATAGAAGTGGCTTATTGGATCTTTGAATGCAGATGTTATCGGCCGGGGTGTAAATCCAGCATAATTTCCATCAATTTTTGCCGTGCAAACATCAATAATGCACTGGAAAAGCTCATGCTTCTTAACAAAAGGTTGAGCCTTGAATTCTTCAAATGGCATCCACTATAAAGAACAAAATGAAAAGAGAATTCTGTATGAATTTTCGGAAAACATAGTACACAGTTAAGTCTTATAATCTATTGCATCAGGGTGCTTAAAAAAATGCAAATTCCTTTAGATGAAAATTCAAGAAGATTAACTGTTTTTAGAAAAAACATTTTATTGGCAATGCCTGATGAGACTTTAAAGCAATATCTGCAGTTCTGCTGTGTGCAAATAAAATACCAAGTCATAGACGAAAAAACTAGTAACAGTGGTCAAACAAAATTTACCTGGGCATCCTCAATCTCTAAATCCTGTTTCTGGATGTCAAAGGAGATTGGATGCAACATGCACAGGAAGAATAGATCTGATTTCTCAAAGAATGACCTATGAGATTGCCTGTAATTTGTTGCATGTAATACAACAAGAAAAATCAGGTCTCCTTGTTTCCCCGCCCCTAAAACAAAGGCAATTGATATTTGAGGATATGGCCACACTTTACCTGAATCCTAGAATTTCAACAAATTCAGTGTCGATCTGAAGTCATGAAAAAGCAGCCGTTTCAATAAATATTGATGCCATTGGAAAGTAAACTTATAAAGAATCAAAGGAGAAATATGCATGGGTAAAGCACATGCATGTCACGCACCCCTGTCTCTTCTTTTACTTCTCGCACTGCTCCCATAAAAAGCTCCTCCCCCTGTAGTTAGACAAACCCAATTTACTAATAAGGAAAACGGGTGCTTTACATTACAAAAACGAATTACATAGTTTAAGTGAATACCTGCTCAACAATTCCAGTAGGGATCTTCCAAATACCTGTTCCTTGGAATCTGCCACACTTTTCCTGGACTACTAGGAGCTAAGAACAAATAAAATTGTAGAATCAAAACCACAACAGATCTGAACGTACAGCTGAATTGGGCAACCAGCTACTACAATATTTAGTTATTTCAAGAGGATATGAGTGAGAAGATAAAACACAACATTGCTTGGTTTAGTCAAACGAGTATTTTTAAAAGTAAACTAATGGCTGTCAGAAAGTGTAACAGAATTATATCGTGTGGACCCTTGCATACAATATCATAGAAATTCTCAAACATAATTAAAAGAGCTTCTTCTTTTTTGTGCATTTTGTATTTTGCATTCTTTGATAAAAATTAAGGGACCTAGACATCTTCATTAACGCAATAAAGTGAGTTTGTTGACTACGCCTGTACCCATAAATTAAGGATATACTTACTATCATTACTATACTCATTAGAAGCAGTAACAACTATGGTACCTCTCTCTTAGAATTCATAACAATAGAACCAACACCAACGCGGTGAGAAGCATTTGCAGGGATGGTATTGTCTGTTTTGGGAATCCAATGCACAAGCATTAGGTAATTTGGCTCTGCATGGTGATACCGAAATCCCTCCTGCAACCAACAAAACAAATGTATAACTAAATGTATTAATTAAACGTCATTTTGGTGAGAGTAAAGCATGCTGTCTAGTAGCATATTCGCCTTCCCCTAATTATTATTTTAAAAAATCTTATTTATTGTATGAATATGCACAATATTCATCAAGATTAATTGTAAAGCATGAAAGGGAAGGTAATTACCCTAAAACAAATTTCAGAAACAACTTCACATCCCAATCCTAATTTCAAGTTAAGACTGCCCATGCAGGTTTTAAAGCTGAGTAAAAGCAACTCAAAATAGGACCCTTAATTAATGCATAAAACTTTGTATTTTTTTGTTCTCCTGGAGTTGAGTACTGCATGGAAGTCCATAGTTAATTTTTGTAAGTCTCCCGTTTTCTTCTTTTTATTCTTTATTTTCTCAGCCGGCGTATGGGGGGTTCTAATGGATATAGTTACATATTATACACGTGGCAGGTTTGGACTTGCTAGTCCAAATTTAAGCAAAACAGTAAGCCATTACACTTACTACAGAAAAAGTAAAACAGTAAAACAGCAAAACAGTACCTTAACAGCTGCTTCAACAAGATTTACAAGTCCAATGGGCAATTTAATCCACACTCCCTTCTTGCCCTGCAGTTTTCATAAACAAAACAAAGAAAAGCTGAATCTCAACGAACATTTTGACCTTTATTTATTTTTGGCTAGTTATCAACAGGTTATATTAATATGATGATGTATGCATTCTGCGGAAGATAACAGAGTGATTACAGAAAAACGCATCAGTAGTTATGCTTGATAGAATGAATGACGGAAGCTCCAACAACCCAAAAAAAAAAAACCATTTTGGTGTAATGATAAACACCTGTCTGCTCCATTGCGATAAGGAAACTCTGAGCAAATTCAAAAAGACCTCGGAGTCCATAGGGTCCGTCACGTCCACGATGACACCTCCGTGCACATCCTCCAAAGCAGGGAATGTTTCTGTGTTTACATCATTGTCACAAATCACTTGGTCCACAAGTCCAGGGACAATTTTGTCGCCGCCGTTGCTGGACATTTGATCTTGAAATCTGAACAAACCCACGAAAACAGACAACCCAAGATCAAACTTTGGGCCGTCGGAGGAAGAGAAATTCGTAGTAATGAAGCACATAACGAACTCAAATAAGGCTTCTAATTAGAACAACTCATCCTCGGCTGCTCTTTTCTCATCACTCCATGGTTTATCCAACCACCACACGAGGGCCAATTTAAAACCTCCATTTATACGATTTTGTTTGATTTCTGAGCACGCAAAGATGGTGGTCAGTGAAATGGATGGGTCTTCACTGAATTTCAACTGTGTGTCTGTCAACTAACTGTGCCGTTTTTCGTTTCTTTTATGGGTGTTCCACATCAACATAAATTTCGACAGAACTTTGATTCTACGGGCAAACATGGATCACAAAAACAAACAAACAAACAAACGATAACACAACTTTTATTTATTTATTTATTTATGAAATTGCGTGATTCCATTTCCACGCCACTTAGTACATCACGGGCGAAACACATACGCTTGCAGTTAAATCTAAGACATAGCAAATCACAAAGACGTTCCATGAACCATGAAGAACAACGGAGATTTACCTAATGGCGCGGAGAGTTTAAAGGCCTGACTAAGGAGCTTTCGATGATCCACAGCTAAAAAGAAAAATTAGTTATTAGGGGCGTTTGAGACCTCATATCCGTCCAGCACTTGTAAAACTGTTCAGACACTGGCTATGGCCATCTCGATTCTCGAACCTCGAATCACGATCGGAGGACAGACAGGACATGTGCTGTGCAGCTGTGCTCTAATCTAATCTAAGTGGTGTCGGTGCAGCTCTGCTCTAATCTAATCTAATCTAAGTGGTGTCGGTGTGGCTGCGGTGACGTCATCCGATTTTACCTCGTTCAAACTAATCCTTGACAATTGACATTACTTGGCTAAGTTGATTCAACAAAATTTATATGATAAACTTAAAAAAATTTATTTATATAATAAGTTTTTATTTTTTTTCCAATAATAAGTTTTTATTTATATAATAAGTAATTTAAAATGTACTTCTATAAATTATTTTTTTAAGAAACTTTAAAATTTTTAAATTACCAATAATAACCTTTCATATCATAAGTCATGCACAGGAGATGGGGATGGAAGGAGGATGTCAAAATGGCGTGTCCCGTTTAGGCCTGGGTCTCCACTGGCCAAGAGTCCTCATCCGAAATCGCATACAGCAGGAGAAGAATCCCATTCAGGAAGATTCCCTGTTCGACCCCCAGCACATAATCAGATCCAACATCGGACTCTCAAAGCCACTGTCGCGGGAGGGGGGGGGGGGGATCATCTATATTCATCAAACGACAGAAAAGAGATGGGAAAGAAGTAAAGGTGAACAAGAATGGAGGAAAAAGGGAGAGGAGAGGAAGATACCAATAAACTTGGGAAGTTGACACCAATTCCAGTGGCCATATATGGAAATGTAAGCTCTCAAGTGTTCATCTTCATCCTCACTCGAGGCTCCTTTCTTCATACCATTATCGTCGTACCAGGGCTCTTCACCATACCTTCCCTTCGAATTCATGATTGGATGGAGGAAAGGGATTGACGTAGATTTTGTGGGGGGGGGGGGGGGGGGGGTATTCTTATACTATTTATATCTATTTTAGTATTCTTAAAAAGAATATTTTCATTGTATTTTTTTAATCGATAAAGACACAAAGAGAGAAGGTATTGCTAAGTTTTTAACCTTATATTACGATTAGGAATTTCAAAAGCGTTTGATTTTATTAATTTTTAATGACTACTATAAATATTATACATATAGATTATATATATAAATTTTTATATATATTGGTAAATTGGATTTAAGTTAACACAAACGGCAAATTTTTGATAAAACTTTCATATCAAACTATCAAATATAAAAATTTATTTTGAATCCAAATTAATTAAACACAAACTAAATAATTATATAAGGATTTAATTTTTTATTAAACTTAACAATCAATACATAAAACCCAACATTTATTAATATTATATAACGACTATGGGTATAAAATTACAATTTCTATGTTTACAACGTCGTGTTTATCATATAACCCAAACATTTATTAATATTATGACATTACTTGTTTGTATTGGTAAGATTATTATTATTTTTATACATAAATCTAAGAAGAAAAAAAACCAAAGTGAATAAATATGCAAGTTGCATAAAAGTTTTAGATAATTTCTCTACTCTTTTGCATAGGTTGAAACACACACCATATAGGATGATACCTTATCACATTTAATTTCCTCTTAGCAAATGAATTTAGAAAAAAAAAATTAACACCACATTATTTTTAAAAGAAAACAAAGGTAAGTTTATTATGTAAATGACATCATCTTTGGGTCAACCGATTAAAACTATATGACAAATTTTTCAAGCTTATGCAAGGGAAATTGTTAAATCTCATTTTGTCTAAATTGAATATTTATATTTATATTTTTAATTTTCCTTATATTTTATTTACACACACACATGTATATATGTTTGTAGTCTCTATCTTTTTTCTTTCTAAAATGTCAAAGTTAAAGGTCAATTGTTAATACTCGAGCTGTTGCTCCGGATCCAATCCGGGCATGTCTTTTCTATTTCTAACCTTTTTTTTAGTACATTCAATTGGATTCTTGATTTGATTAAACCATCACATTTTCATTATTGCCTTTTCATATGAGATTAATGATAAATTTGAAGATTTATTAGTTAAGTAATTTTCGGATAAAGATTGCATTTTGGATCAAAACTTCTTTTAGATTGAGACTTTATTTGGTTCATGTTATATAATACAAGACTTAAGTTTACTTTTGGAGTATAAGACTTAAAACAAAGAAAGCTAAATGTAGCAAATTTTTTGTGTACCACTTGAACGTTGCTTCACGAGATTTTCAAGTTTGGTTATAAATGCTTCATACTCATGTTTTATCCTGGAATTATTATTTTGGTTGATTTGGTCATTTTATTTATATAAGAGACATAATTTATCTCATATTTCTTTTACATTTTATCACTTATGAACATCAGTAAACAAATTATGATCTAAAACAACATAAAGTTCAAAGTATATAGATCTTTCATAGTCAGTCCACCTTTGTCATCATGAACTACAAGAACAAAAAAAAGCCTTTTCAACTCTCTCGCTCCCATATATATATTCATTATGTAGATCAATGTGTGCTATTTTTTGTAGCTTCCACCATTGAAAGTATTCCTTGTTACACATGGGAGCTTGATTAAAGTTGTTGGTGTGAGGAATATTGTTGTTACCACACTTTTCTTTATATTTGTTGTTATTGCTGCTATCTTTGGGGTTGTTATCACCCTCTGTCACCATAACATATTTATTTGGAAAAATAAAAATGTACTTTGATACCAATTGTAGGTCTCAACACATGGTGTAGAGGGATTACATAAACAAAAAATGACAATTGGTAAAAAAATCTCGTCACTCTAATTTATGAAGTGTAAATCTTAAAAAAAGAAATAAAGCTAAAAATTAAGTATTATTAGTTGTAGATATTGTTTTATAACAACAAAATTGATTTGTTGTGCTTACAATAAAAGGATATACTAAATGATAACAAAACTATAATAAGAAGATTAACCACTAAATTAAGATAACATAATAACCTTTTTTTACTTGTAAGCTCATATATATTAAATTACAAATACTAACTATATATATACCCATATTTTGAAAACATATGATTCTGTCAGTATCTTATCTTATAAAAATGATAACTTGTATAAAATCTTCACAAATCTTTGTTAAAATTAATATTGTTGTACACATCATTTATTTTTTCCGTATAAGAGTTTTGACATAGACTTACTTAACACTTAATCACTAGGATATCGATTCTGATTTTTTGACTTATATCAAATAAGTTAAGTTACAAAGAGAGTTCCTTATCTTCTCTTGAAGGTGTATTGTCTTGGATTTCATCTGTATGACGAATATTCTCTTTGAACCTTACTTCAATTTGTTCTTATGAGACTTGTATTGGACTTTCTTTCTTGAGATTAGGATTTTTTTTTAAATATTATGTCTAGTCTTTTGTACCAAAACTTGTACCGAAACTTTTCTTTTGATACTTAATATTAAAACTTTATTCCGATAACTAGTTTGCTAACCTCTGGGCCACTATCTTTTGAAGTGGCCAAGAGGTTTGATCTCTCTTATCCCCTATGTGATGCTTTAAAACTTATGCAATCAACATAATGTAAAGTGCATAAAAGAAAGAACATATGAATTTATATGTTTTTGTCAATGTAACTTACTCCATGGTTATAGAGCTTATAACTCACACCAAAACTATCTGTTATATAAGGGGATTACCAGTGTCTTGTCTTATTTCACTTACAAGTTACAAAACATTGAGGCTATAACTTCTTTTACAAAACAAATAAGACTTTAAGCAATAGACAAATTCACTCAAATGAAAGAAGTCCTAACCATATAAGTTTAATTGGCAGGGATCTAATAATCTATCTTAAATATGTTCATCTTGGCCTCAAAGACTAAGTTGCTTGATTAAATATTTATTAAATATGTTAGCTATTTTTTGAGACTATCCACTTTTAACCTAAGATTTACAACTCAAACGTGCATTTTAACAAAAATTAAGTTTTGTAATATCTTAATTATTTTAGTTTCAAAATTAAGTATTGCTTATGTGTTTGTTTCTCAAAATTTTAATTATGTTTAAGTATTTATTTGAAAATTATAGAATACAAAAGTTAAAAATATAATTAAATAATATTATCAAAGAATTTTAAAAATAATTATGCATAAACACAATTTAAAATCAATAAATAATAATAAAATGTTGATATGTGATTTCAAAATAATAAAAATACAATTTTAAATAAATTCGGGTAAGTATAATTATAAATAATAATAATAACTTTTTAATGACTTCTATAAATATTCCAAAATGGTTAACGGTGAAGTTATAGAAAAAATATATATGTTGTCTTGGTTAGAAAGCTTGATAAAAGAATTATCAATAATATATCCCATTGATAATTTAATTTTTTAAATGAAAATAATTGGACAATATAGACATCCTTTTAGATTTATTAATAATATCAATGACCTATTTGAAATATCAGTATATATATATATATATGTAATTAAAAAATAATAATATAGATAGTAATATTATAGAATTTCAAAATATTAATTATATATATAATTCAGAACTAATAAGGTTGATAATAGTTTTAATATTAATATCACGTAATATAATTATTAAATATGAAAATAAATTTATTGATGCACGTATTTGTTTTTTTTTTCATTATCCATTGAAATCATGAAAATAATATTAAGATAATTATATGATTGTGTTGAATCTATTTTTTTTACTAACTAATTTTATCCATTTCAATTTATATTAATTTAAAACTACGGGTTAGGCAGGCGGCTATATTATTTTACAATATATATATATATATATTGCTTTATAGTTTTTTCAATTTCAAAAGTTATTTACTTTAAATTTTAACTCTTATTTTGTCGTTTTATTGTTTGTTTTTTCATATCAAATGTTAGAGCGTGTTTGGTTGTAGAACTCAAAAACGCTTTTATGTTTTCGAATACAAAATATGGTGGGCTCAGAGTTAATTTTTGTTGTTTGGTTGATGTTTTCGTTTTCGTATTCAAATGATTTTACTGTTTAAACGATACTCGAAAACGTAATTTCGGAAACACCATTTCGGTGTTTTCAAGCTGTACTCAAAATAGACGGTGGTGCTCTCCAAAATTTGCGTCGTCTTCGTCAAACATAAACGGCCCACGTTCGTCTTCCTCTCTCTCACGCCCTCAAACGATTTCCAGATCTGTCTTCCACTATCTTCCTCTCTCGTGATGGTGTCGTCTTCACCTTCTTCTCCCTCGCGCCCTCAGGTATTGTTGCGTGGATGGGTGTGTTTGATTTTTTTTTCAGCCCATTTTTTTTGGTCTGTGCGTGGATGGGTCTCTGTCTCGCCGGAGGGGCAACTGGAGCGTTTACTCAGGTGCGTTTGGTGGTGATCAAGATGGACACTAGACCAACAAAATCTTGGAGTTAACCAATTTTTGGCTCTTGTTTGCTCGTGCTATTGATTTTTTTTGTCTTGAGAAATTACTTCCCAGAGCCCCGAGGACTTGTGTGCGTGTATAATTACTAATTGATTGCAGCTGTTGGGAGTGTCTAATGGGGGCTATTAAAATGGTGGAGGCCAGTGGGAGAGGGAAATTCAGACCCTAGGGTGAGTTGAGCGCGCTAGGATAAGATGATGATACCCGATGAAAATGATTCACTGCAAGCGCGGCCACAGTAAAACCATGGACAGTTTGCACTCCTCGTTCTGTCATGCATCTTCCGCCTAGGGAAGCAGTTTTAAAATGGAATTGACCTTTTGTGGTGGCGTTTTCTCTCCGTAATGCCCGTGTTTCGTTGTTTTTATATTGTGGAGTTGCAGGTCTCTGGGCTGTCGGAGGATGCTCGGTGCTGGGAGGGAGTAAAAAAAAACAATAAGCTGAAAACAATGACCAAACAAAAATGATGGGATGGAAACAATTGAAAACAACATTTAAATATAACGTTTAAAAACTATGGAGTATCAAATTTTGAAAACAAAAAACAAAATGAGTACCAAACATGGCCTTACATACTTAGAACACTAGTATCAGATTTCATAAAGAAGTTAATTTTCTTATATTTATGAAAAAATTTATAAAAATATAAAATCATCTCCACAACAGATATTCTATATCTAACTTTTTCCATTGGGGTTGTACAATGTTTTCAAATGTATTGGGAAACACTGTTCACTATATATAATTTAACAATTATATATAAAGTTTTTTCTCATCTCTCTTTTGCACATTTACCATAAAATTTACTTTTATTTCATATTAAATTATAGAAAAATTTATTATTAAATAAACAAAGTAATATAAATATTATTTTAATAATATATAGAGATATTTAAAGAATTTATTGTGGTGTATATTTATATAAAGAAGTAAAAAGATATTTAAACATGTAAATTTAAGGAAAATTGATGAAAAGCTAATGTGAGTGATTATGTACAACTAGCTAGTTTAACAACTTGTTATTCGTATATATATAACTTATTATTGTTTTATGTGTAATAGTACGTACAATTGGAATTATGTAATTGGTACCATGATGGCATAATAATATACCATATCAACAGAAAGGGAGAGAAAAAAGGAAAAAAAATTACAGTCGTACATCAATTATGATTTCATAACGATATTACACAAATAACTTTTGTTATCTTATATATACAAAACTTGTTATTTTATAATTTTATTGATTTCATGTGTTATTTGATAATTAAATTATTTTGTAAATTATAATTAACTCAACAAATTTAAGTAAAACCTAAGCAACATTTTAGGGTATCGATTAAGAGATTTGAAAAAATAATTATTCGTGAAGCCATTACTTTAAAATTGTTTTAAATGTAATTACCTGAATTTAAGACCCATATGAATGGTGTAACAAAAAACTAAAAATCCATTTTGGTTGAAGGTGGATAGCGAGCTAAATTTAAATTTTCATTGCTAATATAAATTAATCCACAAACTCACAAGGATAGTATACGAACTCATTAAAAAAAAACTACACCATTCATCCTATTGACACATGGCCTAAAAAGCAAATTTAAAATCACTTAGAACTAACCAAAATTGGAAATGTTGAACATAGTCATCATAAATTGCTCCTTGAGACTTCACATAACCATATTAATTAACCAATATGTTCATTTGCCTTGTTAGGAAACTATTGTACCGATGATTAATATACACAAAGCACACCAATTTTCTAACGTGATCTCCTATTTTAAATCTCAAAATGGAGGTTTCCCACGCTCTACAGGATGGTGGGATTGTAAGTGGAGAGGGCAGTTGAGTGCATTTATGAGGAGCCATATGTTGTCACAAATTAATGAATTTATGTATTGACCGATTCGAGTCCTTCAATACACTCAAAGATGGCGACGTCACTGTTATTGTCCTTTTGTCATGAATTCAAGTTTTGAAATGAACTACAATTAAAAGTGAAAAATGAAAGAAACTAGATAGCGAGGTTAACAGCTACCCCCTTTTGATAGCTGGAGAAAAGAAAAGGGGTTTGGCAGATAGTATTAGGTTCGCGGTATAAAATGTCAGTGTTTTGCCATTGAGAGACTATCAAAAGACTCATTTAGTGAGAGAGAGAGAGAGAGAGAGAGAGAGAGAGAGAGAGAGAGAGAGAGAGAGAGAGAGAGAGAGATGGAAGGTGGAAATACCAACGGCTATCAAAAGCCGCAGAAAAACACTCATGGTAAGAACATGTATGACTGTATATAATGGTCTCAAAAATACACGTATAGGTACATATACGTGTATATGTGGGGAATATATAGTCATGTAACCACTAATGGTTATTTTAGATGCGAGAAAAGAATATTGATCTGATTTTCTGTTGTGCGCTCGAACATTTTTTTATTGTTTATGTTTGAATAATAATATTATAGGCGCATATTGCCATGCCCTTTGACAAACAGAGAAATCTCCTCTGTCTTGATACAAGCCTCTGTATATATATATTTCCTTTTCAAAAATACCTTCGCGTTTGGTACAAACGTAATTTAAGATTATTTTTAAAAATAATAAGCCCATTTTACCACATATTTGAATTTTTTTTAAATATTTTTTTTTACTTTTTTTTTAAATTTTTATTGCTTAAACCCATCAAATATTATTTTTTAAAAAAATTTAACTTGATTTTTAAAAAACACATTTTCTTATATCAAACAAAATTATTTTAAAATCACAATTTAACACGAATTCCAATCAGAATAAAAAATTAAAACTCATAACAAATAATTTTTAGGAGACTTCCTTCTTAAGTCATCCCAAAAACTATTCCTTTACAAAATTGTCCAATTTTAAAATTGTTATTAAAATTGTTATTAAAATTGTTCTTTAAATTTTAAACATAAGATAAATTTTTAAAATTACCAGACACATAAATCGCGTGCGCATGGTGGCTCATACGTATAATTTAATAATTTATATGATACATGATATATATAGCATAACCGTTATATATATACGTGTTTTGATAAATGTCACCAACCAAATAATGAAATAAATGACATTGTTTGATAGAATATGGGCCATATATTCACAAAATTCTTTCTTTAATTATTATAAAAAAAATTAAAAAGTATAATTTTTCAGTATTTTTATTAAATTATCTCTTTAAATTAATTAAAAAACAAAAATAAATAGTGTGCAGTGAATACTCTTAAATACCAATGAAGGCCCATTTTTATAGTTTAAGTAATTAATTGTGTCGAAAATCATCCCACTTCACCCGGCGATTTGATTTGATTTGTTTTGTTTTTTTGTTTTTGAGGTTGATGCCATTTTGTTTATTGGCCGGCCTTTCAATGGCCGGGTAGTTGGAGTGAGATTCGGTGACAAATATATTTGAGCTGTTCTTTTAGGCGTTACTTTTGTTTTTCTTTTCTTTTTGAATTTTTCTTGACCCCATTGAGTTGGTCTTTCTTAGAGATGGTGCGTGACCGCATGCATTATATTACTTTTGGGGAGCACGTCGTTTTGTGTGTGTTCTCTTCTTCTTTGTTACTTTTCATCCCCGCGATACTTTTTTTAACCTTTCATCGTATCCAATTAGAGTTTAGAGGGTAAGAAAATATTATATCGTTTTGGTGCATGTTTCTTATAAACTATTTCATATTGTTTTTGTCCATAATGTTGTTTTTTAGCTAAAGAAAAGAATCGCCGAGTAATTTGTTTTATTGATCCAGGTTAAAGAATTATACTACAATAATATGTGTTTATTCACACACACACACACACATATGACTCGAGTCGTCTCTTTGTTAATTTGTTGCATGTCAGCCCCGGGAACGCTACAGCCATATCATCATCCCACGAGCTCATGGAACATCGTCCTCGGCAGCAACAGCGGCACCGGCTCCAATGCCAACAACGTCAGAGACTCAAGGCAAGCCCACATTGGCATAAACATCAATGCCATCCCCATCCCTCCAGCCGATGCCGATGATAACATCTACTGCAGCAACTTTGGCAACCACGGTGCGGTGGTCGAGGAAAACAAGGAGGCCCAGGTGCCACCGATGATGCGCGAACAGGACATGTACGTGCCCATCGCCAAAATTACCCGCCTCATGCGCTGCTCCCTGCCACTGTGGGGCAAGATTACCGACGAGGCCAAGGAAACCATCCAGGAGTGCGTCTCGGAGTTCATTAGCTTCGTCACTTGCGAGGCTAACCAATGGTGCCAACAGGAGCACCGCAAAACAATCACCGCCGAGGACGTCATAAATGCCATGGGAAGGCTGGGGCTGAACGACTACGTCCACCCACTTTCCACCTTTCTTGCCAGATACCGCGGAGCTCGCCCCGACGCCCCGAATAAGCCACGGGCCGGAAGGCTTTCAGTACTGTCCGACACCAAGAGCAGCGAGTTGGATAACGACGCGAGCGCATGGGCGGCTAGTTATGCGCCGCAGAACGTCGGCGGTGCTTCAGGGCCGGCGGCCGGTTATGGGCCGTTGCAGGTTTACTCTCCAGTCTCTCCTCGGCAGTATGTTCGGTATCCTCACCATCGGCAACCTCAACCGCTGCCTCCTTCAGTGCTATGTCCGACTGACATGAGGCTGTACAATATTGACGACCTGGATGGCCCAACTGCAGCTGCAGACACATCTGACACCGAGAGTGATACGTATGAGCAGATTGATTTTTTTAATTAATAGTTGGAAAAATCGGTCGTAACCTTCTAATTGCATCCTTATTGAAGTAGCAAATCTAATCTCTCTCTAGTCTCTACGTCTCCGTCTCCGTGGTGCACTTTATAATTTGTTGGGTCTCTTAAAACTTGAGCAATCGCTCAGAGTTATATGCCGACCATTCAATGGGTTCTTAGCTCGGGAGTTGTAAACTGGTGTTTGTACCAATTGTACGTACGTGCGTAATAATATTTACACTTCTACATTAACTTATGTTATTTATAGGTTATAAAAAGCATCTCCTCAAATTATAACCGTTAATGGAGGATGTTATTTTCCAACAACGCGTTTATATTATCCAGAAAGAAATGAAATTTAGTCGATAATTTCATCCCCATTAATAGTATAAAAAAATTTAAAATATTATTCATTACCCGTATATCAATGCGTCGATAATGGAATTTGACTCCGATATAACATAGGCCGACAGCATCATCTAATGAGAAAAATTAACTAGAATTGTGTTGAGAACTTTGATTACGATCTAACAACAATCTAGAGAAGTATAACCGAATACCCAAACTCTAGCCCAAGCAATTCAAGTAATTAACTGAAAAAGCCGAAAATAAATATAAACCTCTAAATATGAGAGTTTATAATTGTCAATAGCCAATAATCTGAATACATAAATTGTCATAGACAAGACCTATTTATAGGCAAATAACTATCTAGGAATTGGAAACTTAATATAATTAGGAAACTAAGGTAAAATACTAAAATATCCTAATACGAATTAAATAAAAGAAAGTAATAAAAAAGAAAGACTTCTAATACGATAAGGAAAGTAAATATAAGAAGAATCCTTGTGGTAAAAGATGTTTTGCGCAACACGATACGTGCACGTGGACGTGGTCTTTATCAAATTGCCATATGATGACAACTGAGTTTTAGGGGTGCTACCCGCTATAGCGGGGGCGGGGTCAACCTATTACCGCACCCCGCCCCCGCCTAGGCGGGTGATGAGATTTTGAAACCGTACCCCGCCCCGCTGACATGCGGGGCGGGGTAACCCGTCCTATAGCGGGGTTAGCGGAAAGAGACTTCATCCGCCTGCTCCCCGCTCCGCCTTTTATTGAATATATATATATATATATATATATATATGACAAAAAATACAATAAAACGGCCACAGACAAACTTTATTTAATGAGGAGAAAAAAGGACATCAATGCAGTTAAATTTAAAAAGAAAAATACAAAGAAATACCAAATGCACAAGTTATTGAAATACAAAGAAAAATACAAAAAACTTTATTGAAATACAGTTATTTAATAAGGCCCAGGCTATCCGAAAACAAGTGCAAAATACCTGCACACAGCCCCAAAACTAGTGCAAAACACCACAGCCAAAGCCAAGAGAGGTGAGAAAGATCCCCCGCATCACACCCCAACCCAACAAAGAAAAGTGGTCATAGCCAGAAACAGACAAAAAACTCACTACAGAACAGCTGTTTTGGACAAGAACCTGCAGCCACGGCTTCATCTTAGGCTTCCAGTAGTTCCAGTCCTTGCTGCATAACCAAAAAAAGAATTAAAAAGTGCTTGCTGCATAATCCAATGCCTGCAGCCACGGCTTCATCTCAGGCTACCAGTAGTTCTAGTGCTTGCTGCATAACCCAAACCCAGCCACCACGCAAGCCCCCTGCTGCTAGTATTTATGAAAGGATCAAAAAGAAATTATGCAGGTCCAGTCCTTGCTGCATAACCAAAAAAGAATTAAAAAGTGCTTGCTGCATAATCCAATGCCTGTAGCCACGGCTTCATCTCAGGCTGCCAGTAGTTCCAGTGCTTGCTACATAACCCAAACCCAGCCACCACGCAAGCCCCCTGCTGCCAGTATTTATGAAAGGATCAAAAAGAAATTATGCAGGTGTAGTCCTTGCTGCATAACCAAAAAGAAACTATGTAGGTCCTGGAAATGATAAAAATAAAAAGAATAATGATACCAAACAAAAGAATAATGATAAAAATAAAAAGAAAGCCTGACCTGCATCACATAACCCGCAGAGCCCAGCTAACAAGTGCTAACATGTGCAAAATACCAGCTAACAAGTGCAGAATTACAGAAAAGTTATAGCTAACGAGACTCTCTAACAAACCACATAGCCCTGCCTCCACACGACCTGCTAACAAATCAAAATTACAAAAATTATAGACCAGCAAAAATTACATATGACAATCAACCAAAACCAAAAGAGTGCATGTACAATCAACCAAAACCAGCCAGCTAACAAAAATGAAGAAAATAAATTGTTGAGGTTGGTCATACTGCCGCAGCGGAGGTAGCCATTGATGGTGTCCCGGGTGTTGGCGCTAGTGTTGCTACAAGTTAAAACAATTAAATATAAAATCCATGTAATATTAAATTTAATTGCATAAATATAAAAAAATATAAATATTTATTTAGGCGAGAATGTAAATATTATCATAAATGCAATACAATTAGTAGGTAGAAAATATGTGGTGTGATAATTGTGAAAGATTATGCAATCAAATAAATGTCATGATCACATATAATAATTTTGAAAACATAACCAATTAGCACCACAATCTGATGCTATTAGCTTAAATATTTTTGGAGTTGGTCTTTCTACCCTTAATTCTAGGAATGTTATGCTTATTTAAATAGCCCATGTTTCTCCACCACTGCAGCCATATTGCTTGCTCCAAGTAAATAAAGTGGCGCCCAGAAAATAAGAGCAGTTGCGGTAACACCAGGGCTGGCCAACAGATTTTTATATGTATCAATGTTGAACAGGGGACTAAGAAATGTTTTAGAGGTTTGTGGTTGATAAAGACCTGTACATTCAGATATAAGAATCAAGCAGTGAAGATTGGAAGATTATAATTAATCTTCCACACCACCTTTAGAACCAGACCCGTGCTTTGATCCACAGACGTTCCCATCAAACACCCCCTTGTCCTAAAACTATTAAGCATACATGCCAAATCTAACTTGCTAATTGAAAATATTATAATTGATTTATAGAAAATTAAGCAAACACGCCAGTCCCAATATGAGTAAAATTTGCTGATTGAAGAGATTATAAAAGATTATGGAGAGGATTCACACCTGTATTTTGATTTTGTAGGAGGATCAAACCAGCTGGAGGGAAGACGAGATCCGACGTCAATCGACTCGATCTGTGCCAGTGCGAGAAATGGGGAGAGACAAAGGAAAGGGACACAAAGGGGGAAGACTGAAATGAGTCGATCTGTTGCTATTCGACTCGATCTGTTTCTCTCTGTGCCAGTGCGAGTTTAGGGACACAAAGGAAAGGGGGAAGACCGAAGACATGAGCTGTGAGTGATATGAGATTATGAGCGAGCTAGGGTTAAAGCTCAAGTCTCAGCTCTCAGATATGGCGGGGCGGGGGTATTGCCGGAGCGGGGTGGCTGATATACCGCCCCCGCCCCCGACATCTGTCATATATACGGGCGGGGTAAGCTCCATCTGTCATAGCCGAACGGAGTAACCCGTCCCCGCTAGTGCGGGACGGGGCGGAATCCATGCGGGGCAGCGGGTGCGGATACCCGCTACCCACCCTATTGAGTTTTAAGTTGATATTCAGATATTATTTTTTTAAATATATTTATTTTAAAATAACATTTAAAATTTAGTGAAGCTATTTGGAATCTTTTACTCGCACGGAATAAGGGATTTGAGTGTTCAATTGACACAGAGTAAGAAACACTGATACAGAATAAGAGATTTGAGCACTTCATTATTACGAAGTAATGAACCTTAATACGAAATAAATATACGAGCCTTCCAATACTCCGAAATAATTAAGAAGATATTGTTTCAATTACTTACTAAGTCAATTCAATACATTAAAACTCAAACATTGTTATTGTAAAATAATATTCGTTGAAGACATTTATATCTTCTTACACATGGCTCACTCAAATACATGGACTAAACCTTTAATAGAATTGAAATTATACAAAGCAAATTCAATACGCTTATGTTTCCAATATCTCAAGTCATTCATAAGATTTAAAGGATAGACACTTTCCAGTGAGAAAATCATCAATACAACTCATCACTTGGGAAAGAAAGTTAAGTTCTAACAAGTCTACTCAAAGGGATGTTTATAAATAAATTGTTACAAATACTTATACAAAAAGTTGAGAATTGGTGTGTTTGGAGCTAGAATGCTTAAACTTTGTATATTCCTACTAAAGTGTGAGTTAAGTGTATAAAAAGAAAAGTCTCAAAGTACTACAAAAAACAAGATGAATACTTCTTCAGTAGATAAAAAGATTGTCCAAATGCTTTTATTTGATTTCTATTTTGTTGTAATTATCATTTGATAATAAAACAAAATACTTTCACTTACTTGTTTTTTATATTGATTTTATCTTTCAATTAATATTAGTGCTGTGCCAAGTAGTATAGAAGAATTTTCTAAGAGCCTATTGTTACGAGGTCAGATTTTCTGTGTCGCTCAACCCATTGCGGTACTTAACTTTTTTCTTCACAGTCCACTAAGTTTAGCATTTGAGTAATTGAAGCGCCGTCCATGATATTTTTTGTTAAAAATTTTGTTGACAAATGCAAAAATAAATTTCCAAACAATTAATTTGGTTAATAGACATCATGAACGGATTTTGAAAAAAATGATCTCATTCTTTTTATAAATGTGGTTTATTTACAACCGTAAACAATATAATACAACTCATAAGTATATCACGTTCTTATAACTCTAGTGGAAATAAATCTGACACCAATACTATTATTATGTTAGATAAGATAATATTATAATGTCAAACTATATATTTTCCTGAACAATTCATATCAATCCGAATAAAATATAATTATGTTTCAAAGATGTTCATTAAAAAATCTAGAAAAAGTTTAACGGGTTTTCTTTTTCCTCATTACTTGATGGAAGAGTTAGCATAATATTGACAATAATCGCAAGTAAAATTTTATATAAGCTTTATGTAAAATAATTCAAGAAAAAAAAGATCATTCCAATAGTTAGAACCCAAAATCTCTCAAATCTAAACATAAAACTAAACAATATTAGACTAAATGTTAATTATTATACATGCCTCCCTATATATTTATATAAATATAAATAAATATAAAAGTTATAAAATAGATAAATTCTAATTACCGAACTACTTTGTTTTCTAATATATATATATATATATTATTTTTTTATTTTCCTGTTTTTGTTTAAATTTATTATAAAAATTTCAGAATATTTGAAATAATAAACAAGCCTTTGTTTTTCATGTGAACTGTTATATTTAAAATGTGTTAAAATAATTGAAAAATTACAACTATATAGATTCTGTTAGGATTAGGCCAAGACGCAGACTCACCCGCATGTCACAATATTGTCCGTTTTGGGCTCGCTACATCGGCCTACACGACTTTAAAACGCGTTGTGACAATTTAGGCCTACTCCACTATATTAACCTCCTTGGCTTCCCCAAATTCTTCCATGTGGGACAACACTTCCCAACAATCTCCCCCTTTGTCACACATCGGACCACATAATAGGACACACCTATGGATCTGAGCTGCCACCATGTGGGATCGTCATGGAATTTTCCTTGCAGCTCCCCCTCAATTCACATCTGATTGAGATCATACTGATTCGATCACCTGGTGACAGGGGTTTGTATTCCAATCTAATACCGCCGCACACCGCGGGACACATCGCTCGATCACACCATACCGAGAAGATTTTCGATATCATGGAACACCTTTTCGGGGAACAACCAGGCTCTGATACCACTTGTTAGGATCAGGCCAAGACGCAGACCCACCCGCATGTCATAATATTGTCCGCTTTGGGCTCGTCACATCGGCCCGTACGACTTTAAAACGCATTGTAACAACTTAGGCCTACTCCACTATATTAACCTACTTGGCTTCCCCAAATTCTTCCACGTGGGACAACACTTCCCAACATTATTATCATAAAATTACAACTAATGTAGATAATTAATTTTTTTTTACACTTTAATATGTTATCACGATTATTCATCAATTACACAATTTTAATAATTTCTAATATCACTCAAAATAATTACATCAGTCTCACCCTGCCAAATGATGGCACAAAATATACCATATATCTCTATTCTTAATCATTATATGAGGTCTTATATAAACCCCAAATTAATTTTTATTTGCATTTTTTAAAGTTGAAAATTTAGGATTCCTTTGGTATTATTTTTAAAAATAATAAGTTTAATAAATTTTAAAATATTCATAAATGATAAAATCTATATTGTGCCCACGTTTTTAAAAAAGAATAATATTTAAAAAAATAATCGAGGCTTTGTATAATAAAGAACACGGCAACCCGAAATTTGAACCTGCCATGGCCATTGGTCTCATCCCACACACTCTCCTTCGTCCCCATTTCTTTCCCTCCCTCCCTCCTTCCCCATTTCTCTACATTTCGCGACGACAGGTTTCATCCTTTATGATTGTTTTCGCTGAGGAAGATGTCAACGACTGAGAAGCTCATCGTTCAGATCTTCGAGAAAAAGCAGTCGATAATCGACCAAGTGAAGCAGCAGGCGGAGTTGTTCGACCAAAACCTCGCTTCCAAACTCCTGATCCGAGGGATCCACCCCCCTTCATGGCTGCTCAACCCTGCATTTCATCCCCAAACCTCGAGTCGACAACTTCAAGGTATCGTCCAAAGAGGAGATCAGGGTGCCTTGTCTTGTACCGTGGGTTGTTACGGTTCAGTCCAATTGCTTTAGTTACAGCAACTGGTTGTGTTTCTTGAACTACCAGCGAAGGACTCAATTTAGGGTTTATTTCGTTTCTGTGCAGAAACGAAAAAAAACACACGGATGTTTTGCATACAGTTTATATTTTTTGTGGGTCTTCTGTTGTTTTCAGGAATTTGAGACAATTTAGGGGTGGGCTGTTTGGTTTTTTGAAACATGTAATGAATTTAATGTCGCAGCGGATTTGTTCTTCTCTCTTTCTCACACTGTCTCGTTGTGGGATTTACTTGTAAGGGAACAGCGTTAAATTACTTCGCTTTAGATCCCTCATCCGCGATATATATGGGATTTTTTTTTTAGTTTCAACAGAACCTGTGTAGAATCGCCGTTTCTATGCCAGTGTACATTCCTGAAAGTGAGCTGCACCTAAAATGCATGGCTGCAACTGATCTGACTGCCTGGGTTGGGTTGGCTTGGGTTGGCGAATTGGGTTGATTGATGGAAGAGGGACTGGCTATAAAATTCAAGACTATTGTAATTTGCTTTGTTTTTGTTTTTGTGTTGAGTTTGATCTTCCTCTTCCTCCTGTGTGCGTGGGAGTTCATTTCTTAACCAAACTCTTATGGTGTTTTCCATGTCTACGATCTGTGCAAGTTACCAGTTAGCAACCTTTGTTTTCATGTGTCATTGCAGATTCGAGGAAAGAAGAGCTAATATCAGGATTTCTACTCAACTGTTCACGTCCATCAACCTCTTATTCAAATGTTCGTTGTTCCCGGTACAATGATCCGTTTACTACAGCTGGCACTGAAGAGTTTCTGGGTGGTTTTCTCCCAAAGAATTGTGGTTCTAACAATGGCCTTGAAGCTGGAGATACATCAGTGGCTGTGTCTCAGGGTCCAGTTGATCACATTGCATGCGCTAACAGTGAACTTGAAGCTGGATATAGGTCAAGCCTTGCCCCTCCGAACCCTGTAAGTGATATTAATTGTGCTGTTAAAAGTCACGAGACAGTGCATAGTGATTCCTCTCCTGTAGTTCCACTTGGAGCAGATGCAATCATCCCTGAAGTTTATACTGAACTGCATACCTCGATGGAGAGCATTCAAAGGTCCATCTCTAACCCACGGGCTTTGGAGCTTCACAATAGTGCAAAAGCAACGGCGAGAAGTTGTTCAAATGGAGCAAAGAAAACTGATGTTGCTTCTAACGGAATATTGGTGTCTGGATTGGATTTTCAGTTGCCAAGCGATGATTCTGAGCCATTGGAATGTGCTGGGTCTTTTTATAATACAAATAATAGTTGTGGATTCACAGAAAGTGTAATAGAAAAAAATCAGAGCAAAGAACTATGCAATGACACTACAAACACTGTTGCTGGCAGAACTACAGAACCCGAAAGTTGCCAACACCCCAGCAGTGTGAATGGGTGTTTGGGAGTTTGTGCTTTCAATGGTGTTTCTAGTCCATTATACATAGCTTCGTCCCCAGCAATTCAAACAGATGCTGGTATCCCTGAAGTTGACTCTGAGCCATATCTTTCACTAGAGAGCATTCATAGGTCCAATTCGAGACAAAGAGCTTTAGAGCTCCGCAATAGTGCAAAAGCAATGACCACAAGTTGCTCACAGGAAGCAAAGAATACAGGAGTTAATTGTAGGGGAATATTTGGGAGTCAATTGGATTTCCAGCAGCCAAACGATGTCAGTGAGTCATTGCAATGTTCCAGATCTTTTAATAATAGAAATAATAGATGTAGAGTCAGAGAAAGTATAATTGAACATGATAGCCAGACTGACAAACAATGCAACAATAGTTTTTCTGGCAGAATTTCAGAACCTGATAGTTACCATCAACTTAACAGTGTTAATGATAGTTTGACTGTGGATGCCTCTTTTGATATTTTCAGAGGGAGTTGTGCTATGCAACAAAAGTCTGTTGGAAAATCAGGTCTGCTCTCTGACTCAATTGTTGAAGGTGTTGGAGTGGGGGAGGCAAAAATAGGAGATTTCCAGGGCAGGGAAGAAGGCAAAAGTGTGTCATCTGAAGGTTCTTATCCAAGGCCCAAACGCTTGAATGAGCTGATAAAACTTGATGGCTCTTGTGCGATGCTCAAAGAAGATTGCAATAATCTTTCACAATCTTTTGATAAATCAGCTCAGCAGCCTAAACAAATTACTGTAAACCAATTAGATGACACTAGAGAAAATTATGAAGCGAGAAAATCAGAGATTGCAGAGTTCAAAAGCAAGGAAACGAGTAATACTTTAAGTGGTCGAATCACAAGATCTAGAAGTGCTTGCCAAAGTGTTTCTTCTGAAGGTTCTTATCCAAATCCCAATTTCCTGAATGAGTCGTTGAAGTCAGATAGCTCTTGTTCTAAGTTTGAAGAAGAGGATAGTATTCTTTCACAATCTTTTGGTAAATCAGTTCAACATGTTAATGTAAACCCATTGGATGAGACTAAGAAAAATCTTGAAGCGAGAAAAGCACAGATTGGAGAGTTCAAAAGCAAGGAAAAGAGCACCAGTACCACTCATAGCAGGCGAATTACAAGATCAAAAAGTGTTTCTTCCGAAGGTTCTTATCTAAACCCCAATTGCCAGAGTGAGTTGTTGAAGCCAGATAGTGGTTGTGCAAAATTTGAGGAAGGGTGCAGTACTCTTGTACAATCTCGTGGAAAGTCAATTCAACAGATTATAAATGTTACTGTGAACCCATTAGATGAGATTAATGGAACTTGTGAAGCAAGCGAAGCATTCAAAAGCAAGGGAAAGAGCAGTACTTATAGTGGTAGAATCACAAGATCTAGAAGTGCTCGTTTAAGTGTTTCTTCTGAAGATTCTTATCTAAAGCCCAGTCGTGTGAGGGACTTGTTGAAAGCGGGTAGCTCTTGTGCCAAGTTCAATAAAGGTTGCAATACTCTTGCACGATCTTTTGGTAAATCAATTAAGCATCCTAAACATGTTACTGCAAAGCCATTAGATGAGTCTAATGTGAATTTTGAAGCGAGAGCACAGATTGGGGAGTTCAAAAGCAAGGAAATGAGCAATGCTTATAGTGGTCAAATGACAAGATCTAGAAGTGCTTGCATAGATTCCAGCTTTGTAAACAGAATATTGAAGCTTGATGTCCATTGTTCTGAACCAAGTGAACTTCTACTTGCAAAGAAGTCCATTCAGCCATGCAAAAGTTTCAGCACTGACTTTGATAGTTCATGGCCTCAGTGTAAGCGGAGAAAGACTGATGATGTTCCAAGTAATGCCTTCCGTAATACATTGAGTCAGGGAGCCAGGCCACATCAATGTGTTCATGGGGGCACTTCAAATGGATACATAGAAAGTACAGTAGACAGACCTGTCAATTTAGAAGCTGTTGTAAACTTGGAACACTTTTCTCTTTCTTGTGAACAGGGCGGTTCACAGCTGAATGTGGAAAGGCCTGATTTACGGATTGATCAGAATGTTGTCTTCCACATGATGGAAGCTTCTGCATCTTCCCCTAAGAGGCAAAAAAAGGTTACTATCATTCTTCCGGATGTTTTGCACATTAATAAAACTATAAACATAGTTGAGGAAAGCTATAGAATTGAGATTTTTATATTACATTTGGATTCTTACAACAAAAGAATCAGTAGATAGACTAACATCCATTTATAATACCTGCAAATCTATGTGAAGATCAAAATCTGTACTCGTAAACACTCAATTTATAAATTCATTTTTATAGCAATGTTTTCCCACTTGTGTTGCTTTGAGAGTCAACAAATGATCCTTACTTAAATTTACTAGTATAATTGAAGCTGTTGGAAAGATACGTATCAGAAAACAGAAAAAGGGGAAAAAGAACTTCTTAAGGCGTTGAATTGCAACATATAATTCTGTATTTTGCTGTTTTGTGTTTGTTTTTGTTTTGTTCTTTTTTTTTTCCCGGTCTGTGCAGAAGTTTTTGATGTCAAATGCTTTCTTTGAAAATTATTACTATTGTTATTATTATTTTGGTTGATTTCTCACTACCTCAAGAATGTTTATTGTGCAAATATGTCCACTGTAGCAGGGAGGATCGAGTTTCAAGGGTACATGCGTAAGTTTGAGTGGAACAAGCCCTTTTGGAGACCCAATACTGGGGCAGTCCTGTAGCTCAAGTTTGAACAAACAACCAACTGGAGATTCCCAAAGTTTCTTGGTGGAGCAAGTGAGACTGGTCGATCCAGCTAGCATCATTCATGACTTAAGCAAGCATTGCATTGTAAATGATGAACAAGATATGTTGCATTCTGAAGACCAACCTAATTTTGGACAAAAAGTAGTTTTTAGTACTGCTGAAAAAAACATGGAGGGAAGGAAATCTTTTATTGCCGCCTCATCCTCACATTGCTCTGTTGGGTATCCTCATAAACCAAACCTAGATTTGGATGGCACTGATGATACCATGTCTTTATTTGAGGGGTTTGTCATGTCAATGGAGAATGGACAGTCTTTTGCTGTAAGAAATGGCACGTGCTTTGATAAATTGGACTTTTCCACTTCTGCAGTCAAGCGTGCTAATGTGCTGGAGCAGCTTTGCAGTTCTTCCAGCATACATACTCCATTATCCCAGTTATCAAATGCATGTGAGATCCATTATACACCAGAATTGCACAAGTCTGTTCCTTGTGGCCTCCTGGAAGACAAATACTTGAGAAACACCCTTCATTTTGACAATGGTTCTGGTGAGCAACTAATGGCTGGTCATACTGAACACAAATCCTTTTCTGATCCGCTTCCTTGGGCCATCAGACCATATGCATCTCCTGTTGGACGGCCATGGGAAAGGGTAACATTCAGATTTAATTCTGGCAGTTCAGAAAAGCAAAGACACTTTAATCCAGAGCTTACCTGCTTTCCAATTAAGGAAGAAGGAAATGGGAGCACAGATGAGGTAGTCGATACGTGCCACCATGGCAATAATCTTGAAAACTCATCCAATCATGAGCCACTTGCTGAAATCGAAGAAGATTTCCCAGAGGCTCCTCCATTGGTTTCTGAAGCTGACATGCATGCTTGTAGAATGAGCGTAGATTCTGTCAACACCCAAATCAATTTCACTGGGACACACAATGCTGTGGCAAAGAAGCTTGGAAACCACTGCAAAAGCAATAGGAGATTTGTGAAAGAGGGTAAGGAAAATCAGTGTTTATCAGTTAGCACAAATGCTATAAAGAGGGCTTCTGAATCACTTCAGAACCAGGCCAATAAAAAAACATTATCAGAAACTACTCATAAGAGAGATGAAGGCCCATTTTTAGAGGGAGCTTCTAAGCATAACAACATTGTTTCCAATGTCTCATCATTTCTTCCACTTGTTCAACAAAAGCAAGCCATTGCATCTTTTACTGGTATGCTCTTTTTTCCGGAAGAACTACTTTTCCTGTGACAACATACTGTTCATTATAAGTTTAGTCTCCCATTCTCTCGATTTAGCTTCTTGGTTTGCCCACATTTATAATGCACGTTCATTTTTATGCAAATGTATAGTTCAAACATTGATTTTTTCGAAGTCAAGTTTGGGACAACTTACTCTAGCATGGTTGTTTCTCATGTTGTTATATCAGTTTGTTTTTTTGTGGCTAGTTTAGGATGGTAACCCATATTGTTGTGTTACATCTCCTCCCTCTCTGGATCCCCATGGATTGCTTTAAACTTTGTATTTTTTCGTTATTCCAATCTGTTATTGATTTACTAGTTTGATCAGGCATCTTTAGAAACAAAGCATTTAGGAAATGATTAAGTACAGGTAAAAGTAGGAGCAAGATAATAGTCACTCACAAAATGAGAGAAACTCTGAAATGGGATATGTTGGTTTGAGGTGGAATTGCTTAAATTACACGGACGTTAAGTTCAAGTTATGCTAAAAAAATAGTCACTGATAAAATGAGAAAAACTCTGAAATGGGATGTGGGTTTGAGTTGGAATTGTTTTAATTACACGGACGCTGAGTTCAAATTACGCTAAAAAATTTGAGTTGTTCCAAATTTGCAGAGAGAAGAATTCACTGAACACCATATTACTGGACCAATCATTGGTGAAGCTAGATGTGTTTGTTTGCTTCTTGATGGGGTCAGTTGTGATAAAATATTGAGCTTATTTTATTTAGATATGATATACATTGAATGGGGGAGGAGTGGTGGTGGTGATGGTGGTGTTAAGGCTTGGTGTATCATGTATATGCATAGTGGAGTGGAGCCACAAACTAATTTCCTAAACTGTTGTATATTTACGAGTTATAACAGACGTTATTCCAAAAATGAAGATATGTAAAAGATAATTAGATCATTAAAAAATAGTAAATTGAACAACAGTCTATTTACCCTTTGGACATGCATGCAGAGTTACACCTTCACCCTTTTTTTTCTTACTTCTTTTCTTTTTTCTAAATGCTTTTTGGGGCCTTTAGGAAAGAGAGATGTCAAGGTGAAGGCTTTGGAAGCTGCTGAGGCTGCAAAACATCTTGAAGTAAAAAGAGAGAATGAACGAAAGATGAAGAAGGAAGCAATGAAGCTTCAGCGGGAAAGATTGGAGCAGAAAAGACAATTGGAGAAAATGAAGAAAAACAAAGAAGAGAAACGTAAGAAAATGGGCACTGATATGGCTACAAAGAAAAGACTGAGAGATGAGGAAGAGAGGAAGGAAAAGGAAAGAAAACGACGGCATTTGGATGGAGCAAAAAGACAACAAAATGAAGACAAGGAGATACTACGTGTTAACAAAGCAAAAAGCCAAGTCTTGGTATACTTTTGTTGCACTGCAGCTCTTTGATTTATTTGTGTTTTCCTTATAATTATAGATTTGATTGTGGTTGTATTTACTTTAGGATGAAAGGCATCATGAGACAAAGAAGCCAGAGATGGAAGCGAAAAAGCATCAGAACATGATAAAAGAGAGGATAGAAGGCGACTATAAGGGGAGGCCAGATATTGAGTCTAGTATAAGAAGCTTGTCAATGCATGATGATAGAAAAAATAAGTCTGCGGTCGAAAATTATGATGGTACAACTGATTGTTGTATTGGGAAGGTAAAATTTTCTATATGTTTTTGTATTCTTTGTTAATTTCTTAAAATAAGTTGTCCTCTGCTTTAAGCTTTTAGGGCTGCAAGAAATTTAGATCTACAGAAAGTACAGCTAGCATTGTTGCCTCCCCCATTTCTCTTTGATCTGATTGCATTTGCATTCAATTTTTTAAAAACTTTGTAGTTGTTGCAAGAAACTTAGAACTACAGCAAGGACATTTAACAGGTGAACCTTGCATTCAATTTTTCCATCATTCTACCATGTCACTGCTGCTGCCTGAAAGGCCAACTAAGAGCACAATAGTGTTGCCTTAAAGCATGAACTTGAAATATTTGAAATTCAAAAAGTGCACAGTATTGCTTGTCTTTGCATCAGGTGTTTTGTGAAGATTTCTGTTTGCCACTAATGCAAATTAATTACTTTGATATTTTATACAAGGCTAAGAAAAGGATCATCTCCTATGTTTAAGGTAATTCTGAAATTATGATGGGAGTCTAGAACAAATGGGCAGAAATGTTTAAATCTAGTTCTGGTTATTGTTGGTTGGACTTTGTGCTAGTATTTCCTTTATATAGTAATAGTTAAGATTTTTGCTAGTCTTTGTTTTTCCTAGATAGATGGTGTGATTTGTGACGTGAGTCTCGAGTTAGAGTGCTTATAAATCCGGATATTGTTTAAACTGTATCTCATGATCTTACAATAATATATTTAGTTGTTGCATCACCTGATTCAACCAAATTGTACTTGGGACTTCTTGTTTCCTGCAGGTTACGGCCGCATTAGATATTCAAAATAGCAGTTCTATTTCCACTACATGGCGGGAGCAGTCATATGAGCTTTCTCCATACCAAGGCTCTGACAACGAAGATGAAGATGATGAAGATGAAGAAGAGGATGGCATTCCAAATAGAAAGTTTATTCCTTCATGGGCCAGGTTGGTACCACAATTGTTTGTTAGAATGTACCCTTGCATTGCATATGTGGTGTTGCATGCGCTTCCGACTTTTACACGTAACACATCCTATTATAGCACACGTACTGGGTTTTTGAATGCCCCCTTTTGCAGTGTAAGTAGCTTGGCTGAGGATGTACACTGGCAGCAAAAGTTTGATCCAGACATGCTATTTCCTCCAGAGCGTTCTTGCCACATTGGTGAATGTAATTCTCACAGTTACTTTTTCTAGACCATGGATATGTTATTTATTAGCTAAGTTCAACTAACGAATCAATATTTTGCTTGTAGCTCTTTTGCCTCGACAGCAACACCCTGTATAGGTTGCAGCTTGAATGGAATGGCTAGGCTGCAGTGTCTGCATTCCATAGGAGTTGAATGTTCTATATTATGTGCAATTGTGATCATTATGGCAAGGCGTTGCTACTTTTCCTAGAGATTACGAGCTTAGTCATGTCTGCCACAACAACGGTCAAATGGCGCAAAGCGGAGAAGAAAAAGATTTAACTGATGCTTTCTAATGAGGGGTTAATATGATGAGATGCTGTAATCAAGTTTCAGAAGATTGTTAGGCAATAGATTTTTGCCTGTGACGGTGCAACCATTGAACTTTGACATCGTGGCTTACTAATCTCACTACCAATTTCTACAGTTAAAGTTATTTTATTTAATAAAAGAACTAAAAAGCAGAAGCAAAAATGTATTGAAAGCAGCAGTGATGGTTATTTTTTATTTTTTGCATTTTGCAGTAAGAAAAAGTGACACTAAACAAGCTGTTGCAGCACAAAGTTTTCAGGCAAAGAAATTGATAGTGTTTGTTATCAGGCCAACTAGGGATGACAATGATTCTATTCGTTTCAACTCAAGTTTTTTTTTTTTTTTCTTTTTTTGATCCGATGAGATAACGAGATAACGGGGCAATTACATGTATGGGTCATCCTAGCTTGTCATTTTAAAATATTTTTAAACAGTTTTATTTTAAAATATTTAATCTGATTATTTGGATTATTTGGATCACCCATTATTTGATCTGTTACCATCTCTAAAATTATTAATTTGACAAAGAAAATAATAATAGGCCAATTCTATTATTATTATTTTAATAAAATAATAATAAAAGTTTGAAATTAATTTTGAATTTTTGTTATAAAATAAAATTTATTTTTAAATTATAATTAATCATAAATTCTAATAAAATTTAAAATACAGAATTAAAATTCATACCAACCTTTTTTTTATATGTTTTCCCACTCATGCCTCTGCAAGGTTGTGGGGACTCGTCACTGATTACCACATACCGCAATAATAAGAAGCCGAAAAAGATGGCCCAAATCGCAACGGCTATGTTGAAATTAGTGGAGCTTGGAAACAGCAGCCGGTCAGGTCACTTTCGCTGATATGTTTTTTTCGAAAGGACTATTCAAATATGCGATTTTGGATTTGTCTTACAATCAAATATTAGACTAACAATTTTTTTAATATTTTGTTAAATTGTCAATTTCTTTATGATCCCGTACAGTCGTACACCCGGCCTCTCTGTATCCGCTTGCCTACCGGCTTCTATTCCAACCGTGCTCACCCTTGAAATAGGTTCTATAAATCCCCCCCAAAAAATTTACAAAGAGAAAGATTGAAAAAAGTTACGCATTAATAAATAATTTTTGTCCCAAATTACAACATGAAATCGGGATTCATCGATTAACAAATTTTGTCCCATAAACAATTTCTACTAATCCTAAAAGCAATTAACACTCCATTGACCTTCATGCAGAATCATTGACCTCTCATCTCCAATCATTGACCGGCCAAATCACCATTAATCTCTACTGAACTCTATTGACTTTTAACTTCTCATTCGTGACTATTGGCCGCCCAAATCACTCGATTCTTCAAAGTGAGAGCTGAAATTTGTACAATTATTCTTCAAAAATAAATAATAATTATTTTTTTATATATTATTATATTATTTCTTGCCCACCTCCTCCGTCCTCACATTTTCTCTTCTTATGCTCAAGTTTTTTTTTCTTTTTTTCCCATTTTTACTATGTCAATTTATTTTAGGTCCAACAAAAGAGATGATGACAGTCAAATCCAAATGATTACGACATAGAATAGAAGGAAGATGACATATGGCTCATGGCAATAAACAAATCGAAGTAAAAAACAAAGAAAGTAAAGTTTTGTGACTGACTTGGCCATTTCTAAGTTTAAAAGATACTTCTTTTCTCTTTTCGAATGGTAGCTCCAGATCCGACGACCCCTAAGGCAATGGGCATCACTGCGTGACAGCAGTGTCATTGGCGATAACTCCAAAACCATCAAACTGTGACCCCCAGCTTCACGAAGAGCTCTAGATCTATGATCCAGCGACTGGAGGCATCATTGCGTGACAGCAATTATAGTCATAGTCTTCCTTGCTCTAATAGTAGTCATCCAGCCAGATGGGTTTGGAGATTCAGGAAGGCTAGTCAGGTGTGAGAAAGACCAACCTAGTTCGGGAGGAGAGAAATGAAAAAAATAATATTATTTTAATAAAAATAAAATTAGAATAAAGAGTATTGTTGGAGTTTTAAGCAAAATATTTTTCTTCACAAATAAAAAAATTTCACGTATAAAGATAAAATACATATCATTATTAAAATTGCTCTAAGTGTTGGCCAAATTTATTGCTATTAATTTTATTTTGGTTTTCCTTTTCATTTGTTTAGTTATTATTTAGCTAAACTTTACGTGAGGCTAAATTTTAACATTGTGATGTTTGAAGTTTAAGCACATCCAAAATTCAAATAGGTGGAGTTTAGTTTAACAAGTCAATTTTGAAAATGTATATAATGCTTAGAGGTTTATCATCAACTTCATCCATTAAATACGTATATAATCTTTATTTTAATGATCTTTGGCCAGTTTTAGTAGAAGTTACTGAAAAGAAGAATGATATTGTAACTAATTTGTGGCATTGTTATAAAATCGTAACTAATGTGGACAGTCATGATTTATTCATCTTAATCTTTCAATGGGATGATTTTGTCTATTGACGTTTAACTAACAAAAGCACATAACAAAAATGAGCAATGCTATAGGTAGATTATGTAGATAATTCTTGCAAAGACAGTATTATACTATTATTATTGTTGGATTGATATTAATATTTTTATTAATTTATTTTTCATATCAATCCAATAACAAAAAAATATATTTATATAAATAATGTTTGCACAGGTAATTTACACAAGAATATTCTCATGAATTTTAAATTAATATTATTTTTTAAAAAAAATCTATTAATCAGTAGGTGGGTTATTCACCTACCCACACTAGAAATTTCAATGTTAAATTGGTTGTCAATCATATGCAACTTGGCTCAAGAAGAATTTATTATAATTTATCCATAACTAACTAGGAGAAGAGGGTGTTCCTTAGAAAATTTGAATAATTTAAAGATAAATTTATGGTTGGTTGCCTTTAACAAACTATTTACGTATAATAATTAGCAACAAACAATAAGTTTATATTTATGTCACAAAGGTAAGAAGAGATTGATCACTTGTTTATTCATTGTGAGCTAACTGTTTATTGATTGGTAGAGGCTTTAAGACCAAAAAACATGGTAGGTCCACCCTAATTATTTGATTGATCTTTGCTCATAAAATAAATATGACAATATTATGTTATATAGATTAAAAAAACGAATAATCCTATTTTAAAAATAAGTTTACATTAAAGATTTTAAAAAGTGGTATTTTGTGGTAATTACTGATATTAAACATAAAAAAAATCTAATTTTTTATTAAAGGTATATTATCTCAAGTCTATTTTTTCCCTGATAAGGTTACGTTTGGTAGTATGATATTACTTTTTGAAAGCACAATTGTTTTAGTAGTGGATTCAGATGAATTTTAAACTATTTAATTTTAAAATTTAGTTTTCAAAATAAATTGGTCCCATAGCTATTTTAAAAAACGCTTCGAACTGTTTTTTATTTTCAAATCTGAACTTAATTCTCTTGAGAGATCTTTTTTATTTTGCTTTTATTTTATTATTTGGGCCCACCAAATGTTATTTTTTAAATTTTTTTTGAACTCAATTATAATAAATACATACTCTTTTTAAAATACCAGTTCTTACGAGACATAAATTATTTTCAAATTATAAGTCAACATGAATTTGAATAGA
Organism: Taxillus chinensis; assembly: GCA_023512835.1. NCBI lineage: Eukaryota > Viridiplantae > Streptophyta > Magnoliopsida > Santalales > Loranthaceae > Taxillus > Taxillus chinensis. Next base: position 24,196,305 of record CM042090.1, on the reverse strand, counting down.
ATATAAAAAATGAAACACGAAAAAAATAACTCGTATCAAACAAACTATAATATCTGATTGAAGCTCTATAGTGCCAAACAAAACTCATACTAAACAAGCCTATAGTTATCTAAATTTTATTGATTTAAAACAAATGGGCAGTAAGTTGACATCAACTCTCAATTTTTTTAAAAAGAAAATATAATTAATTATTTAAATTATTGGGTGAATTTCTCAAGTGTGTAGTCATCAAATCAAGTGCAATTTGTTTGATTTTTGTTATTATAATGTGACTTTAAATTTTTATTTTTACAATATTAATAATACTTTTTCCAATACATTCTAACACTATACATATGGAGTAAGTTGAAATTATGTATTTGAAACCCACAATTTTGAAATTTGAAACCTATACTTGATTTTTGGGTTCGAAGAACAGAAATTTCACCTAACATTTTTTTTTTTTATAATTTATCTATTTGCTAGAATGCATCTCAAACAAATGAACGGTTGTCCCAAAAAGAATTTGTTTTAAAAAGGTTCAACGCAAAGTCACATAAAATGTTACAACAGAACAGAACAATGTTTGTTTGCTAAATAAATTAAGCATTGAAAAAACGTTTTGGCAAATAAATATCAGTTGCCTTAAAAAAAAAAAAAAAAACCAAGTTGGTTGGGTAGTATTTAAAGCTAGTCCCTCACGTGACATGGGCAATGGATCAATCATCAGGGCTAACGTAGGACGGGTTCGATCAATGTGAACATGGGTGTTCGATCAATATATGACCGTTAGAGTCCGATCGATCATCCATGTCCCCCACTCATCCCCATTCCCCACCGCCCACCCACCCCCTTCCATAAACCCCACCTTCGCACACGTTCTGTAACCGTTTAAACTCCATTTTCTCAAATCGATCGATTCGATCCCTCACACTTTTTTTTTTTTTAATGAACCCAACCCAAGCCAATATTATTCTTAAGCTAGACTAATTAATTATAGCCAAGAAAGAAGAGTGCGACTGCGACTGCGACTGCGACTGCGTCTGCGATGACGACGATGGTGATGTTGTTGGGAACAAGCAAGACACTCGTTTTCTTGTTCTTGCACCACTTTCTGGTGTTGCTGTGTTGTTGCCAGCCTCGCCTCCCCGCCGCCTCCGCTTCCGCGGCAAACGTGGCGTTCGATTTCCCATCTTTCAAGACCCTCCGGAACCTGACCCTCTTGGGCGACTCCTACCTCCGCAACGGCGTCATCGGCCTCACCAGGGAGCTGGGCGTGCCCTCCTCCAGCGCCGGCTCCGTCGTCCTCGACACCCCCATACGCTTCTTGTTCTCACCATCCTCCGATGGCGACAGCGACAAGGACACAATGGCCGTCTCCTTCTCCACAAGATTCGCCTTCTCCATCACCAACGTGAACGCCGCCTCCTTCGGCGACGGCTTGGCCTTCTTTCTCTCCCCGAGCAACGCCCCGCTGGGCAGCCCCGGCGGTTACCTTGGCCTCGTCAACTCCTCCCGCCTCACCGAGAACAAGTTCGTCGCCGTCGAGTTCGACACCCACCTGGACCCCCACTTCCGCGACCCCAACGAGAACCACGTCGGACTCGACATCGACAGCCTCGACTCCATCAAGACCTCCGATCCCATCTCCCAGGGCATCGACCTCAAGAGCGGCCGCCTCATCACCGCCTGGATCGACTACGCCACCCACCTCGCCAACCTCAAGGTCTTCCTGTCCTACGGCGACGACGGCGCCCCCGTGTCCAAGCCCCTCACCCCCGTCCTCAACGTCGACGTCAACCTCTCCCATTTCGTCGACCGAGTCATGTACGCCGGCTTTTCCGCCTCCACCGAGGGCACCACCGAGCTCCACCTCATCCACAGCTGGAGCTTCCACACCTCCGGGGGCGCGGGGTTCACCCCGATGGGCAGACCAGCCCCCCACAACGTGTCCGACGCCACCACCGTGAGGATGCCTCCGCCTCCGACTCCGACGGGTAGGTCTAGTTCGGCTTTGGTGGGGAGCGACGATCAGAAGACGAAGAAGAAGAGGGTGGCGCATCTTCTGTGGTTGAGCATCGGGGGACCAGCGGCCTGCATTGGGGTGGTGGCAGTGGCGGCGTTGGGGTATATTATGTCTGTGAGAAGGTGGAAGGAGGGGGTGAAGCGGAGGACGGAGAAGGATTTCAAGGCAGAGCTCCTGACAGGGCCGAGGGAGTTCACCTACAAGGAGCTCAAGTCGGCCACCAGAGGTTTCCATCCCAGCAGCGTGGTGGGTCGCGGCGCCTTCGGGACGGTGTACAAGGCCTTCTTCCTCTCCTCGGGGACCATCTCCGCCGTCAAACGATCCAAGCACACCCACGAAGGCAAGACCGAGTTCCTCGCCGAGCTCACCGTCATCGCCTGCCTGCGCCACAAGAACCTGGTTCAGCTCCAAGGTTGGTGCGCCGCCCAGGGCGAGCTGCTGCTGGTCTACGAGTTCATGCCCAATGGAAGCCTCGACAAGCTCTTGTACCACCACCACCACCCCCAACAACAACAGGCCGCCTTTATAGCCCCTCCTGGAGGAAATGGTGCTGTTGGGTCTTCATCCAATTCGATCCTGAAATGGCCTCACAGGTACAAGATTGCGGTCGGGCTGGCCTCGGTGCTCACCTACCTCCACCAGGAGTGCGAGCAACAGGTGATCCACAGGGACATCAAGACCAGCAACATAATGCTGGACGGCTGCTTCAACGCCAGGTTGGGGGACTTCGGGCTAGCCAGGCTCATGGACCACGACAAGAGCCCGGTGTCCACGCTCACCGCCGGGACCATGGGGTACCTGGCGCCGGAGTATCTCCAGTACGGCACCGCCACCGACAAGACCGACGTGTTCAGCTACGGCGTGGTGATCCTGGAGGTGGCGTGCGGGCGGCGGCCGATAGAGAAGGATCCGGACAGCCAGAGGACGGTGAACTTGGTGGACTGGGTGTGGGGGCTGCACGCGGAAGGGAGGCTGATTGCCGCGGCCGACCCGAGGCTGTGTGGGGAGTTTAAGGAGGAGGACATGAGGAGGCTGCTGCTTGTCGGGCTCAGTTGCGCCAACCCGGACTATGCGGTTAGACCCAGCATGAGGAAGGTGTTTCAAATCCTCAATGGCGAGGCCGACCCTGTCCATCTGCCCAGGATGAAGCCCACGCTGTCCTTCTCTTCTAGCCTGCCTTTGACCCTGGAGGACATCGTTTCGGATGGGGAAGAGTGTTGTTCTGACACTCCTAGCCCTGTTTTTGAAATCAATATTGACTGAAAATTTGTGTAGTATTCTCATTACCCCAGGGAACCTCATTGATTTAAGGGTCGGCGGTCCTTTTTTTGTGACCTTGATTTTTTATCTTCTTCTTCTTCTTTTAACTCGTATTGTATGTTAATGTGGCAGTGCTATATTCATTCTGTAACTTCATTTTTTTTTTTGTATTACATTTATCCATACTCGAAGTCCTAATGTTCTGAGCTCTTGATGCTCTTCATTGGTGTATCAGAGGGAGCCGAATACTATATCTACTACCAATTCAAGGTGTGAATCCACAGTTTGAATAATGGGTGTTTGGAAATTTTAGGGGGGAATAATCCACGGTTTGAATTATGGGTGTTTGGAAATTTTAGGGGGAAAATAAAATAAATCATCATAATATTTTAAAATATACAGAATTTTGAAACAATGGGTCGAGTTGGGTTCATTGCTTTCAGTAAATTAGATTTATTTTATTTCCCCTAAACTAATCTGCATAATTAGTTTATATTTATGGGTCAGTGGTCCTTTCTTTTAAGTGACCTTTTTTTTTTTACTCGTATTGCATGTTAACGTGGTCATTCTGTAACTTGATTTTGTTTTTGCTATCACATATCTAATCTCTTAATGATGCTCTTCACTGGTGTATCAGAGGGAGCCGACTACTATAATCTACTAATACAAGATGTTAGGGGGAAACATCTTTATAAATTAGAATTTTCAGGTTATACAGAAAATGAAATAAAGATGTTTGCTGTTTCTTATCAGAGCCAAAACTGTACAGCAGCGACAACAATCAACTGAAAAAGGATAAGAACGAAGCTTCCAACTCATAAATTGCTCAAGAATGGGGGTGATGGGCACGTCCCCGCCATTTCATTAAAGTGGGGGTCATGATCTAGCAGGTTCTTTTTTACAGCTGGCCTTTTGAAGGAGTCAAACCCGGAGGGAGACTGAACTTGTGTGTCGATCAAAATGAGTAACCGCCACAGTACTGTCAGGGCACCTCCTGAGGGCTGAGATCACCACCGCCAACTCCGTGTGTGTGTTTTTGCGTGTTGAATGGCTTAACTGCCCCCACCCAATAAGCCCACTTTCCCACTACATGACTACATCCACCATCCATATCGAGAGAGGAAAAACTAGATTAACTGCCATATACCCACTTCCCTTGCTTGGTATAAAATCCAGGACACAGTCTGTCCTGCAAATCAGTCGTAGGCAGCTCTACATTTTGTCTGCTCCCTAATATCATCAATCATTGCCTCCTTGGTTCCTTCAACAAGCCTAGCCAATGGCGTCTCCTTCATTAACCAACCACTGCAAACTCGCACTCCTCTCCTCTCTTCTCCTCATCTCCGCCGCTGCCATCCCTGCATCTGCTTACCATTTCCACCTCTTCAACGTTGGAGGGGAGAGAGGCTGGGTGGAACCCACCGGAAATGAAACTGAGACTTACAATGAGTGGGCCACGAGAAACAGGTTCCACATCGGAGACTCCATCAGTAAGTTACTCGAAGCTTCTCACAGCATCGCTGTGACAGGACGTGGGCATCATTTGCATCATGGTTTTCCTTTTTTTTTTTGTTTCAGATTTCAAGTACGAGAATGACTCGGTTGTAGAAGTGGACAAGAGAGGCTACCAGAGCTGCAACATGACGAATCCCATCTCTGAATATGAGGACGGGAACACCATTTTCGAGTTCAATCACTATGGCTTCTTCTACTTCATCAGCGGGCAGCCTGGACACTGCGAATCTGGACAGAGACTGATCATTCGGGTGATGGTGCACCCTGAAGTTGAGGCCCCCGCAGCATCACCCCCCGAAGGACCCGATGGCGGTAACAAATCCCACGGTTGGAGCCACCCATTGCTGAATTCTGCCACCAAACTGCCCTTTGAATTACGCTTCATTGCTGCCCTTGGAGGGGTGCTGCTCGCTCTCTATTAAATGATGTTCGTGCAGTCAGTAGGAAAAGGATGCCAGGAATCGCTTTTTTTTTTTTCATTCTGCGTTCACTACTAGGTCTAAGCTTATTATTTATTTGATTGGTTCTGCTCATTGGTTTATCATCCGGGTATTGTTGCTTAATATCTTTTTTTTGATCCATCCTAGCTTATTAGTTGCTAGAAGAGAACATGGGCATATGGTAGCACGCCTAACCTTTTAATAGCTTCTCTCTTTGATTCGTTATCAGCGTTTAAAATGGGTGATGAGTCGAGAGCAACTATTAATGATAAGTTAATTATTTCACCACAGTTCAAGTTCATACAACTGTCCTCCAAAACAAAATAGAACACTACATCAAGGGGATAAGAAGCAAAATTACACCTTAAAATACATTAAGATGTTGGATGGAATGAAATTGCACCATACAATAAATCGAGATATTGCATGGCACATAAATCCCGACGACATCCTTGACGAGTGGAGAAAGTCATTGCGGTGCCCCCCCATGCTCCATGAGATGCCGTGGAATACATAGAACTAAACAAAATTGAAGATGCCAAATAAACAGTTAATTTTCAAGTAAAAAGCAGGTTAATAGTTGATGTTTTTACGGCAACGAATGCGGCAGGCAGACTTAATGAGCATTACCGAAGGAAGATAAAAAAAAATGTTGTTAAAACAATAATCCTAGGCTAGCAAGGATCTTCAATTTTGAATAATTTGAATTTCCGTAATTGTACCATGCTACTTCTGTTTACAAAACTGGGTTCAGAATCTTCATTTTAGAAAGTTTTTAATTGGTAGGCCCCTTTTAGAAGGGATACCTGATGGATCAACTGTTCCATCCTTCATCGAGAAGAAGATTCTGACACTGACGCAGTATTCTCTTCATCATTGTCGAGCAGTTTGTTTTCTTGAGCCTCCACCTCAACCTTGGACTCCACATACTTGGTTTTCCATTTAATGCCAACTGCCTCTGCCTGATCTGCGAACAAGGCTTCAGAAATTGATGAGCTACAAATTTCTTTATAAACATCATAACTGGAGGCACGAGTATTTCCACCGTCCAGTAACGGCCAGAAGGGATGCAAAACAGAGATTTGGTCATGAGCTTCCTCTATGGTTTCCTTCAAACTCAGAAAAGCAGAAACCAGTTCTGCCTTGTTGAAGTGAACAAATACTGCAGTTTCATCCAGGTGGAAGACAGCAGTGACAGAGGTTGGTCCAAAAACTTTAGAGATGCATTTTTTGATCTCCCTTCCCTTCAATTGGGACGGGAACCCCCAGATTAAAACAACATTTGAGAATAAAATCTCTGAGTAACGACTTCTGAGTTTATCGGAGCCTGAAGCTTCTGCATCCCAGTTACCAGTGCTTAGATTCATAACTTCTCCATTTTTCCAGCAAAAATTAATAAGATTGATTTGCTTCTGGACTTTTTCATTGTGGGCTAGATTAGCAGATTGTGAATCCAAATTAATGTCTAGAAGATAGCATGACTGAGCAAATATGCACCCAGTCATGAAGGCATCATAGCCAGCTTCATGCTTCCCTCCAAAATTCCAGTCACTGGAGCTGCAGAGTGTAAGCGAATAAAATACTTGAAAGCAAAGTAATTTGAATTCTTTTGGAAAAACCGTGATGTTTGGAATTGGAAAAATAAAGAGAACAAAATCAACATCAACAAAGTCTGCTATACTACCTTTTCCTCGTATGTATGATGTGTAGAGTGACTATTTTGAACTCCCGCTACAATTAATCGCATGGAGCAAATGTGTAATGTGGCAGTTCAACATCAGATTATCAGAAACCCCAATAAACCCATAGGCATGCATCACGGATAGTACTTTTGACTATAGAATTCAACCCATCAGGCAACATAATATAGTCCTGCATTGTCTTCAACATTTAGTTATTTTACCAAAAAAGTGACTTGTTCTGTGGTGGAAATTCAGGCCAATGCTCAAATGACAGAAAATTACCACCATTTACAATTCTCCTATTTCATTGCTAAAAGCCCTATTAAGACAGAACTCTACCATTTGACACTAAGAAATAATTAGTGGTGGCAACTTGTCCAAGCGGTGCATATATGATCAGTTACATCAAATAAAAAGAAAAACACGCACCATTTTACTTACCCAAACCAGGCCTTTGGTCTATTTTGAAGGGGACAAAAAAAAAAGACATGCTTCTATCAATAAACGAGTAACACAATAACACTAAAATCTAAAAAGTAAGCCACAAATGTGAAAGCACTGAGAGAAATTGATAACCAAACCTGAAGTCATCCACTTGAACTTCAACTTTAACACTTGGCTTCAAAGTCAAACTCGAACTACACTGACCATTGGAAGTGGACTCGAGTTTATAACATAGTAAGGAAAATGCTTTTGATAGGGATGTGCTGTTCTTGCTAATCAAATGCTGAAGCACAGTGTTTTCATTTAGGAGAACTTTTGTGTCAACAATGCAAGGAAAGTTCTTGTGCACAGAGGAAGCAAATTCTTCAGCAGTTGAAGGCAGATGATCAACAAATTTGCTGTATATGTGTGCCATATCTGTAACGAAAAACCATAATTATGTCTTGCAATATTTTTACACAACAATATATATACATAGAATCAAAATTATGGCGTTTTAGTTTTGCTTTGTATTTTTTTCTTTCCATTTTCCTGCTACATTAATTTGTCTTTATATTTTAAATGAAGAAAACCCAGCATTAATAAAGGTAGGAATGAGATATGTACCCAAGAAGCAGTTGTGGCCAACAATTAACTTCTGTTCTGACGAAAGAAGATCAATGACTTGCCGAAACCCTGCTGCAGCTTTAATCTTCATCTCCTCTTCCTTGTGAATCTCATCCTTTACCTCTTTCTGCGGAAGATTAAGATAATAAAATGTCATTATTATTACCTCAATCTTAAGTCTCATTATTTTGCTAATCAAGCAATCATACTAATATACTATAAATGTCATGATATACTAAACTCTTTTCATTCACAAAGACACCTAGAAAACTTTTACGCAAATATATTATTTCTGTATTTCACGAAAATATTTGACATTAGATCCATAAAGAAGTCTAAAACTTGTATCATACCAGAATCATACGTCTGTCATCCTTGGTGTGAGTATACACAATCAAATGTTTCAAACAGGAATCTGCACCAGTTGCATGAACATAAGCAATATCTTCAAAATGCTTCTTTGTAACCTGAATATTTCCAGTTTTGTACAGCATATTTAAAAATAAATTTTAAGAATTCACACAAAATTCATAATGACAAATTAAAGCAAACAGACGAGTGGTCATTGCCAGTTAACAGTGTAAGAAATCAAGTAATGTCATGTACTTTTTAAGTCCAAAAAAGGTTTATGGAGAATTTGGATGAATTAAGGGCAACGGTGAAGGACAAATAAACCTATGTGCAGGCACTAGCAAACATGAAGATGTTGAGGTTAAAGTTGAATCATATTATAATGTCTCCAATGTTGACCAGATGGATTAAAAGGAAAATGACTAACAAAATTTAAAAACCTTTAAATTAATGCCTATATTTTACATGTGATACTCATGTCTGATATGGGTGTTGTAGCTGTTAGTGTGGAAGATTTCTTCTCATAGACCATTGCAAGATATAATTTCTCCTCTGTTTTTTTATATGTTGTATTTAGTTTCCCTTGCAAGGTTTGATGCGAATTGGTTGTATTGGCGCCCCAATCGGGAGCAGAGGTATCAGATCCAGAGTTTTTATTCCATTCTCACGCCTATCTGAACTGAAAGCTTTCCTTGGTGGAGTATCTAAAAGGCGCAAGTGCCGTCCAAGATAGCTTTCTTTGCTTGAACCATGGTCTTGGATAAGATTCTGATGATCATTTGAGGCAAAGGAATTTCGTTCTTATTAGTCGGTGAACCATCTATTCCTTCATTGTCTATATGCTAGAGGGCAATGAGATATGGTCTTGGGCCTATTTGGCCTCTTGTGGGTAATGCTTTCATCTCTTTACACGTTGTTTGCGTGTTAGCTAGGGGGTGTGGCGGACTGTCCCTTAGTGCATGTTGTGGAGTCTTTGGCGGGAGAAGAATGGGCGTGTATTTGATGATTATTGGAGGCTTGCTGCAAAACTTTCGTGTATTTTTTACGTTGTTAAAGGGATTGAATGTATGCTTCAAGCGATCTTCATTTTTCTTCCGTTTGAAATGTTATCAATGGTTATTCCTTTTGGGCTGATTGTTGTCTTTTTATTATAATCTTACATTTCATACACTTCTTGGGTGCAATTTTCATCTAATAATATTTTATCTTACATATAAAAAAAAGTTCTATTTGCAACACACGGTTTCTAAATAAATAAGATCCATTGCATTTAATTCTAAGCAATGGGAATATAATATCAAACATATTCAGCCCACCCCAACCCAATAATGCTGGTTTCTAAATAACATGTGTAGATTGAGATAACATTACCAACTCAATCAACTTCAACTGGTGAGAGGTAAAACCATTAAGCTGAAGAGCCGGGCGCATCTTGTAGAAAGTGGATTCATAATGCCGGTTTGAACCATTAGAGTTGTCCTGATGGTTAGCCATGTTACTTCCAGGCTGTAATAGCCAACCCCGCCACTCACTAATTCTGTTCCGCAGTCTCTCTGTGAAGAAAACATCAGATGTTCTAACCAGTGGCATATCTTTTACTGCTTTCAAGCAAGAACCTGGTTCTGATAACTCATCCCCATTGGTCAAACTTAAGTGCCTCAATGCTTCATCTTCCTGTCGTTTGGATAAATAAGACACCCCTGAGATCACAAAAGAGTGTAAATCCTCCATATGGTTTTTTAAATGGGAAGGGGATGGAATCATATAGTAGAAAGAAACGAAATTCAAACATATACAATGATCCTTATAAACCATATCACAACTAGATGGGTTGTCTCATTTGTAGAATAAATTATTTATTTCAATGACACTACAATCTGGCACATTTCCGTAAAGCCAAAATAGACAAACTAACATACCCTCATTGATGCAGGTATTGAAATCAAACTGGTATCTAGCCAAAAAATCGATTGAGCTTGTCTGGCAGAGAAACTCATTTGATGGGCCACCAACTTGAAGCTCTTGACGAGGAAATACATAAAAATTATGCCTGCCAAAGAACATCAAGTGTACTATCAACAATGACATATATGATACAACATTTGATAGTGAGAGATAAATGTCACATATATGATGGTATATGCCAGGCTAGAAGTTCTGTAAAAGGGCGGTTGAAACAACAATAACAATCTTAAATACAAATCAATACTTTGAGGGTGTTGGGAAAGCCTACTTTGTTTACAAACACATGTTTAGAACACTGAAAAAAAGTCCCGCGAGATGTTTATAAACAGTTTCTTGCTTAATAAAAAATTAAAAAGACCAGTATAACTTCGTCCAAAAAAATTCATACCGTATTAAACATTTACAAAACTAACAAATTTAAATTTTATTTTTATTTTTAATCATATTACAGTTAAATGCTATAAAAAAATTATGGCATTCAAAAAGCAAGTGTTTGTAAACAGAAAAAGTTTGTAAACAAAAACAATCCCCCAAACACCTTCTAAATGAAACCGGGAAGTAGAAATGATTGTCCTTAATTCTCTTACACCCCCAATTTTTTCTTCGATAAAAAAAAAACCTAATTTACAAATGCCTTCGTTTAAGGCCCTAAATTTACTCCACTGCACTACCAAACAGAAATTAATCAGAAGACCCAAAATTAAAAACAACTTAAATGTAATTCCCAAAATGACTAAAAAGAAAAAGCCAAAAATAACGCAATCGAATTGGACAGCAGAGAGAAAGAGACAGGTTACGAGAATCGAAAGTTACGGATAAGAAATGAAGCACTGCTTGGTTATGTCCCATCGGAAGGGACACACACCGAACTGGAGGACAGCAAACTTCTCGGCGGAGTCCTTGACCTTAAGGTAACTGACGTCGGAGCGGTCGAACTCGAAGGACTCACGCCACGGGGCGCTGGTGACGCCGGTCATCTCCAGGTCGACGGCGACGAAATCTGCGACGGGGATGAGGCGGCGGAGGTCGGAGAGGGCGGAGTCGAAGTTGGACCTCGTGACGGTCTTGAGAATGAAGTTGGAGGGCTGCGGGGTGGTGGAGGTAGGGGCGTCTGTGGTGATGTCGGTGTCGGTGGAGGTGGCGGTGGAGGTGGCGGTGGCGGCGGAGGAGTGGCAGCGGGCATGGCTGGCCCTGGTTAGGGTTAGGGCGCCTGAGAGTGGTCTGAGGCGCCATTGGAGGAGCTTCATTCTCTGCTCCTCATTTGTCTGTGTGCGTCCGCGGCGATGAGGTCATGGTGTCTAGCGTTCATTTAGCCTACTTTTGCATCCACAATATTGCTCCTACGAATAAAGGTTGCATTTGTTAATTTAAATTAAAGAAAAAAATAATTTCTTTCTACATTGCTTTATTTCAATTTGACTTGTAAACATGAATAGGGCCGTAAAAAATCGAACATAAGGTGTTTTCACTTTCATTTTGTATTATTCCTTAACGAATACTAAATTAACATGTTCATGTTTGTTTATTAATGTTTATAAACAGTTCATTAATGCTTACGAATAGCTTGCGAATACTTGTTTATGAATAATATTCATAAATATATCAATATACTTGTTCATGAATATTATATTTTTATTTTTTTTAAAAACTTAAAATATTCATTTGTTTAATTGTTCATTACTAAAATATCTAATTATTTAATGCTTTTAAACAAATTAGGTCGTTCGTTCATTTGTTCACGAACTCAAGAAGTTGTATGTTTGTTTGATTGTTTGTAAACTAAAATACTAATGATTCAAAATTTATAAAAAAACTATTCGTTTATTTATTCGTTTACTTAATTGTTTATTTATTTATTTAACTATTCGTGAACATTTATTCATGGAATGCTATTCGTGACCATCCATTCATGAATTAAATTTTGATGTTATCAAACATTGCTTATGAATATATATTTATGAATATAAACGAGATGAACAAAATCTTGTTCGTATTCGTTCATTTATATTCACGAACATTATCTTTCTTAAATGAACAAATATAAATGATATTTTATTGAACCGAATGCGAGCATGTTCGCAAACGTTTGGTTCGTTTACACCCTAAACACGAGGTTCGTAAATATATTATCAACCGTTAAAACTATATTATGTTAATTGATGAAAATATATAAATAATAAAATGACATCGTAAATCACAGCATGCTTGCAAATTTATAATATTATATACCTTATTTTCATTCAATGTATTAGATTATTCATACTAGTTTTTTAAAATATGCATTTCTTTAAAAAAATTTTAAAAACTTTTGAATAAAAAACTACGCTGAATCATGTTCTTTAAACTATAAATTTTAGAATTGGAAAATAGATATTGTAGAGAGAATCTCCATATTTGAAGGATCATTATTTATACTTTAAATTTTTTTATTATATTTTTTGACATATGTATACTTTTAATTGACTATAATAAATAAAAGAGATTAAGAAAATAGTAAATAAAAAATTATAATTTAAAATAATAAAAATATAGATGAAAAATAAAATATTGAGGATAAATAAAATATATTAAATAATATATTATTTATTCTCTAAAAAAGAAATAAAAGATTATGAAACTGATATGAACACTCTTATGAGATATCTCAATATAATTTTATGCATAAACTCTCGTTGTTTTTTTGGTTTTTTAATAAAGATAAAATAAATATTTTTAGGTAGACCAGCCACCACTCTTCATTCATGTGAGAAATATTATTTACTTAGCTTATGAGAAACAATAATGGCAATTTAATGTGTATTTGGTGGGATGCTTATAATAGGATTGTAAAGTATTCATAATCATTTTTAAAATGATGAATTTATAATATTATTTGATGAGTGAAAAAATTAAGTAATACTAATACACTAAGTAAAGTATTTTTTACCCACATTTATGTATTTATAATTTTAATTTATCATATAGAATAGTTAAACGCTTCAATAAATTTATTTGTATAAAATAATATTAATTGATCCGAAATATATACATTAAACTCAAAATTTAATATTTAATAAAAAAAATGTGAAGGTTCTAACATTTAAAAAAAAAAAAAAAAACTATCCTCCTACCTCTATCCCACTCGCACCCACCGAAACGCACCATGAATTGAAAACCAAAACCCTTCGAATCCCAATATTTAGAAGGATACCGGTGCAACCCCACGAGGCCACGACAATTTATGTTACCTGTAGCGGTTTCCTTGTCTTATGAAGTTTCGGTTACCCCAACACCGCCCGTGAATGGCGAGCGAGAGGGTGGTCTACACTTACTCACACATTTAAGAATTTTAAAAATCATCAACAATAAATAAATAAATAACTGAAACCTGATAGCTCTCTGGAGTCGGTTCATCAGCAGAGATGGAGAAGAAGAAGAAGAAGAAGAAGAAGCAGCAGCAGCGTTTATTAGTAACCGCCATTAATGCTTGGTTTATTTTGGATTGCTTAAGTGAATTGGTGCTATTAATTTAACTCCACACGTTTACCTCTACATGACCATACGCCTTCTGCGTTCACGCCACTAGGCCATGCCTTCCTTCCGCGCTTTAAATATATCCAAAAATAAGAAGAACATGTCCACTCAACCTCTATTACTTATATTCAGGTTGATGAGTCCCACAAAGACTGTTATTCTCATGCTTACAATGATCGTCGGGCATATAAAAGGCTTGTTACACATAATTTTTGGGCTCACCTAGCTAGTCCTCTTTCTACGTAACGTAATTCCCGTAACATAAATGGTATGATCCGAGGCACCCATATCAGATATGGGTGTTGTTGCTGTTTGTGTGGTAGTTTTGTTGGGTTTTCTGCTGGCGGCTACGGTCACGAATGCGAGTTTTAATTATATCAGTTGGGATGATATGAGCGTGCCCGGGACTTGGGTTTTGAGCAGGGACGGTGAAAATTACAACGGAAGTCGGGTTCTAGTGGTTGACTGGAGAGGCAGCGGCGACTCCGTCACGGTTCAGGGAGCAGTGGACATGGTTCCTCCCTGTAACACTCGAAGAACCAAAATTCACATCCTCCCCGGAATTTACAGGTTTAGTTTTAGATTTTTCGCAGACCCAATTCTCAAATTTGTTGTACACCCAAATCTCATGCTTTGGAGTTGTTGTTTAAGTTCAACCAAAATCTCATGTGTTTGTTTACTTGCAAGTTCTGCATGATCTGATGTTTTTAGTAACACATTTACGAGCAGAGAAAAGGTCTATATACAGAGATCAAAGCCGTATGTTTCATTAATTGGAAACAACAATGGAACCGCTGAAACAATCATTACATGGAATGACAAAGCATCCGACCTGGACAGCAGCGGCAATGAATTGGGGACCTATAGATCGGCTTCTGTCACCGTAGAATCTGACTACTTCTGCGCCACTGGGATCACCTTCCAGGTACCGGTTGGTGTTTAAAATGCTAGTGATGTTACACTCTTTTGTTTGTTTATTTTTGCTTCTTTTTGTTTTTCCCATGCTGCAGAACACGGTGGCGGCAGTGCCGGGCACTGCCGGAGTGCAAGCGGTGGCGCTGAGGATCGCAGGTGACAGAGCAATGTTCTACAAGGTCAAGTTTGTAGGCTCCCAGGACACGCTATTGGATCAGACAGGGAGACATTACTTCTATAAGTGCCACATTGAAGGGAGCGTAGACTTCATATTCGGACGGGCAAGATCACTATATCAGGTATGTGTATTTTTCCCCCTTACATTCGAAGATTAATAAAGGAGGACTTTGTTAAAACCAAGAGTCCAAAATAATTAATCGTGCTGAACTGCCTCAACGTGTTGCTTAATTAAGTTGTAGTAAGTTTGACTCCCACCACCAGCATTTCTTTGGGGAGTTGCAAATACCAGTTCTGTTTTGTTTCTTTTCTTCCAATACTTAAAACAAAACAAACACACTCAAGTTAATCTAGTGTGGACACCTTGGCTCATTTGCAACCCTGACTAGTTTTATAGTCACTGACACTGCCTAAATAATAATGACATCCTTTGATTTTTCAAATTTTATTTTGTAGGATTGTGTTATTCAATCCACAGCCGAGTCAAATGGTGCAATTGCAGCCCATCACAGGGATACGGCTAATGAAGAAAGTGGTTTCTCGTTTGTAAACTGTACAATCAGTGGAACTGGCAAGGTCCTCTTAGGGAGGGCTTGGGGAAGCTACTCGAGAACAATATATTCCTATTGTTATATTGAAGACATCATCAGACCTCCGGGATGGAGCGATTGGGACGTACCCACTAGACAGAAGTATGTTTAAGATGTCTGATAATGACATTAATTTTATCACTTCATTATGATTTATGAATATGAATTGAAAAGCTTTTTTAATTGCAGGACGGCAGATTTTGGGGAATATGAATGCAGTGGAAAGGGTGCAAACACCACCAGATGGGTCCCTTGGGCCAAGTCCTTCATGTATGAAGAAGTGAAGTCATTCTTGAATACGGATTTCATTGAGGGACACAAATGGCTAAGAATTTAATTTGAAAGTCCTTCAATCGTATCAAGACGTTTTCGGTGTACTTTGAAAGTTGAATTTTATTTTATCTTTCAAAACGATCTTTTATACAAGTAGGCATTTGGTACTCGTTTACATTTTTGTTTTTTATTTTAAGATTTGAAAATAAATTATATTAGAGAGAGGGCTTTTAAAAAGTTTTTTTTAAAAATTACATTCCACAAAAATTATATATATATATATATATATATATATATATATATATATATATATATAGGCCCCATGTATATTTAATAAAGTATAGGAAGCATTGAAAAAAATGAAAAACAAATTGGTCTTGCATAAAAATTGAATTTAGTATAACTTGCATCTACATTTTTTTTTTCAAAACATTACTTGCATTCAAACCTAAATTTCATGTAACAAATACAAAATTCGTATGCCGCATTTTCAGTGTTATAATTATGAAATAGTAAATAAAATTTGGTGAACCAAATAGGCTGTAAATTACTTGTAGGGGTGTGCATGGGTTGGGTGGGATCGGGTGAAAGGTTAAATCATTAATCAATCCGTCATTAACAAGTAATTAATTCTTTCACCTTTCAACTGACCCGTCAACCTCAATAATCGACGAGTTTGTTAAATTTTTGGCGGGTACTAACTAGCAAGTATGGTGGGTTGAGCGGGTATGAACTGTCATTTATCAGTATATAATTAAACGACATACATTAAAAAAATTAAACATATAAAATATAAAATAATTATAATCAAAAGTATATTATTTTATTC
Organism: Taxillus chinensis; assembly: GCA_023512835.1. NCBI lineage: Eukaryota > Viridiplantae > Streptophyta > Magnoliopsida > Santalales > Loranthaceae > Taxillus > Taxillus chinensis. The sequence goes on along the minus strand of CM042090.1, from coordinate 24,179,740 downwards.
ACTAAATATTTATAATTACAAATGAAAAAAGATATGAGATTTATGGATTATAACATCACAAACTTACAATCATAGGCATCACGCTGCATAACTTTCACCTCTCACAATGGGAGGAACGATAATGAACTAACGTTTAATAGATAGGTAATAAGGTTTTACTCTATTTTTATAATGAAATGCGGCGGTTCGGGTTAGTTGCGGGTTTGAATATTTTCATCCGCCAACCGACCCAACCCACCATAAAATAAAATTTTCTACCGACCCACTTATTTAAATATTTTTTATTGACAGGTAGCGAATAGGTTCGGGTTGAGTCAGACGGATAGAGCGAATTAGGCGGGTAGATGCACACCCCTAATTACTTATGTATTATCTAATAAGCTAGAAGAAAAATATAATTTAATGATACATTTTTTATTCAATATGTATAGACACATAAGATTAAAATTCAAAAACATGAAAAAGTGGCATGGTTTCATATGTTTCAAATATTATTCTATTTTTAAAAACATAATTTAACCGATAAAGTGTGTTTGGTATAATTATTATTTTTGAATAAAATATTATTTTATTCAAATCAAATTAATTATTTTTTAAAATATTTAATCGAATGTTTTCTCTATTTAAATTCAAATTCAATTTTTTTTTCATTCTTTCATTTATTTTATTGTCAAGACTTACCATATTTTATTTTTACTTTTTTAGAATTCGACTTTTTAAAAATAATCTTTTTAAAATATATTTTTTATCTTATCAAATAAAATTTATTTTAAAAATCCAAAATTTCATACTCCAAAATTAACAGAAATTAAAATTATGAAATCAAAATATAAAATCAAAAGCTGATGCTAAACATCCACTGAATAAACGCCAATTGCAACAGGATGGCATCCAAACAAATAATTCACAATTTCCTTTAAATGTACAATAGAAATTAAAGGAAAGCTTCATACCACCACATCCTCAGTTACATACATTTATGAGCATTAGATTCACACCCGCGAATTTCCATACATCATCATTAGCTTGGAGCCTTGGACACCCGCCATATGGCTGTTAGCTTCATTATGACTTCCATTGGTGAGTCTTATAATGGTTGAGTTATGGCTCTCTCCTCTGCCAATTATTCAAACTGGTACTGGAAATGACGTGGGAAGCCATAAAGGTTGGCATGTGAATCAGTAAAGTGAAGCTTTTCTTCTTCTACAGATGTAGCTTCAGGGCGTGAAAAACTCATCAAATATTTTTTAAAGTTATATATACATAATTAATTTTTTTAAAAAAATTTAAAAAGTCAATAGAATAAAATTATAATTTACTAAAATTTTTAATTAAAATACTTTTTAATCATATATAATTAATATTTAATCGTATAATTTTTAAAAATATTTGATAAACATAATCAGCACTCTTGAAACATTAGTTGTCAGTTGAGGATGTGAAAATAGGCTTTTGAAGTCATCCAAAATATCCTGCTTTGCTTCAGCATTAACCAGTTTTGGAGTTCTTAGATTCTCTGATTATTAAGACAAAGCTCTCACCTCAAATCATCGTGAACATGCATTTTCAAAGTTGATTTAAGAAAAAAAAAAAAGACAACTCAAAATGACATCTTAACTTCTTTTTGAATCTTTTCGTAAAGTATCCAATCAATGCTCTCTCTCTCTCTCTCTCTCTCTCTCTGGTCTTTTTCTAATTACCACTCAAGCCCATACTCATCGTACGTCCGCTTTTGAAATCTCTTAAAAATAAAGGGAAAATTATTATTTAAAAATTGCGACCCCACACATGCCAGCCTAAATGTAGCGAACCCACAAGGCAAGCATGCACACGAAATTAATCCTAGACAGCAACACATGGAAATGGAATCCCGTGCCACTAGAACGCATGAATGAGAGAGCAGTTCATCTCTTGCTTTTTTATAAATAGGACCGTTTATGACAAAGCCAACTAAATCCCAAAACCCATACATGCTAAATGGCGTTCCCATGCTTTTTCAAAACATAAATATATGCCATCATCACTGCCTAAACCCATTCCATTCAAATCATAATATATTGTACGTTTGACAAGCGTGTATATTATTTTTCAATATAAGATTATTTTTAACGATCATAAATCTAAATAAATTTTTATCATTCATAAATATTTTTAAATTTATCAAATTTTCCATTTTCAAAAATAATCCTATTTTTAAAAATAATATTATCATACTAAGATGGCTGGGAAGGCAAAAACAACATTAGTATGTGATCAATCACATCTAAAAGGATACATGGGATTTGTTAGTCCTTCGCTTTCTTGGCTTCCTCTCCAAAACCAAGAACAAAATGCAAGGCCTTTTCTCAAGTACCAAAATAGGGGGCCGGGGTTGACACTGGAGGGCCACGAGAATATCTCCACTGTTCACAGGCGCAGCATTTCTCCAACTTCACGCTGTTTTCCAGAGTACAAAATTTACATGACCAGAATTTGTATTTAGTTCCGGTGTCTTTGGGCTTTTCAGCCGTGCAAAGTTCACATACAGGAGCCAAATGCTGCAGCAAATTCACCATAAATGGGAGTAAACTAATCATTAATTATATTATGTAAACTATATAGTGCAATTTTAAAAAGTATGAAAAGTATGACTCAATAATTTGTATTAAAAACTTTATATGAAAAGACCATGAATATAAGTAATAATAGAAGGAATAATATTTCGAACAGTGTTCACAAGCATGTAAACTTACATAAACAATTCAAATACTAACATATTCATTTTCGCTCGTTTATATTAGTAAACAATAGACTTTTTTAACAAATAAACATAGATAAAATTTTAACAAACCAATCCCCAAAATTTTCAAAAAGGTCTAGTTCACTTAAAACCCAAATAAGAAGACACAATAGGATAATGGCATCTACCTTGGAAGCTTACACCAAGCAAGGCAAAGAGCTAGTTCTTCAAACAAAGTTACTAACATGTACACATAGGAGCATCTTAAAAATCTAGCTATACCATCAAACTCTTATGGCAACTTAATAATCCTTGTAATTTTTTTAATACAAATTTTATTTTTATGTTCTACGAAGGGCAAGGACAAGCAAGGACCTAAGAATAAATTGTAAAAGATGTCCACATATTTATGAACATAACTGCCTTTGCAAAGGAATCATCAACAATTTACCAAGTGAATAGAGATTCAACTATATGTTTGGTTATACTGTTTTTTATTTTTATTCTCAAAATATGATGGGTCTTTTTGAGTACAAAAATTAAAAAATAAAAACACCAAAATGTGATTTTCATTTTTTGTGACACTTAAAATGAAAATAAACCTTTTGTTATTTTCAGTTTTCCGCACTCGAAAACATTTATCTCATATTGAAAATGAAAACAGAAAATGCTTAAAACAAACATACCCTTAGGTTCCAATGCCTTTTATATTGCATGAGCAATCTTTAGTTGAGTCATGTTATAAATTCATAATCCATGTAAAGGAATTTTCCCTTCGCAGTATTTAAATTTTGAAATAAAGGGTAAATAATAAGGCATATTGCAATATAAACAGATGGTGTGAAGCCAAAGCATACACCTACTATGTCACAAAACAGCATGGAGCCCGCAAAGCAATGAAAAATGTAATAAACAGGTCTATAAAATAAAAGCACTCAATAAATTGGTTCAGTAAAAAAATGGAAGAAAGGTAAATATTTATTAAAGAAAAACAAAAGATCAAACAAAACAGCCAAACAAATAATAACTAATTCAATATAATTAGAATATTAGGAATATAAACAATACCGGATTCAGTAGTGTGCATTTTCGACACTCCCACATAATAGGTTCAGCTGCATTTGGTGTTGCATCACTTTTATGTGTCGAACCAGAAACTGAAGAAATCGTGGTTAGATCTAAATCTGTTGCACAACTTCTATTTCCAGATTTCAAGTCCTGATTAAACAATTCAGATGGAGTTAATCCCTCCATGGATAAATCGACGAAATTGGATTTTAAATGATCAGAAGATGAAGCATTATCTAAGTCACGACTTCTCTTTCGAGATACAACCGATGAATGTGAAGTAGAACTAAAACCACTGCAAAGTGTTGAGCGTTCAGCACTTTGGCCTGCACAACAGTCAAACTCTCCTGGCCCTTCCTCGGAATCTTCACAAGCAGCAGAACCACACCATATATCATCCTGTAATCGCCTTTCTGCAGCCATTGCAGCAGCTTGTATTGGACTAAGTGCAACCATAATTGTACTATCACCACCAAGCCGTTTAGGTCCATGTGGTAGTAAAGTGCCCATGCGGGCCCTATTTTCTGCAGCAGCTAATGCTGTTTTGTGCAGAGATGAAAGAGGAGGTTGAGGAGAGAAACCACCCAAGCGCCTACCAGGAAGATCAAACCCCTCTCCTGTGCCACTTATTCCCTTGGCCATCAGCTCCTCACATTCCTGAACCACAATGTCGCCCAAAAAAAGAAATGTGAACCCATTATTCAAACTGAAACCGTTTGTTGGAAGATCTCCAAAAATATTATTTAATAAACCATTGAGAAAAGTTAACATAAAAGTTTCTTAACAAAATTTTGCCACCCCTATGTTTCATAACCTCTGACAGATTCAAGTCTAAACTCCATGAAACTTAAAATTCTTCCAAAATACAAGGCAACAGAAGTTTACTGACCACAATATTACCTACTAAACCATAGCAAAAACATCTCGCTGTATCCAATGCCCACAAGAAAATATCAGTAGAAAAACCCAAGCCAACTTCAAAATTTAAATGTGCTACATTTGCTTAATGACAATCCAGTAGAAAAAATGAATACATGCAAGTCAAAACATGAACCAACACAAAACCAATCAATATTTAAAATTAATAATAATAAAAAGAAGAGGCCAGTATATCAATTTGTGTGTGAGAGAGAAAGAGAGCTGCAACGAAGTGCATCATTTTCTTCATCTCAGCATATTCCCACTGACACGCCCTACAGTATAAAGTAACACACCCATTTCTAATAATGCACATAAGCAAACATAACATCCAATACCAGAGCAGAAAACTACCTTTCTGAGTTCATCCCAGAGCTTGTAGAAGCTGGCATTGTGAGGACCATGGGCATTGTGGCAGAGCTCATGCAACATTGTATCAAGAACTTGATCGTATGGGTAGAAATCCCAATCGCTATTCAGCCTCCGAAGACGCAGCTTCACATGCACACCCCCTCCCACATTCAACCCCAAGAGGCGTGGATTTTTAGGACTGCAAAAAAAAAAAAACAATAAAATAAACAACCATGTTTACGGAATAAAACTGCAGATGTAAATTGAGCAAAAATAAAAGATCCCCATGTTATTATCATTATTTCTGATGCTGTTGTTGTTGTTACCAGAATTCAGAGAGAAGCTTGACCCTCCACTTGTGTTTATGCATGATGGGTTGGACCTGTTTGGCAATTTTTTCGAGAATCTTTCTGGCTTCATCTTCTCTGTGCTTCTTCTTCAAGGGTTTGATTTCCCAAACCTTGTTGAGATCACCCAAATCCATTGGCTGCGTGATTTCGAAACCCTAACAATGTCTACACCAAAAGTGCTCCCTTGAAACCAAGGGATCTTCAGAACCCAACAGGGAGCGAAATTAAAAAGGAAGAAGGCATGCCATGCACCGAATTTCAAAAATTCATTGAATTCTGAGTTATGTCATCATTTCCTATGATGGCATGTTGTCCTACCAACCTGAATAAAGAAAAAAGCTACTTTAATTTTTAAGGACTGGTTAACCCAACCTGACTAGAAAGAACTGTTGGGATTGAACTGTTGTTGGAACACAAAATCACATTAGACATGGTAGACGTAAGAAGTAGAAGTTTCCAATATAATCGGCACTTCATAGTACCTCTAACAGACTCCAATACAAACAATATAAATATGCAAGATCATAAACATGAAACAACAAGTATGCATGAACCATGAAAATACCAAGCCCAAACCACTGTATACCTACTCAAAACACAAATAACATGCAAGGTAGATTCATGATTTAGATAATATACTAGAGGGTTTTCCTCATAATAAAAAAAACATAAAATTAATATAGAAGATAATATACCTACGCAACCATTTCCTTTTTACGTTCATTCTAACTTCCTGCATATCAGTGAAACTCTGTTCGTGTAACCAAAATTCTTGAACTCAATATGAAAATATCAATAACATTGTAATTCTATTCAACATCCTCAAGCAAATGTATATATAACAAGACTATGTCAATTTAAATCCTCGGAAGGCATAGAAACAGACAAACAAAAAAATTAAATAAATGAAATATATATATAAGGATAAAAGAAACGTGATTAGATATGATGCAAAATTTAATAAACATACCATCATGAGAAGCTTTACAAAGAGCACTACTCTAATAGAAGTTAGACACATGAGCTTAGTGGCTATGTGGAGGTATTTTAATGATTCAGGCACTTCCAAAAATACTTTGTTCTTCTTGGGGTTCTTCCTTTTCCTCATTTTTTTCTATGTTAGCATCTTTTTTCCACAACATTTCACTAGAAGCATCAAAAAGTGGAGTATGCAACAGCCTCTGGAAGAAAATTGATGCTCTCCTCTCCCAATTGCATACATAATGCAAATACGTGGTTGTGGCCACGTATATATGAAACATGATAATGCACGACAGAGCTGACAAGAAAATTTTCATGGGTGTACACTAAGACTTCTAACACTGTCAGTCACATCTTTTTGTTATGAAAATTGTGCATGGATATAACTTTAAGCACAATGACTCGTCACAGAAAATGAGAAAAATTATAATAAACTTCAAAATCACACAGACCAATTCCCAAGCTTACCAAACCCATATGAAGCAAAACTGCAAAACTAAATGGAACTTTTCTTGAATTATCTCTTCATTATCATTATCATATACGATTAAACTAACACTCTTTTATGTGATGTGAAGTGAAGAAAGAAGGGAGGAGCCACCTGTATATAGGCATGGCCAACCCAGTCCATTTCAGCCACGGCTTCCTACCACTGCATAGCTTCCCCTTCTTAGTTCTTACCACCCCAGCCACAGAAAACACAGCCGTGGCTGTTTTTTTTCCCTCCCTCTCTCTCTCTCTCTCCGTTCCAGCCAAACCATGGTTTCATATTTGAGTTCACCAAACCAAAAAACAAAATTATCATTTCAAACCCGAAATATTCTTACCCAGATTTTAACCCAGTTTTCTTGAAGAATTAAAAAGAAGAGAGGAGATGTATACTTTAAATAAAATCAAACACACTCAAATTAAGAAACCCAAATTATAGCATTAGAAACATAAACCCTAAGATAAGGAAAGAGGGACATGGTTTCCCCCACCACCTCCACAACCCAAGCGAAACGGAAGAGGAGAAGAAAAGCAACCTTGACCGCGACTGCAAAGATTCTCGGCGACTCCGATGCCTCCTGCAATCCAGGCGAGCCTCGCTCCAATCCGGACAGAGGAAGACGATGGACACGGGCTATTAATGGACACGGGTTATTAATTTGTAATTTACCCTTGGTTTAATGTTGATTTTTGACTTTGGATACTCACCGTCGGATCCACAGGGCGAAGGACAGCCGTCAGATGGACCGAAGCTCAAACAAGGCCTCTATACTAGATCACATGTTGGACGCTATTCGTCTTCTCTGTTTCGTCTGCTTTCCTTAGCTCTTGTCTCCGGTGCTCCCGACAGAACATGACAGTTGTTAGATCACAGATTCAAGCGTCCTGCTGTTCGTAGCCGCGTGCCGCGTGCGCACACACCCTTTTTTTTTTGGGTCACCTGTAAGGTTTTTTTTTTTTTCGTTGCGCATATCTCACTGTTTTAGGCCTTAAAAGGACCACAGCAACACCTAGAGAAAGAGAGAGAGGTTGTGTTGGTTTCATTCATTGATTGCGTTTGGGAATGATGCTGAGATACGATGTTGCGTTGTGAATCGTGGGTTGTCTTTGTTTTGCAGGAGCATGGCGGGAATAGCCATTGTTTTGGATCTGTTGAGGAAAAACCCTGGCCTTTGTGTTCCAAAATCCGTGCATTCACATGGTTTATGTTCCGCCACAGCGGCAGCTTCTGCGGCCGCCGTCTCAATCACTGCCGGTACTCCGTTCGCATCCAGAGCGCTATTTGGGTACCCACTCTCCCCACACACAGGCTTTTCTGCGTAATCACCGTCTTATGTTTATTATTTGGGTTCAAGTTGATTCAAGTTAAATGTTTGATATTGGAGAGTTATAATCATAGTAACAGTTATCAACTCTGTCCGGCTCCTTTTTGTTTTCTGCTAATGACTCCTCTCCACCTGTATAGAGAAATAGATGTAGTTGTCAAAACTTACGCATTGGGTTTGATTTGGTGCGCATGGAACCTTTTACCGAGGTTGGCTTTGGAAAGCTTCCTCACTTTTGATTAATTTTCATTAATCTTTTTCCTTTCTAAAGGCTGATTGATTATCTTGCATATAAATTCTGTGAAATATTCCTATTCTGATCACAGCAACAAATTATGCCATGGAACTTCCGTGTGTGATATGCATACATATACATGCAATGTGTGTGTGTGTTAATGTATGTAGGCATGAATCAGTTAATGTTTCTATCACGTGTCACATGATTCACTTTATTCCGTGTTCACTTCAAATTCTATGCTCGACAATAATTTCAAAATTTACATCCATAAAGATGAAGTGAAAATTAAAAATTAGGTAACCCCATAAAATTATGTACATTTTCATCATGCGGAACCTAATTCTGTAAGGAGTGAGATTTTGATCAAATTCAAACAGCTGAGATTTACTGATTTTTGAAACAAGAATAGAGAATCCTACATTGTCAAAGTTTGTGAAAGTTTTGTATTCATTGTATATTTTCATAATGTCATCCACATGGTTGATTGATTTGTAAATATTTATTTTGAAGTTTGAAATTTTAATGTTTACCCAATACATGCTATGCCATGCTTTACTGTATAAAAACATTTCTCATATTATATATAACCTTTCTCTGAAGACAGTATTTCTATACATATCTTTATTTCATCATATTTTACATATTTTAGTGGATGATTTAATTATTGATTTTATGAGCAGTGGGCACTTGTGTAAAAATATAAACATTAGCCAGCTCTGTCTTTTGAAAAAATATATTTTGTATATGTATTTAGCAATTTTCAATGTTTGTTATGATCCATAGAACTCATTATACAGGTATGGTGGGATTTCAGTCGCTCACTGTGATGCTGGTACAACATGGTCTGAAGATTACATTTCTACTCTAGGAAGTAAATCTTTAATTGAATATGAAAGAAAGGAGTACTATTTTGAGCTAAAACCTCTATTTTCGGCTTTGCATTGGAAGTCTCTTGCAATGACATCCCTGAGGTCTTTTCTGTTGTTCTATTTACCACTTTTGGAGCCTCGTGCGAGCCTGGAAGATGACAATGGTGATGACTTCCTACAAGACACAGAGGAAGAGAATCGTGTTGATTTGGTAGTTCCTTTTAAAAAATCGGTGAAGCAAATCATTCGCGAAGTAAGTGAAGTCGTTTTCTTCTCTTTTCCCATTTTTGAACCATAATGTTAAGCTGGCATAATCGATTGATTTAATTCTGTGGGTTTATTTTTGTGCTTTCCTAGTATTCCTCTATCGATTCAACGGGAAAATTTAATTGAGATTCACTATATTATCAGCTTTATGCTTGTAATCTTACTCTTTGATGACCAAAACTTGTGAATATCTGCTACTTCGATTGAAAAATTAGGAGTAAGAAATTTGAGATTTTTATTATTTTATTACATTTCAGTGGTATAGGATACCTGTAGTTCTTATAAAAATTTATTACATTACAAATTTTTTATTTGGTTTGTTGAACATATGAAAATCTTTTGCATTTAAGAACACACACTCTCTCATGACATTTGGGTTGGTTGAGGATATATGTAGTTATAAATAATAATAATAATAATAATAATAATAATAATAAATGCATTTCTTATTGAATATATGAAAGTCTCTCTCCTTCCCATCCAATTGTTTCTTTAAATTGCTTGACACGGACGATACTTGTAGTTCTCATAAAAATTTATTTCATTACAAAATTTTTATTTGGTTTGTTGAATATGGAAATCTTTTGCCTTTAAGAACACACATTCTCTCTCTCATGACATTTGGGGTGGTGGAGGACATATGTGGTTATAAAAAATAATAATAAATGCAAAAAATTTAAAATTTTATTGAACATATGAAAGCCTCCCTTACTCCCATTCAATTGTTTTTTTAAAATTGCTTGACACAGTTATGCAATTTTTTCTCCCTCACAGTTGTTTCTTTAAAATTGTTTGATATGGTTATGCCATTCCCTCCCTCCCCTTATTTCTCCCTAGTTCCCATCCATTTGTTTCTTTAAGTTGGTTGACATGGTTTTCCACATGTCCCTCCCTCACTTTTGGTTGGTTCTTTAAATTGCTTGACATAGCTATGCAATCCAAATTCAGCCCCCACCACCACACATATTAGCAAGGCATAATTTTTAATTCGACATTTGTTTCTCTAAATTGCTTGACGTGGTTATACAATTTTGAAGTCCAAATGATTTCAATGAATAAATACAAGGGAGTCACTTTTGCTTTGTGATGACAAGGTTGTTCACCAACCGACCAATTAGTTTGAGGCTGCCTCCTGAATCTGCAGAGAAAATTAATTCACATGTTATGATTGGCTAGCAGACAACTGTGTTAACCACCAGACGAGTTTTGGAAAGACTTGCTGTTCATTATGTTTCACAGCGCTTGGCATGGAAACTTCTTAAAGGTACCATGATACTATCTCCGTTTTATGTCACGTTTTTTGTTGCTTTAGGTTGGGGTGTCAGATAATCTAACACGTTGACTGGTCCTGCTCCTCCCTTTGAAGTTTCATATTACACTGATGAACTTAATCAATATCTACAGATGTGCGCAAGTCAGCCACACGCAAGGCTGACAGGGGACTGTCTTCTATAGTGTACTTCTTCAGTGTTAGCAGAACAACTCTCAGAGGTTTAAGCTTTTGCCTGCATTTGTGTTTTTTCCCCTATTACCAATTGCTTCACCTTTCATCAACCTTATTGTTTTGTGCCTCATAATCTTTTACTCGGAAGCAGGACATTTTCTAGGTGTTGCAGCATCATGGATTGTCCAAGTGGGCATCGATATCTACAGATACTTTTCTACCTTATACAGCTCTACAGAAGAGACTGCCATGGCTAATAACGCAGAAAAAGCAAAAGTTCTCCGTGAAAATGTTTCTGTTGCTACCATCAGGTGTAGTTCAGCGCTTATTTTTGCTTCCATTGGAGCAGGGATTGGAGCCACTCTTTTCCGTCCTTCCGCTGGTCAGTGGATTGGTAAGTGCCTCCTATATCATCTATAAATGAAACTTCTGTAAATCATATCATCAATAGCTGTGTATCGTCCCTTGCATATTTATTAAATTATGGCTGTAACTGCTTTTATTTCTCTGCAGGCTGTGCTGTTGGTGATTTGGCAGGGCCTATCATTGTGGCTAAAATTTTCCATCTGGACCTCTAGTGCATCTGGGATAAATTCATGTGTCTGACTGTCTTTGCACCATTTCTTTACATCTGATTGTCTTTTAGATGGGGATAACTTAAAATATTGGATAGCTAAAGCCGTTCCTGAAAAATTTCCCCTTTGGAATCATTGTCATTCCTTGCCCTCATTGATAAATTTGTGGCCATAATCCCAACTGAAGCAGTTGATTTTTTTATTTATGCAATGTTGTGCAATCAAAATGTATTCTGCATCTGCGTTACGTCACTCTGATGGATTGATCTGTGCACAGCCTGCACATTATGCTTCAGAATCAACGATAGAAAGTGTATCAGGAACCCGTTGGTCGGTATCTTATTATTAGTCTCCTCCCTTCATGGAGGTTGCATGTTTGTTCCCCTCACGCTGTGATGCGTTGACTTGCCATGCTGTCATGATCCCAACATTGAAGTTCTTTTCAAATTTTGAAGCGTCCGTAATAACATGTTATTAAAATATCAAAATCTAAAAATAGTTGTGATGTAAAAATAGGATACTTGATGTTGAAGAGAGAGGCTGACGCAGCCAAAACACCGTTCTCGGGAGATTTCAACTAAAGATTTCAGGAGATTTCAGGATATTTTTTGAAAAATATTAACGCGGACTATTTTGCAGTGTGTGTGTGTGTGTGTGTGTAGACAAAAATAAATTAATCACGCAGATAAAATATAATTATTTTGATATCACTACCAAAGATATCGATTTTCCAACATTCATTGATGTTTTGAGGGTTAAGTAATCTTCTACGCTGAAGCAGGACATTTTCTGGGAGTTGCTGCAGCCTGATTAATCTGTCCAGGGTCGAAATATGCATATTCTTTTCAGCTTGCACAGCTCAACGCGACAGGGTCGATAACGTAGAAAATGCGGGAGAGTGACAAACAGTACAACTTCTGCAACCGCTCTCATGTGTCCCAGATCATGACTACAGCAATGACCCCCACTCCAAGCAGCACGGCCAGAAACCTGTGAAGGGGCGCACCAGCCGCCGCCGTTTTCTGTGGTAGGTGAACCTTGGACAAGAGATGGTTAATGCAAACATAGATGAACACCCCACAAGCAAGACCCATAGATATTGCGAAGATCCAATCTGCCACCACACCCTGAGTGGTGGCATCTATTATGATCCCAATCGCAACACCGATTGGGCTTGAAATGGCAAATGCAAAGGCATAGGCTGCGCAGGAGAGGAGGGGCCGGTCCGGAATGATCTGAAGGAGCGCGATTCCCATGGCAATGGCAGCAAAAATTTTGTGCAGGCAGACAGTCCACAGTGCCCTCCAGGCATCGCCTTCTGTCTCGGCAACACCGATTGCTATGCCCTCAAATACGGAGTGGAAGCACAGAGCCATGATGAGCAATATGCTGTCTCCCAAGGAAGTAGTTGTTGCATGCGTACCTCTAAGCACCTGTTCATGGCAAAATAGTAAGACATGCGTATCAGCAACAGCAAAGCCTTTTTCCACTCACTTTAAATGTGTGAAACCAGTGCTCCCTGGTCTCTTGCCCTCCACTATTTGAGAATACATATCAAATTCATCCCGGAGGAGGCTCCAGTGAGTGAATGAGTGTGGGAGATTAATCCGAACATTTAGTAAGCAAGCTTTTGACCGAGTTGGGATTTTCCTAATTCAGGTCGACAAATTAAATAATAATGTTACTAGTAGTCTAGTACCTCGGTCGGTTCCTAGTTCCAATGAAGCTCTCAGTGACAACCGACAAGCAAGCATTTCTAGGCAACATAAACAACAGTGCACTATAGAGAAGAAAGAAGACATGGAGAATCTCACCTGACAATGAGATGCTGCAGGCAGCTGGCCTGACTCACTAAACTTACCCGTTTGAACAACACCTAAAAAAAGGCAAGACCAGAGAATAAAAAAACAATATAATAATATAGAAAACAGAAGACAAATACAGAGGACCAACCAAAAAAAACACAACCTTGGACCTCGGGATCGGCAGACCGATTGGTCGGGTGGGTGGAGGCGGAGGAAAGGGTACAATCGGCGAGCATGGTTAGCAAGTAGCCAGCGCACGCCAACATGAAGGCAAAAGGGTACTCCTTGTCGGTCAAATCCCCAAACGTCTCATTCGAATCGCTGAGGAAATGCATCAGCGCCGTGCCGAGGAACACTCCGCCGGCGAACTGCGTGCCCAGCTCCAGAAACCTCTCGTTCCACTTGAGAAAGTAGGGGGACACCCCGCCGGCGAAGGTTCCGAAGAAGACCACGATCAGGCACCAGATTTTGGTGCGCACCAGGGACCCGGATCTCAGATCGCGGTGCTCGCCTCCGGCGTCGCCGGAGTCTCCTCCTCCGTGGCCGGAGACGGAGACGGCAACGGAGAGGGCGAGGAAGTGGAGAAGGAGGAGGCGAAGCGAAGACATTGGCATACGTTCCGTGAGGGTTTCGTTGATGGCCGCGTACGTCCTGCGGGGGTGGGGGTGGTGGTTGTTGTGTTGTTTGTAAATTGTGATGCACACCCAGTCACACACACACACGAATCGTTGCGTTGCCAATTGCCATGAGTTTGTTGATTGCGCGTAGCGTGCGCGTAGTACGTACTGCTGACGCGACCATGAAGTACTCATAATGTACTACTCGGTCGGTCACAGCTCAAAGTTGTACGTACTCCCAATTCCTAACGTATTCCACTGCGGACGACCTTAATAATTGCGTGCTAAACATATATAATCTTCATAGTTTGGAAACAATAAATGTGTGATTCAATCGCCCATGCTAAATGATTCCTATCATTATCCTTGTAGTTATTCAAGGATTAATAATACGTACCAAATGCGTTATATTTAAAAATATTTTAAAACTATTTCATATATACTAGCAATTTCGAAAATTAATTCATAAATATTTTGAAGCAAGATGTTATTTTTTTTTAAAAAAAATTATTTGAATTTATAGTTTTTAAAAAATAATATTATTTAAAAAAACAAAACAAGATTATGGAACGGAGCCTTCAAGATAAATCATGCTAGAAATTATAGTATTTAATCTTTAAAACTAAATTTGTTGAATATGTAATTCAAAACTCAGAACTAATTAATAGCTGACTGTGAAAATAGTATAAAACTAAATTGATCCTCACCTCACGTACGTATAACGACAAATTTAATACTTTAATTATGTGTACCAAGTTGATAGTAAATAGTACTTCAATCTAGCTAGCCTAGGCATATATAATAAGCTTAGATTAAAGACAGTCGGTCAAACTATATTATAAATTTGTTTAGCGTCAATAACCAGTTGCATATTTTAGACAGTAAAATATAATGTACAGATTGTATTTAAACGTCCATATTATACCGAGACAAGAGGGACCATGGAGGTACTTTTAAAATGCACAACTCAAATTATTCAAAGTAGCGCTTCAGTAGTTTTTGCCGTTTTTGTCATCATTAAGTGTTAGCTTTTCAGTGTTTAGTTTAGTTTTTAATAATACAACAAAATTCAGTTAGTTATTATTATTATTATTATTATTAGTGGGAGGTAAATTTGTCAAAAATATGTCAGTGTGGCGTCAAGGCCTCAACTCTCAAGGCATGGCTGTCTAGGAGAACAAAACTGGAAACTCAGAGAAATAGTTAAACCACTTGATTAATTCAAATTTCATTGAATTTATCTAAAGACTAAAAGCATAATAATACTAATAATAACAATAATAATAATGTTATTATTATTGTTTTATTAGTGTGTGGACTGTGGAGGGAAGTTTGTCAAACCTAGATGCGGTATGAACAGGCAGCCAAAATAATCATAATAATATTAAATAAAGGGGGAAAAAAAAACAAAAAGGGTTGGAGAGCTGGAATTTAAAACATTGGTGGTAGACTAGTAGTTGTCGATCGTGTGGTCACAACAGTCATCGCGACAAACATGGCCTCGAGTTGGGGGGAAACTTCCAATTAAACGTAGGCATTGAAGGCTGGCTGGCTGGCTGTTGGCGTCGGTATCAATTGAATTAATTAATTGCGAGAGTGCAGTGGTCCAGTGGAGCGAGAGACCGAATCTCCTGCAGATGCAGAGCCTAGAGGAAGTTAGCCGTTAAGATGTTGACACGTCGACTAGCATTTTTTAAGAATTAATCTCTGCCCTAGCTCCTCCAATGCCCTAGTACTATCAAAATTTGGGGAGAAGCAGATGAAATATGGTTGGCTGGATCATAAGTTTTTGTCTTTTTTTTTTTTGTTTAAATATAATAGTTATTTTTATGTAAAAAAAAATATAAAATTATATTTATTTTAAATGTCTCTTAAAACAAAATTAATATTTTATTTAAAAAAATTTTAAATTTAAAAATGACTATCGCATTTTAAAAATAAAAATAAAAAATATAACTAATTAACTGGTATGACAATGAAATGGAGGGTGGAGATTCTGTCTAAGATGTTTAGCAGACGCGTAAACATCTCATCGGCTAACTTGTTCAGAGCACATGTGGCGCCAACTGCTGATCCGGACTCCCAGTGCAGTGGCCAGTGGCCAGTGGGCGCGGGTAGCTTAGCTAGGCGTGCAGGTGAAGGGTCTCTAATGCGTTTGGGAATTGGGAGGATTAAACGCAACTCTCTTTATTTAGTTCACTCACTCCTGACTCCTGAATCCTGGAAAGGTATGCATTGGTGGCGGTAATGATACGGAGGCAGGGAGGCACGGATTCAGTTGAGGGAGAAGGGCGAAATACAAATAAATTATATTTAAAAATTATTATTTAAAATTATAATTATCATCCATTAATTCAAAACATTAAAAACTCACTAAATACTTCTATAATAATCAATATCAAATAATTTTTTTAAAATAAAATAATTCATCTAAATTAGAACATTTGTAATGAAATAACTAAATATTTTAATAAATTTATCTATATAAAATAATATATTGATCACAAATTACACTCAAATTTATGTTTTGATCATAAACTTTATTATAATTTCAATTTTGAAGGTACTTGTTAGTTAAATTTAACTAAATTTGATTAGTCAATAATATAAAATTTAAAATTTTAACAAAATTTATGATCGATATATAGATTTCGAGAAGAGCTGTAACGCATATTTTAATACTCCGAGATGTGGGAGCTAATTTCGATATTTCAAAGTAATCCATCAACAAAGAAAGCTTTAAGTTAAGTTGAAAAAACTCACTTCAGTTTGATACCGAAATTACAAATCGAAGTAGTCCGTGAGTGCGTCTCAAAGAACTTCAAGATGAAGGTTCGACATTTCAAAGTCTTATATCTCGAAGTATTCTTTGATCTTAAAGTAATTTCAATGCGCATTAAAACGAGAGCATCATCTCGAAATCTCATGTCTCGAAACGTCCTTTCATCTTGAAATAATTCAACACACATCAAAATAAGAATATCTTAAACAACTTGGATAAATTTCAAAGTCTATCATTTCATTTCAAAGGTAATTATAGCACGCATTAAAATAAGGGTGTATCAAAGACTTCAAGACGAGAGTTTGAAATCTCGAAGTCCATTCTTTCATTTCATGGCTCGCCACATCAATTCTCTACTTGAGCCGACTGTACGTAGTATCGATTGTGAATAACATTTCTCTTTATATTTATATGCAAACAAAAATAAATCAACACACAAAATATAATTACTTTGAAACCATTTCTAAAGCATTAGATTTTCCAAACATTCATTCATGCTTTTGTGGCAAGTTATCTTCTCTTCTGGAACAGGACATTTTCTAGGAGTTGCAGCATCGTGGAATGTCCAAGTGGGCGTTCAAATATGTACATATACTTTTCTAGCTAGTACAGGTCTACAAGAGAACGACAGGGTCGATGACGTAGGAAATGCGGATACTTCCGAGGCTTCCGTTGCTACCCATATATTCTTCTTTGATTGGTTTACTTGCTCTAATAGATACGTCTCGTCTGCACATTATGTTCACGAATCAATACGAGAAAGTAATCTCAGAAGCCTTTTTGGTCAACACACCACTAATTGGTGTTTTGATTCCAAATCTCTTTGAATGTTTGTCCCTGCATAAAAAAGAAATGACCCCACGCGCCGGATTGTGTACATTGAGGCAATTAAGACAAGCGGGACGAACAACACATGCAACCTCTGCAAGAGGTCAGGTGTCCCAGATCATCACTACAGCAATGACCCCGAGTCCAAGTAGCACAGCCAAAAACCTGTAAAGGGGTCCACCAGTCGCCGTAACCGTTTTCCGTGGCACGTCATCCTTGGACAACAGATTGTTAATGCAAACATAGATGAACACCCCACAAGCAAAACCCATAGATATTGCATAGATCCAATCTGCCACCTTACCCTGAGTGGTGGCATCTATTATGATCCCAATCCCAACACCGATTGGGCTTGAGATGGCAAATGCAAAGGCATAGGCTGCGCATGACAGGAGGGGGCGGTTGGGAATGATCTGAAGGAGTGCGATTCCCATGGCAATGGCGGCAAAGATTTTGTGCAGGCAGACAGTCCACAGTACCTTCCAGGCATCGGCTTCTGTCTCGGCAACTCCGATTGCTATGCCCTCAAAAACGGAGTGGAAACACAAAGCCATGATCAGCAACATGCTGTCCCCAAACGAAGTAATTGTTGCTAGTGTAGCTGTAAGCACCTGTTACATATATTATGGCAAAATAGTAAGACACATCAGCAAGCTAGCTAGCACTTTAATATGACACCAGTACGTGCTCTCTGTTCTCTCACCCACGCCATTTGAGAATAAATATCAAATTCCTCCTGGAGGAGGCTCGAGTCGAGTGAGTTCCTAAGAGTCTAAATAAATAAATCCGGACATTAATTTAGTACGCTTTCGACGCGTACGACATAGTCGGAATTTTCCTAATTTAGGCCGACAAATAGTGTTATACTATATAAAGAATTCGTGGAAAATAGAATAATTGAATTTCCTTTTCTCCCTGTTTTGAGTACAGTCCGATTGATAATATATATACATGTATTTACAAATCTAATTTAAGAAAAATAATAAATGGTGCAACAATATACAATGCATATGCCTAATATAACGTATAATGTAAATACAATGTATATGCAACGCTTGGGAAGCAACGGTCATTAATACTCCCCCTCAAGTGAGAGCATGAGGATCACAAATGCCCAACTTGCGAAGAAGAAAAGAAAATTGAGATTTCTCAAGTGCTTTGGTGAAAATATCCGCAAGCTGAACATTGGTGCGAACATGAGAGGTTGAAATAATGTTTGCTTGCAAGGCATCTCGAACAAAGTGACAGTCGATCTCGATATGCTTCGTTCGTTCATGAAAAACGGGATTAGCAGCAATATAAAGGATGGTGTGTTTTCCTTTAGGTAGCCCGACAGAAGTAAGGGAGACATCAGATAAGTAGTTAAATAAGTTTGCATTACCAGTCATGTGATTGGAGCACCCGATATCAATGATCCATTGAGCAGACTTACCACTCAATTTTTCGGTTGAAGTGGATTTGCCTTTTGTAAGCATATTCATAAGTGTAGCCCACTGGTCATTTGAAAGACTAGGAAGTCCACGACGATCAGACTCCAAGACAGGTGCTGTTGTAAGAGGCTCCGAAATGGTTGTAGCATGGGCTACCTGCCCACGACCACCTTTGCTAGCATTCTTTCCGCTTCCACGTCCAGAATGGCCCCCACCGCGACCTTGGCCTCCATTGGTGCGGTTCTTGGAATACCACCAATCTGGAAACCCAATTAGTTGAAAACAACTGTCTTAGCTATGTCCGGGTTTGGCACAGTGTGAACAAGTGCCAGTGGTTCGAGGCCGTTCGTGCCGCCCCCGAGCAGCCCCTTGTGCCATGAAACCAACAACATCAGAGTTGGTTTCATGGGTTCGTGAAACAGTTTGGTGACGTTCTTCGGTCACAATTTTAGCAAAAATCATGTTTAAGCTTGGTAAAGGATCCATCATCAAGATATTGGAAACAGCAGTGCCATACAAAGCAGAGTCCAAACCGGCAAGAAAATCATGTACCTTTTCATTCTCTTTCTCTTGAGCAAAAGCAGAAGCAGCGGCACAGGTACACATCGGAGCAGTAGAATATCCAGCAAGTTCATCCCAAATCTTTCGCAATTCGTTGTAATAATGGACTACTGAGTGGCCACGCTGCTTGCAAGCACCCAACGTGCTTTTAACTCATGAATTCTGGGACCGTTTCCTATCGTGAAACGTTGTTTAATATCATCCCACATATCTTTCACATCGTCGGGTTGGGGAATAGATGAACGTAGGGCTGGATCAAGGGTGTTATGAATCCAACCCACGAGTGTGGAATTCACTGTCACCCATAAGGACGCTTCTGGTGTGCCATCCATAGGTTTGGTGATGGTCCCATCGAGGAACCCGAGTTTGTTCTTTGCGCGAAAATTATTTCGCATCGAACGCACCCATTCATTGTAGTTGTCACCACGAAACACAATAGGACATATTGTGATTTGTGGCCCGTCAGAGGGATGGAGATAGAAAGGTGACGTGGAGATAATGGTGGACATGGTCTTATCATCGCCCATGATAAGATTTCGTGAGTCAATTGATAAAATCATCGAAGAGCACAATTGCGAGAAAAGGATGGAAATCAGGCGTCAGTTGGTATGGGATTTATTAACTTGGCTCTGATACCATATAAAGAATTGTGGAAAATAGAATAATTGAATTTCCTTTTCTCCCTGTTTTGAGTATAGCCCGATTGAGAATATATATACATGTATTTACAAATCTAATTTAAGAAAAATAATAAATGGTGCAACAATATACAATGCATATGCCTAATATAACCTATAATGTAAATACAACGTATATGTAACGCTCTCCAAAACGCTTGGGAAGCAACGGTCATTAATATACTAGTACCTTGGTTCCGACTACCAATGAAGCTCTCAGTGACAACTAACTGACAAAGCAAGCATTTGTAGGCCGGCCATAGTTGGACTAACCCGACATATATTTTAACCATTTCGACGATATTTTTCACCATGAACATTGAACAGTACGAAGTAGAAAGAAGACACGTTGGGAATCTCACCTGAGAATGTGATGCTGCAGTTTGGGTCGACCGACTAAACATACCTATTTGAACACCGCATGCAGAGAAAGTTTTAAACAAGGTTAGACGAGAGATTAGAATCAACAGATTAAGAGACTCGAACTAACATAGCCTATATATCCTACAAACAATATCGACGGCAGAACAACCAATTATTATAAGGACAAAACAACCTTGGACCTCGGGATCGGCAGACCGATTGGTTGGGTTGGCGTAGGCGGAGGAAAGTGCACAATCGGCGAGCATGGTTAGCAAGTAGCCAGCGCACGCCAACATGAAGGCAAAAGGGTACTCCTTGTCGGTCAAATCCCCAAACGTCTCGTTCGAATCGCTGAGGAAATGCATCAGCGCCGTTCCGAGGAACACTCCGCCGGCGAACTGCGTGCCCAGCTCCAAAAACACCTCGTTCCACTTGAGAAAGTAGGGGGAGATCCCGCCGGCGAAGGTTCCGGCGAAGACCACCATCAGGCACCAGGTCTTGGTGAGTATCAGGGACTTGGTTCTCAGATCGCGGTGCTGGCCTTCGGCGGCGACGTCGTCGTCGTCGTCATCGTCACCGTAGCTGCCCCCGTGGCCGGATACGAAGACGGCGATGGAGAGGGAGAGGAGAGAGAGAGCGAGGAAGTGGAGAAGAGGGAGCCGAAGCGAAGACATTGGCACAAACAATCGTACGTTGTGTGCGCGTTTCGTGGGGAGGGGGATTTTTAGTTTTAATTATAATTACAAATTTAAGGTTTTTGAAATGTACGAGGAGGGGGTGCTGTTTGGACTGCACAGATACGGACGAATCGTAGCCACGAGGTGTGTGTGTAGCGTGGGTACTGCTGGCGGGGGGATCGGGTATATCAAACGGCGTCGTTTGCGTCTGTTTCGGTCTACACTTCCCGCTTAACGGCGAACAAACTCATTTAATGAGGGTGGGATTGCAGGGTAGGAAAGGGATGGTGCCGTGAAATGGCGGGTTAGCAAAGCGGACTGACTGAGCCTTTTGGGGGGGCAGATAACCCGCGCTCCATGTCTAGTGTAATCCAAGGTCCCAACTGTCACCTCATAACTCCCAATTGTACAGCTGTCGCGCTCCATCGTCTTCAGCAGATAAGGTGTAGAAAATGTTTGGGAAAATTTAGAAGGGACTCCGACTATAAAAAGAGATGGAAAAAAAAAAAAAAAAGAGGTGAAAAGAAAATGGACTCCGACCACAAACACCCCCCCACATTAATAAAAAAATTATTAATATTAATAAAAGCAAAACAATAACTAACATAGAAGAAAACTCATTAATAAAATCAATTATCTCATCAATTATTCATACGTGCCAAACAAACAAACGAAAATACCATTTCAACCTATTTTCCATACCCATTCCATTTTCCATAGCTTTTACGTATACCAAGCAGAGGGTTAGAATTTACAGACCATATTGATATATCGGTATATAAATCATAAATAATTTTTTATTTTATAATATTATAATTAAAATTAAAATTAATTTTGTAATTACTTTTTATTTTTTAAAAACAAAAATATTCATTTTTACCATAATTCAAGTTACTTTTTAAAAATATATTACATAATTATAAAATATAATAGTATATAATTTTTAAAAAAAATATTATATTACATAATTATACTCATAATTCAAGTAATAAAAATATTCATTTTTAACAATTTAATTTAAAAAATAACCATGAACCGAGCAGATTCCACCCCTGTCCCATGTCCCACATGCATGTCGCAGCTTTGTTCTGAATTGTCCTTGACCTACATGCTCAAGAAAAATTAATAAAAACTTCTACCAATTCGAAAATTTCACTATACTCATGGGTGGTTTAGGGCCAGTTTTGTTCTGAATTGGGCGCTTTAGTTCGCTTGAATTTTCCTATTTTACATAAGGAAAAAGGTAAAAGCTTTTTCCCGCATTCCAGTATTTGTGAACAGTTTTTTTTTTTTTTTTTTTTTGCGGACGCCGCACAACAGCTGTTGATGTTGACGCTCTCTGGGAAAGAGTAGCAGTTCAGAAGCCATTTGCCTTCGATTTTAGGCTCCATCAATGCTGCACCAGAAAAGATATTGTAAGCACAATGCTTAAAATAACATTACCATTTTTTCGGTTATCTAATAATTTGTGTACTCCACCTCGTAAAATATGTTATCTTAGATGGTATGTACTCCTCTGACAGGAAGGAAAATGAATGAACAGACAATGCTTCGATCTCAAACTTCAGCCCTCTTACCAGCATCGACTCTAGTTCCGCCCTGGGATGGAATGAGTATCACATCAACTAAGCTTAACTGACTCAGTTAATCAATGATTATGACAGCGATACTAGGAAAGGTTGCAGGGATTTTACCTCCAGTCTGGCGCTTCTTGTCGCAGGTAGCATCTCTGCAGGATGGATTCAGTTTTTCTCTTATCTGAAAAATTCAGAATTCTGGGGATCATAAAAGAACGAAAGAAAGAAACAGAAAATAGGCACCCAAGTGAACAGTGGCCTCGAATTTCACCTTCAGCCGTCAAGGGAAGGAGACACTGCTGTGGAAGATTGTACTTCTCACTATCAGATGGAAATGCTCCAATCCAGCATATCTCCGGGACACGTAGAAATTTTGCATCGTAGGCCATTTGCTAACAATAATGACCATGGGAAAATACGAAATCTCTTATAAGTTTTTGCCTACGACAAATATGCAGTTCAAATTTATTGACTGTTCTCACCGGTCAACCAAGAAATTTGGAATTCCAATTAAGTACTACATACCATTCAATTTGATATATTGATTATTGAATCATGTAATTAAAGACTATTGAATCGCAGAGACTAACCATAGAACCAAAGCAGTAAGTGGTCAGGATGTCAAAGCCGTATGGGTCACAATCAACAAGGCAATAGATAGGTAGGTGCAGCTTTTCAATGAGAAGCCGCAAAAATCTGGATGTATTTGCTCAAGACAAGACAATTAAGGACGAAGTGATTAATTCGTCTATGACATTAATTTAGCCTTGAATTCAATTTGGAAATAGGCTTACCTTCTAGTGGGAATGTCTGGATAGCCTCTTCCCTGTTAAGATATCATGGTTAGAAGTAGATTTAATTATGGGGACGCTGCAAAAATTGGATGCCTACCGTGATGACAATGCAGAAATTGGAGCTGCAGAATCGATCGTTGGCTAATCTCTGAAATACTGCAACAAGAATGGTTTTCTCAGGGGGAAAACATGAGGATCAAGTATAAGAATCCAGATTGGTGAAGAAATGCAGTACCAGATTCCTTCTCTACAACCAGTATATAATGAGCCACACTGACAATATCTGCATATAATATTGGTTTTGAATAAATGTGTTCCGGAAGCATAAAAGTAAAAGTTTTGGTAACAAGTCATTCATGCTAAACTTTTCCACCCTTTGGAAGACTAAATTTTCAACAAAAAGTAAACAATATCAGAATAAATTTAATAAATCATCACATTTTGAGGAATTTTATCATCCTTATACCTTTCACGTCTTCAACAAATACAGGAACAGGGTGGGCCTGCAAAAATAAAATAATATCAAATAAATTTGGTAAGAATAGTGTGCCAAATAAATCAAAGTAACCAGCTTCTGCACTCACTGTGTTGGGACTATTTATGCAATCATATTTCATTTCAGCTTCTAGGAATCTTAACCAACCCATCACCAACCTAGAACGGGGAATAGTGAATTAGTGATCATAAGGTTTTGCATTCTGCAGCTTCAATTGAAACATCACAAGCACAGAAAATCAACAAGGTAATGAAAGTATTCTTTTAAAATTTTAACATGGCATAAAAAAATACAAAAAAGAAAACATGGTCAATGTCCAAAATATGATCCTGGGAATAAAGATTGATAGAAGACTGAATGGCAACTATGGCTGCATGTTGCATGTGTGAATGCCTATATTGGAATGGACAATCCTGTCTTTTTAAATACAATAGAACATAAAGCAGAAATTGCGTTCTAGTTTTAAAACCACATGTTACGAGAGAAGCACAACTTATTTATTTTTTAAACGGGCGAAAGAGAGTTCGTAATATCCATATAAAAAACAAAAGGGGCATCACTGCATATGGCCTCAATGAAGTTTGTATGCACTACACTTGTAACTAATAATAACAATGTAATTACCAAGAAACAAAAATGGGTGAGTCTATCTAACTAGGATCAATGATTGGGAATGTTTGGAGGTTCTGGAGATACCAATTTAAATCATTTAGTCTTCTAAATATATTTTCAAGAGAATATGCCTTGTTTGCTCTGGTTCAAGGTTCAAAAAAAGCATCCATTTTTTCTCTCTCTACTGTGGACAGTCTATTTGGCACTTTACAGCTACATTTCCTTCACTGGAACTACCACCCAGTATATGAAGGTGAGGTCAATCTTTTTTCCTTAACATTTTCCACAGTGGCATAGGATAGATATATCATATCAAAGCATAAACAAACAAAGAAATGTGATCAAAAGCTAGATTCTATAATGTGAAGAAGAAGAAGAAGAAGAACAAGCACCATCTTATCACCTTCCACACATACAGTGATCATTACTAAATTTTCGAGTACTCACCCTTTTCCAACAGAGACCTGCCAGAGAGAGAAAAAATGAATCAATGCCAGGAACGGTGCTTTTCTTTACAAAACTACAATGCAGTATCCAGAATCAACACAAATTATGACCTGCTAAAACATCTATGCAAATCGAAAACAGCTAACACCTTTCTTTTACAAGAATATCCCATATGATCTAGATTCTCTTTAAATTCTTAAGATAACAAACACGTTTTTAAATATGATTGATTTTGCCGGATTTATCCATTTTATGGAAGTCAGATAACAAACCGAGTCCTATAATTATATTTAATCAAGGCCTCACTTCCCATTAGGTTTCAAGATGAACCAAGTAAGCAATAAACAAAGGGTAAGACATTGGAACAATACCCACCACATTTAGGTTGTGCCGACTACACTGCAGAAGGATACATATGTCATTAATTGCACGGTCTACAACGGATTGGTCTACATCACCCATAAAAATAGCATATAGACTTGTAAGAATACATGAACACATAGAAGAAACACTTGACCCCTTCATGAAAAATCAGATGATAAGCAATAACAATAGACAAATGATATCTGTAGTAAGTAACATTATACAATTGCTGAGTTCACAAAATCACAACATCAGTCTATCAATAATACAAACAATATGACCTGGTTGTAGCATAACTCCGCATAAATAATATTTGCAAAAAAGTCTAGTCAATATTCACCGGTAAATATAGATGGATGCATGTAATATATATCCCTCTTTGACCCATGTCTGTTTTCCTGCAAAAGTTGCTGAACAATTAGTAGCACTCTGAACAACACATCTGCAAGAGAGCAAGGGGACCATATAAGCACTGGTTTTTGAAAGAAAGTGGAAGTATAAATCAGTGTTCATAATCACCCAATCTGCGTGCATGAGATTGAAGAGTGAGAATCTCTTTTCCCTTGGGCAACACAGAGCTGCAGCAGCTGCATATGGGGATAGGAATGGTAAGTACAGATAATCGACGATGAATGCAATAGCAACACACGAACACGTATTGGAAATACATGATTGAGGGAGTGAAGGAACACCAGGAACAAGCAAAACCCACACATTTTCACGGATGTAGCGAGTGAGATGTCAAACCAGTTTCCGGCCGCATCGGCGCAAAAATTTCTGAACCGATCGATGGAAACCAACTGCGATCTTCCATCGGACAAAGCCTCAACCACAGATCGTGTCAATTCTGCGGGGAACCCGAGAAAAAACAAAATTGAAGCAAGCATCCTAGACCTAGAAAATACACAACAACTCATTTATGAAAAGGCTTCGCGGTTACATCACCTCTGATTTTGCGAAGCAAATCGCAGGCCCGAGTGCCCGATCGCAATTCCTCCATTGCGTGGGAAACTCCTCTAGATTGTCTCTGCGATCAACCAACGTGCTCTTAACAGACAAATCATTTATGAATTCTTGCCGTAAGAGCTTGAGGTTTAATATTATAGCGGCGGGAAAGGAATGAAATTTGGAACTAGTTCCATTTTTTCAAATCTTAAAAAAAAAATGAGTCAAAAAATCATTTGATTTTATATTTAAATTTTTTTATGAGTTTTTACCATATTTTTTTAATATATTAGAAGTATTATTTATTTCTTATAATTATTAAATTATATTTAAAAATTTCTCTCATTTTATCTCTTAATCATTAACTTTTATTTTATATTAAATTATAAAAAAAATATTATTAACTGAAATAAGTGATATAAAATATTATTTTAATAATATAAGTTTTGATTTAAGAAATTTATTGTGATATATATTTGTATATGTAAGCAAATAGTAATTTAAAACTATAAATTTAAAAAAATTAATAAAAAAATTGATGCTAGTGCTCTTAAGCATGCCCATACTGAACTCTGAATCCGCAACCTATGCACTTAAACCACAAGGTAACCGCAAGCTATTCATATAATTATATATGTTATTTATTATTAGTCATACCCTTATAAGTAGTTGTAATTATTATTAACCCTAGAATTAGTTGGTAAACAATAAATGATAACTGTTAATCACCTTTTAAGAAGCAATTCACATCGACTATAATTTAGCTTAATAATAAAACTTTATAAATATAAATTATAACTAATTTAATTTTAGGCCATAAAAAAATAATTTTAATATAATTTTAATTAAAATATTAATTAAAAATTATATCTCTCCCATCCCTCTCGCTCTGCGCCCATAAAGGTCTCCCGCGCCTTGACACGCTAGGCAGCTACCGCAACGCATAGATCTTCAAGGCCTCTCCGATAATCGGATTAGTCAACCAACCTCCACGTGCCGGCGACGACTCTTTAGCCATCCTGTTCATCCCAGCCGCATCCTCATGTCGCACCACCGTGAATTTGGGTTGGCCACAAAATTCCGTAAGGCTCGTCGTAACGATCTGCTGCTCGCATAGACCCTCTGGCGACCAAACCGCTCTGTAATATTCACAGCCTCCTACGTTGCTGCAAGACGGCTCTCTATCACCACCCGAGAAGGAGCACCACGAGCACCATCTGACGAGAATTGACGGGAAAAAACCTTAGGCAGCCGGAGAATAAGCAGGCTGCCAGAGCAAGGGAGGGTGCTGGTCGGAAATCGCCAGTGGATTCATCAAACGAAGCATAAAAAAAATGGCGCATGGAAGGAAAAATACAGAGGAAGCAATCGAAGGGGGGAAGAGGAGGATAAAAAATAATATAGCCACGTAGAATGGATATATTTAGCTAGTTATTAGAAATAAATATTTGTACAACCAGCTCGTGATATTTTTGCGTAACTGTGAGGAATTGACGGTTATGATTTTTCTTTTCTTTTTTCTCTCTCCCCTCCGATGAATTGGTAGGCTGCCACGTCGTCACAATTACGCAAAGATTATCCCATCCCGATTGTACCTACAATTACCCTTAGAAGATTAGTTAAATCTACGGTACTTATAGCTAGCTAAATGTGTGTTGTTTTTTAAATTTATTAACTAAATTTTAAATATAGCCGGCTCATTGTGAGTGCCCTTATGGGTCTACTCTCACGAGAGTGCCCTTATTGACTAAACTTTAGATGACTTAGAGCATTCACACCAGTTCCATCTTCTCTATTCCTATTTTAATGGATATATAGTAAAAATTTAAAGATATTTAAAAAATTACATGCATCAGGTTCTCCATTTCTATCTTTATATAATAAATTATAATTATTTATTTAATATTTAATATTTTTGTAATCTCACTTATTTATTATAATCAATTAAGAATACACATATAACAAGAAATATATTAAAAAAATATTTAGATAATGAATAGTCATCATCCAAATATGGAGATTCTCTCTCCAATCTCTATTTTTATTCTCAAAATTTTAAAGTTTGGAAGACCTGATGTAGGATTTTTTTTTCCAAAATTTAAAATTTTCTCTAAATTTTAGAGTTCGATGGACCTAGTGTGGATGCTCTTATGGGTCTACTCTAAAAACAAACAAATAACTTTGAAACTACTAAAAAAACAAAAGGTTTTAAAAGACTAAAAGTCCTTTAAGTTAAATCATAATACTATTATAAGTAAACTGTCATCATAAAACTTTGAAGTTAAAATCAAAATATCTTTAAGTTTAAATCAAAAAACTCTCACGAGAAACCGCTAATTACTCTAAATTATAAAACATTTTTAACAATCCGTGTGCATATATATATATATATATATAGATATAGAGTGTCTTCCTTGTTCTCTGGTTGGGTTCTCGTCCTAATAAAAAAACTAAAAAATATAAAGTGGTGTCGAGACGAGACAATGCCACAAGAAAATTCAAGCTTGATTTTTAAAAGATAGATTATTAGCCAATAGACACTAAAAGCATTTACATTAGATTCACCAAATGCATTTTTAGATTGCACATACGTGGCAAAATATCAATCACACGTGACTATAAAGCAACCTTGAACTACTTGTTTTAATTACAAATTTTAATAAATTATGCATTTTACTCCTTTGGTTCTCCAAAATTGGAAAAAACTTAGCAAATTATGCATTTTAACTAAAGTTGTTAGTTAAAATGCATATTTTAAGACTATTTTATAGTTATATGTAGTTGATATTTTTTCACGTATGCACAGTTTAAAAACATGTTTGACGAATCCAATGTCAATGCTCTCATATAATTTAAACTTTGAACAAAGGGCCATATTGGGCCTTTATCAAACAATAGTGCCTTAATAGGCTTCCGTGCATAAAAAAGTAAGCAATTGACTACCAATAGTATATATAAGGTTTAAAGGTTAACAAGCAAAAACATAGAAAGAACCACAGGGATTATAATGTATTGTAATTGGACAGACAAGCCACTATTAGGAGCCCCAAGGGTTCTTGACAGAAGTTAGCCTAATGAAGTTTTATAAATTATAACTAGTTTAATTTTACGTGAAATAGTAAAATCAACATAATTTCAGTATTTTAATTAAAATATTAATTAAAAGCTGCTTCTCCCTCCTCTCTCTCCCACCACCTAAGGTAGAGGTGCGGCAACCGGCAAGTAGAAGCTAGTTGATGATTCAGAGGAGTCACAAACACGAGCAACTAGTAGGGGGAACAGATCTGGGCTGAGCGCAACAAACTAAGGCGGAGGCAACACGGCAAATCTAGTCGCCATAAATCCAATGCGGTTAATTGACCCCCAAAAAGGGTCCCTAACCGAACCACGAGCACCATTAGATGAGAATTGACTAGAAAAAACCTTAGGCAGTCGGAGAATAAGCAAGCTGCCAGAGCAGGGGAGGGTACTGGTCGAAAATTGCCAGCAAATTCATCAAATGAAGCATAAAAAAATGGCACAAGGAAGGATAAAGAACGAGTCTACGAAAAAACAAATTGAGGAAGCAATTGAGTGGGAGAGATAAAAGACGAGAGAGATAATAATAAAAAATAATATAGCAAATATTTGGCTAGTTATTAAAAGATTAGTTAAATCTACAATACTTATAACTAGCTCAATGTGTATTGTTTTTAAAATTTATTGGCTAAAATTTAAATATAATCAGCCAATTGTGAGTGTCATTAGATGACTTATTGGTCTATCAGTCTATTCTAAAAAAAAACAAATAACTTTGAAATTACTATAAAAAACCAAAGGTTTTAGAGGACTAATATACCTTCAAGTTAAATCATATGCCTATTATAAATAAATTGCCATCATAAAACTTTTGAGTTAAAATCAAAATATCTTCAAGTTTAAATCAAAGAACTCTCACAAAGAGAATCGTTAACTACTCTAAAATATAAAACATTTTTAACAATATGTGTGCATATATATATATATATATATTTTGACATGGGTTGGTGTCTTCCTAGTTCTCATCCTAATGAAAAAAACTAAAAATATAAAGTGGTGTTGAGATAGTGCCACAAGAAAAATCAAGCTTGATTTTTAAAAGAGAGATTATTAGCCAATAGACACTAAGAGCATTTACATTAGATTCACCGATTATTTTTTGAAAATGTGCATACGTGACAAAATATCAATCACATATAATTAAAATACATGTTTTAATTAAAAACTTTAATAAATTATTTATTTTACTCTTTTGATTCTTCAAATTTTAAAAAATATTAACAAAGTATGCAATTTAACTAAAATTATTAGCTCAAATGTATTTCAAAACTATTTTATAGTTATGATTAATATTTTATCACGCACATATGATTTAAACTTTGAAGAAGGGCCATTGGGCTTTTATCAAACAACAGTCCCTTAATGTGCATGATAAAAAAAGCAACTAGTTTATATAAAATTTAAAGGTTGGCAAGCAAAAACATAGAAAGAATCGCAAGGATTATAATATATTGTAATTGGACAGACAAGCCACTATTACGAGCCCCAGGGTTCCTGACAGAATGTCAGATTGGTGATTGTATAAAGGATACACTACACCCTACTCAAAAAGTAGAAAATGCACTGGTGGCCTACTTTATACGTTTTAACTTCATGACGGTTGTGGGTAGGCTTGACTGTCTCTTGCTTATGTCTGGCCTCTTCCTCAATTTGCAAGTTACCAAAATCTAAGAAGGGCCAATAAAAATTATCAGTCTCCAGATTGCAATGGTCCGGCTGCGACCCCGTTGCCGCCCTGTTCTCCATACCTTTCAGATGGAATTCAATAACATGCGGACCCCCCTCTCCCTCCCAAAAAAATAAATAAAATTGGATTTCATATTAGATCTTTAAACAACCCTATCTGCATTAATATTAGATTATGATTATCATGAGCCTCATTTTAATGTGGGATTCTGATATTTCACTGGATGAAATAATCAGATGCCCTGACAGATTATTTTTACTTAGCGCCAAGCAAAAAAAAACATCAAGCATTCACGTCTACTAGACATACCATGTATATCCGATTGCTTATCTGATTAAAATTTGTTATTGTTTAATGTGCACCACAGCATTGAAATATGAAAAATGAAATAATTACGCTCATGTTGATTTTCTAATACGAAAAGGAGACCTCATGACTTTGGATGCTTCAACTATCAGAGTTTCCTGATTAGTGTATTAAATACATCATCGTGCTATTCCAGTTAGGATAAGTTGGTTTGACATCAAATCTTATTGTCTAAACCAAATTAAATGCTTCAATATAAAAATAAGCGGCCCAAATAAGGAGCCCAAAGTCTTACCAGTTACCAATAAAGTGCAGCGCAATGGACTCCACTACCGCTGCATCCCTGGGGCTGGGAATGACTAGGATTAAACCAAAAGTTCTTACCATTACCAATAAGGCCTTTCTTTATATACACTAAACATAGAAAGCTTAGAAGCAAAGCGTAAGTCAACCAATTTCTATAGGAAAAGCTATACAACATGTTGAGCGACTGATAGTGATATGAGTGCATGTGAGCCTGCATATGTGCAATGCACCCGTCCAAATGTTCTTCAAAGTGCTTTTTCTTGGTCAAAAATAACTCCTAAGAGCACTATGATATATTATGATATTGCTACATACATTGTTCAGATACCTTACTTGAGCCACAATCTGCATTAAATCATTATTCTCACTGATGCAGAATTGAGTTTCCCAACAACTCTCTTCTTCCAGTGGATTCCCTCTAACGTTCTTTTATAGGTAAGCATTATAGAGAAGCCCAGTTTAGGAACAACGATGAAACGTATGTAAGAAAACATGTTGCCAAAATGTCGGAAATAATATTCTGGACAAGAACAAAGGCAAAATTGGTGGGAAAAAGAAGATAAATATAAAAAAGCAGGATAACTAGGCGAGCTCCAATGTTGACATACTAGCAAGATGACTTGTTCCAAGGCTCCCTCCGAACTAATTCATTTCTAGGGAAGTAGACTACGAAAAATTACAGAAACAAAACATAAAACCACAGAAAATTGGGACCCGTTATGTGAACACGTAAAGCCTCACTCACAAACCAGTTACCTATAGCAGATGGAATAAAGCTTCAAATGCATCGTAGCAGCCAAATCAAACCTCACTTGCAAAGAACACCTGCTTCAGCAGCACGGTGAGGCTTGCTCTTCCTGCGGCTCCCAATCTGTCGGAAGCCAACAGACTTCACCAAACCATCACCATTTAGTTTGTTGCCAGTACCATTCTCCTCTTTTACAGTCAGTGGATTTTCTTTGACCTGAGAAGACGTCTTTCTTTTTCTTTTATTTTCAGTAGTGGACTGATTCTTTAGGTCCTTGATGGTGGTAGAACAGTTTACATTGCCATCTTCAACTTCTATCTTCACAGCTTCATCATCATCATCATCTTCGATATAATCCGTCAGTGGCTTCTGAGGCCTACCTCTTCTCCGATATGATGGAATTTTTTCTTCCTCACCACTTCCAGGATTGTCTTGAGGAGCAGCAACAATATGCTTTTTCCCTTTTCCTCTACCCCTAACCATAGTTGGGAACTCGGTCCAAAGGGCCTCAAACAACTTAGATTTCTCTGCCTAAAACAAAACCAATAGATCGATTAAAAGGCCTTATTCGGCATTAAATAAAAACACTGCGACAGGTGAAATATTAAGATTGTTTCAGCCTTGTATGGACTAGAACAGACATCGACCCTTTCAGATTCGAGAAATTCAAATCAGACTACAAGAACAATCAACAAAATCTGAGCGGAAACCATTTGGGACTGATGATCTGGGCCAGAAGAACTACATCCACTGAATAGGAGGATGTTCTGAAAGGTAAAAAACCCAAGAACAAATACAAGATTAAAAATATATATATATACTTGTAGTTTCCTTGATCCAATACAAAACAATCCAAAGGAAGAAACAATTTGGGGGAAAAAATATAACCATAAAAGCTTCCACCAAAAAGTTTAAACTTCACAAAATATGACCCACATGAGGCACACCACTATATGTGGATATGAAGTAGAAACCGACAGATATTGCAAAGTCGAATGACATTAAAACACAACACCCAATAAATGTGTGTGTGCATTTAAATACCCAAATAAGAACCTAAACAACTCGATAGTATCGGAAAAAATTGATGTGTTATAATCGATTTGAAGTGTGGCAGAAAAAGACGCAAATCTAAAACCACAAAATCCTTGCAACTGCACAGACAATCAAGCAAATTCAAACTAAGATCTTTTCCATGACGGCGTGATATTTCAGGAAATAAAGAAAACCCCGTAATAGATGTGCCACATAAATAATGCTAACAAGCAACCAAAAAAAAAACAAAAAACAAATAAACTAACCTGGTAAGAACTAAGAAACACTCATGCTTTGTGTTTCCAACACAGAGGCCATTTTTCAGGACCTGGTAATACGGATCGATGAACTCCAAAAAAAACAAAAAGAATTGGGTAGCTTTTTTGAGACTGCCAATGGGTTTTAAAACACTATAAAAAACACAAACTAGCGATCTGATTGAAACACTGATTAACACCCAGACTAGATATTAAGAGATTCAACAAAAGGGTCGGAGGTTGAGCAGATTTGTATCCTCCATTGGGAGGAGTAGAACAAGGGTCCGGCTGAGCTGAGGAGCAAAGGCGGAGAGGAAAGTACTGAACGGAGGAAATGGCGAAGAAACAAAGGAGGTGGATAAACAACTTCCTTATTTAATTATGTTAAGACTTAAGAGCATCACCTCTTCTAAATAAAAATTGTAACTTTTAAATAAAAATATCAATCTTTTAAATTATAAAAATTTAATGAGTAAAAATAAATATTAAAGAGAATATCTATAAATAAAAAATTATAATTTTAAAAAAATATATAAAATATAAAATAAAATATATCAAGTAATATAATATTTATTTTCTAATAATAAAAATAATAACAACAAGAAAAATCAATCAATAAACTCGATGCACTTAAAATAAAATATTCTATTTTATAAGTTAAAATAAGTTAAATTTATTTAAATTTAATTTAAATTTTTTTAATTTAATTTACCTATAAATTAATCATTAAATTACCATAAAATTTTATAACATAATACATGATATATAAATATTTAAATTAATAATTAATTTCTAAAACAAATAAAAACTTAATATAAATGTGGAGAACATGAGGAAAATGTCAAACTACTTAATATAAATTGGAATTTGCTCACCACAACAGTCAAACTACTACTAATAATCGTCTCAGCCAGCAAAAGAAAAATTTTAAAAAATAAATGGAGAACATGAGGAAAATGTCCCACGGCCCATCTCCCAAAACGGTGTAGGACACAAATTTTACACAAATCAAGGTGTACGTGCATTAACATATGCGCAGCAAAACCAAGTAGCTGCATCCCACAAACACCGCCGCTTTAGTTTGAGCAGCACCAAAATCTCTTCATGGCAGAAACGTCCCTGCCCACATCGATTCTCTCACCTTTTGAAATAACAGCTGAGGCAGCCCCATCTTCACCGCCTTCCATGGCCTTCTTGCTCGCGATGTGATATATCTGGGTCAGAACCTCAGAGAACGCATTCTCTACGTTGGTTGCTTCTAACGCAGA
Organism: Taxillus chinensis; assembly: GCA_023512835.1. Taxonomy (NCBI): domain Eukaryota; kingdom Viridiplantae; phylum Streptophyta; class Magnoliopsida; order Santalales; family Loranthaceae; genus Taxillus; species Taxillus chinensis. Next base: position 24,144,487 of record CM042090.1, on the reverse strand, counting down.
TGTCTCCATGAAGTAGAGAGATTCCCTCTGGGCAAAAGATTTCCCATCCTCCGTCGAAACTGCCACGAGATGACGGAGATCTGATTTGTTGCCAATGAGCATGACAACAATGTTGGGATCTGTATGGTCCCGCAGCTCCCTTAGCCACCTCTCAACATTTTCAAACGTGGCGTGTCTTGTAACATCGTATACTAAGAGCGCACCCACTGCTCCTCGGTAGTAGGCGCTAGTAATTGCACGGTACCTGTGAACTCACAAGAGTCCATTCAATGTGTTAGGGGGGACAAGCTTTTTTTTTTTTTTTTTGGTAAGTTAAAACACTAAATTAACATTATTATATATTTATTGAAAGTCAAACTACCTTATAAGCTCCTTTTACAAGTCTAATCACATGAGCCCTCGTACCAAACTTAGATAGAAGGAACAAGAAATTAGATGATTCACTTTACATCCAAAAACATGTAGTAATACAAAGAACCAATAAAACCAAAAGTTGTAGTTAGTTGTATCCTCCAACGAGGACCAACACCTAGAAATTGCACAGTAACATCAAAGCAAACACACCCCGCAGCCATAGTAAAACACTCAAATTCTGCTAAACTCAGGCTAAAGCAAAGTAGCCCGGACCTATTATAAAAAACAATAACAAAAAATTTAAAAAAAAAAATCACAAAGAACAAAAACAAACCCAAAGCTAGATTCTTCAATCACCTCTAGGAATCCCAACTTCAAAACCTAACAGAAAGCCTCCTCGATGCCTTGGAAATCATTCCACCGCTAAAATGGGGCAGCAAACCCTAGTTAAAGGTTTAGAGCTCAAAATTTGGCAAGCAATATATTTGCAGCCATGTCTGAGGGAGAAACAAAAAAACGCATAATGGTGACAACCAAATTTGGGCCAACCTCAATTAATTACCCATATAAAAATAACTAGGATCTTTTCCTTTTTTTTGGGCCCACCTAAGTCCTCATACAGTTTCCATTTTCATATAGCTAATTATTATATGAGGAACCAACATTGGCCAATTCAAGGATTTGAAGTGTGCAAGGGAGAGCAAAAGGCAAAGATTATATCAGTAGTTCAGTACATGGACAAATGGTTGTCAGCCATTGATACCAGTACATAGGAACCAGAAGTTATGCAAAATAACATGTATTTTTGTTTTTAAAAAATGGCTTCTTATTATATTAATACGAAGAAAAGAAACACAAAATGCTACAACCCCTCAAAAGGAAAGCCCTTCACTAAAGTAGTGATGAACTCCTAGATTGAGAAAAGAGAACTACAAGAAAACAAGCACAAGTTCCTAGGTTCCCGACAACAAGCACGAGTTCCAAGGTTTAGGTTCCCGTAAACCCTAAGTACAAAGCATTGAAGCTGGGGTTTCCCAAAAACAAACTAAGACAACAAAAAAACCAGCACCCCTCCTGCTCTCTTTACACACGAACACGCCTCAAGGTTGCTCTGCTGGTAGCCTAAGAAACGGTAGGTTGCTCTGCTGGTACTGGAAGCCTAAGAAATGGTAGCTTCTGAAACATTTGCCATTGTTGCATAATCATTTTCCTTGTCTTTGGCCAACAAACCAATGACTAGAGCATCAGCTTCCTCGTCTTTCCCCGTTCTTGGCTAAAGGCGGGAATTCTAAGGCTTGAAAAACTTTGTATTTTGCACCTTTTTGAGCCTGCCATTGTTGGTGCCTCAGTTTTCCTTTTTCCGATTTAGACAGCAACACAGTGTTCTGAGATCACTTAGAATCTAATTCTACGTTTGATTTTTCAGACACGGCCTTTTCTTATTCATGGAATGATTCGTCTGGGCCCCTAACTCAACTCTGAATTTGAATCATCTTGCTTTCGATGCTTCACAACAAAAATTGAATCCTTATCTTTTTGAGCCAAAAGCACTGCAACAACTTCTCTGGGTGTCTAAGACAAAAGAAAGTTGGACTTGAATTTAATTGAAGGTTTTGAGCTAGCTGGGCTTTAAAAACTTCACCACATTCCACCGATCCTCCACCCTTATCCAAAGCAAAAGGCAAGGCACTAATTTCCACGTGGACAAGCAGAAATCGATCCAATAATTGCTACGGGTGGCTGCACATGCATTTTGCCTGCTCTTGGTCAAGGCAATCCACAATAGACTGCTCGTCAATCAAGGCAACACTAACATTCGTTGATCCTGAGGTTTGACTATCTGATTCTGGAAACATTATGGACCTGACCAGTGACTCCGTCGCCACTTCTCCGGAAATCTAAACCGCAACCAATTCCGGAGCCACAATCAGGTCGTAACCAGTGACTCTTGCAACTTCTTTTGCCTTTGCTCCCATCTGGCCGCAAATGGATGAGTTGACAGCTGAGTCCAAAGGCAGCAATTTGGCCAGTGATGTTGCCACAATATCCCCATGGGAAGCGACTATTTCCACCTATTCAGTTCATTATGCCACCTTACTACAGCAACCTGATGCGCAACCACAATCATCATGATAGCTGTGACCATAGCCTTTGCCTCATCCCCAACGGGCATCATCGTGGGCAGGATTGGCAACGGCTCTGCCTTGCAAGCCATAAAATATAGCCAATTTCTTTCCAAAAACCATAGGGACGTCCAATCCATATTTTATTCAGACAAAAATTCCTTAATGAAAACTAATACATGACCAATGCAAGAAGCAATTGACTTTAACAAATCAAGACGACAAAAATTAAGGAGAACCTTGCATAGAGTAATCCAAACCAGAGCCAAGAACACATCCTGTTTGTTACTTTTCTGAGCAGTGCATCAAAAAATTAACGAGAAAAACTTTAACTACGCAAAATTGGTTTGCAAGAAAAAGCAACATGTCCTCTCTCTCAAAATCGAACCATCAACGAGCAAGAGTCAAGTAGGAAAATGAAAATTCTCACTCTTCAAAAAAAATATGAATTTATTCTGTAGGCTGGCTGGAAAGGAACTTTAAAATGACCATAAACTGGAAGGGTTGATGTGACTGAACAATGAGAAAGAGATGGCTGGAGCACCATCCTTGGACTCCATTGCTAGGATGGCCAAAAACTATGGAACTAAGAGAGGGTTTCATCAAAGTATGGTCACCTGGGTCAGAGGCCATTTCGATGGCCACCATAAATAGTCCACTGGAAATGTCCATTGGAAGGAAATTCTAGAGAGAAGGTAGACCTCTCTCGGAACCAGCAAAATTTGCTTTGACTTTCCTCAAAAATAAAAATATCAAGCATTTCACAATTTAATTATTGCAAAAGAATATGATCTCTACATTAATAACCAAATTCAAACTTCCATGCCGACTAATGCAATTATTACATTTATATTTTACTGTGCATATGTTCTAAATACGCATTACTTAACATGTATTTGCTCAGTAGAGTATACAAAAAGAGATTCTTTTATATATATATAAACTGGTAAATTAAAATGATCAATAGCAATACGACATGTCACACACATAATGACAAAATTAAACTTTTCTACTTCAATAATTAGTATGATAAGTTCAATGCAATGTCTTTACATCAGCAAGAAGAAAACCAAAGAACGCATAAGGCACATAAGTGCAAATTGAAAAACAGAACTATATGATTGGCAAAAGGTAGCAGCATAAAATGGAAAATTACAAATTTAGTAAATCACAAAATGGCCATATATTCAAACAATCTAAAGTCTAAACATTATAATTATTTCATCTCATCAAGTACTCAACTGTAATTCAGCAGCAATGTTACAGCTGATAGGCGACAAAAAACGAAACAGAGGAAGGAAATTTGAAAAAACATAAGCAAGATCAGAAAAGATGAAAACTACTATGAAAATGCTGAAGTGGACATACTACCTACGAGTTTGTTTAACATTTTTAAAAGAGAGAGAAGAAAATCTGAAACTATCCATAAAATGCTGCACACAGATAGTAGCTAAAAAGGAAAAAGAAAAAATGAACTTCAGTCATAACACACGCTCACGGCATGCAAGCAAACATAACAAAGAGAGAAAGCTCACACTTGTCCATTGTAACCCATCATATCTGAAACAAATATCCACAATAATAACAACAATTAAGCCTTTATCCCAAGACTTGAGATCGGATATAAGAAACAACAATAAATTAAGAAGATGGTACATGAATCCTAGGATGCTACTCATCTTTATTTATTGTTTCACTCTCATCTAATCCTAAAACACTCAAATCCTTTCTTAGAACTTACATTCAAGTTTTGAGTGGCCTAATTCTATCCTGTTTAACTACAACTGTATCAATCGTCTCACTCTTTACGGAAGCACTCATGGGCCTACATTGCGCATGCCCAAACCACCTTCGGTGACATTCTATCATTTTGAATATTTTTATTTTTAATTTTGTCATTCCTAATCTTACCACATATCCACCTTAACATGAACATCTCGGCCACACTCATTTTTGAAACAGATATACACTATACATTAAAAATAATAAGCAATATAATATTTAACCTATGCATGCAAAAAAGACTTGAAACATTTTTAGGTTCTTCATATTAGATTCACTTAACAAGCACACCGGATCATAGAAAAATCATCAGCACCCTATTCATATGACCAAACAGATTGCGGTAATATATCATTGAACCACATTTCTGAACAATAATTTGCCTCACTAACTAAAATCTTTCTTCCCACTCTTCCCCGTTCAAATTTCTAACGAGAGAAGCACGAGGAATGACACGACATGTATAAATCAACAATCAAACCACCCACACTCTTATTATCATCTCAACATACAAATCTAGCCGCGTGTACCCTTTATTCACGTATAATCAGAAAACAATTATTTTCACGTCATTTTTTAATTCGCTGCCAAACAAACAAGAAAAAAAAACACAAATCACGAAACTTCTCCAAATTCAATGGAATTATAGTTAAATCTAGTTAATACGTAAGACATAACCACCAGTAACATCGACACAAACACTGCCTTCAATTCCGATTCAAACCCTACAGCCACGAAAATCCAACAAACGAACAAAAACAAGAACAAAACAATACTAGGGTGCAATAACAGGTCGGTGGGTCGGTCGGCCTTCAGATCTCCGAAAAATTCAAAATAAGTGAGTTAGAGAGAGAGAGAGAGAGAGAGGAGGGGGACGAACCTCTCTTGGCCAGCGGTGTCCCAAATCTGGGCTTTGATGACCTTTCCGTCGACGTTTAAGCTCCGGGTGGCGAACTCGACGCCTATGGTGGACTTGGACTCGAGGCTGAACTCGTTCTTGGTGAACCTGGAGAGCAAATTAGACTTGCCCACCCCAGAATCGCCGATCAGCACCACCTTGAACAGGTAGTCGTAATCGTCCTCCGCTCTATAACCTGCCATAAAATCAAATCTCCGACGCCTGTCGTTGGGTATCTGCGACGGATTCGAGGTCTGATCTCTGTTGGGCACTTCGCAGTTCGCAGGTGAACTGTTGCAGATGTGGTTTTATGGTTGCTTGCGCCTTTTGGTTGGCCTTTTGTTCGTTTTGGTTGGATTTAAAAAAGCATTTGTTGACCCAATGGGGAATGAGAGTGACTGTTGTCTGCCTCGCTGGACGGAGCAAAACACGTACCGTGTTTTTGCGGCCGACCCATGTTTTAAATATATAATATATATATATATATATAATATTTGAAAATATTTGTTTTCGAATATATGAAGATTTGAAAAATCTTTCAAAATGCCGTTTTCAATTTTCAATGCCATTGACTTCTTCTGCTTTCTTCTTCTGCTTTTAGGAATGTTGTGTGTAGCATTTTATTTATTGTGAGAAAAAAAGCGGGGTGAAGTATCTTATAATATTCGAGATTGTGAGTTATGTGTTTTTTTGAATTGAACAATATTATAATCGATTTGGTAACTATAATTAGTCCATCTTCCAATTAGTCACTTAAAATCCATTAATATTATTTTTACTCGTTTCTTGTTGCTTTGACACCTAAACATTTGCCACGAGTAATAAATTATTACGTTGTACTCTCTTATGTTAAACGCTAGTATATATGAATTTTTATGAAAATTATGAAACTTTTTATAAATTTTTTTCAACTCTACGTTGATATTTGCGTAATCATCGAAAAAACCGAATTAAAATGTCAAAGTAAAATTTCAAATCTATTTGCCCGTGTATATAAAATATTTTTAAATTTATATTAAAATTTTAAACATTACTTTTTTTAAAATATTACTAATGTTAATTTGAAAATAATATCTTAAACAATTTGTTGTCATCCAAAATAAAGTTTTTGGAACCGCCTTTTTTTGTTATGTATGAACATCTTACTATCATTTGAGCTTTTTTTAAAATCTCGCTAGGATGATTCGGTTTTTATAAATAGGACGATAGAGTAATATAATTATTTTTTTTGATAAATAATTGAAAGTTAACAATACAGTTTTTTTTATGAATAATGATAAATATTTATAAGCAAAGAAAGGAAGACACACGAACAAAAAACAAAATAAAAGACTTATAGCTCGTTTGATACATGAGAATAAAATTGGAATGAATGAAATTATTAAAGAAATGGAATTGACATAAAAGAAATGAAATTTTTAATTACCTTGCCTGTGTTTGATATACATAATAAAGCAACGTAATATATTCAAAAAATTACTAAAATATCCTCAATTTTTTATCTTCAGTTTTTTTAATTTCTGTTTCTCAAACTCATCATCTTCACGCCTTCGTGGATCTGGTTTCGAAGCAGCACCCACACTAGTAGCCGGTGGTGGTGCCGTAGAAACGCTGCGGCGGGGCGGGATTGAGCTTAGGAGGTCGAGGAGCTTGGGGTCGGGAGATCAGGCGCAGTTTCCTCCGCCGATATCGTGCGTGGGGAGGAGCAGGAAGGCAAGGGTCTCATTCAGGTTGTTCCGGCAGGACGGCAGGTTCGTGCTCAAGGAGATTAGGGTTCCCGTGCATGAGTTGTTGTGCGCGGACATAGAAAACAGGTGTCTCAGGTTGTGTTTCATTCAACCAGTCCTCTGTGCATTCTCCAACGAAGACGAAGATGATGATGGTGACGAGGAAGCTGATGGAAGAATCGTGATGAATGCGATCGTGCGGGTGACGAAAAATTACCGACGCTGGCGACAGAAATGGGCTGATAGGAACAGGCAATGCAAAAAAAAATAATAATAAAGGGCAAAATAATAAAAAAGGTTTTGAGAGAACTTTTGTAAACTTGGGGTATGAGGGAATCGACTTACATTTATCTAGGGGTATAACATTCCAACAGGAATCGTTGATTCCCTTTTCATGTGTACCAAATGTGGGAAAGGTTTGAAATTTGATTCCTTTCCCTTCCCACACACCAAATATAACCTTATTTTCATAAACCCAATTTTTGTGAAATAGCTAGCCACACCCCCATAAACGTTCATTTTATAAATATTTTGTAAAATCCACGCCTTTATGATAAAATAATATTTAATAAATAAGTTATTTAAAAATATATTTTAGATTATGAACGTGGAAGTGTTATTGTAGTATATTTTATATGGTTATAATATTTATTTTAACTAATCATATATATTAGTTATTTCATTTAAATTATACTATCAGATAAATAATCTATTGCATGTAACAGTATATTTAGAAAAATATTTGAATTTACATGTCAAAGTTAATATGAATGTGTAAATAATTTGATAAATAGTAAAAATAAAAAACGATTAAATATGAAAAAGGTAAATGACATGTGAAAGTTATATATAGACAATATAAATAAATATAAAGTTAGATTCCATGTGATAAAATTAAATAATTTAAATTTCATGTAATATGGATAAGATAAAGTTAAGGTAATGTTAAGGTTAAGGTTATATATATATATTGCATCAGATAAGATAACTCCTCATTTGTAATTGTCATTCTTTTATTTACGATGATGTCATTAAGTAATCCTATATATACAAAAGCACTTAAACCTTGAATCATTTCGTTCCAAAAATCTAACTAAGCTCTCTTCGTCTCTTTGTATCATTTACTATATTATGAAGAAGTTTGTTAAGCGTAAAAGTTTTATGAATTGTACAAGTGAAAAATTAGTGAATTGAGTTTTATACTTATATAAGTATAAAACTCAATTCACTAATTTTTATATAAGTATAAGTATATATACGAATTATTTATATAAATCAAGTTTATAAATACTTTATTTTTATTTATATATAATTCAAGTTTTATACCTATCCAGCTTATTTATATTTCTATTATATAATTTCAGTTTCATACTTATACAAGTTATTTATATTTTTATTCAAGTTTTATACTTATGCAAATTATTTATATTTTTCAAGCTTATATATCTCCCTCTTTTCTCCGAGCTGCCGATCGTTGAGTGTGTATATACACACGTGTTATATTACGTGCTATAATTATATATGATTGTAAAGTATATTAGTATATATATTATTAATGGTATTAAATAAAATACTAAAATAAATTTTAAAATCTTGATCTTAAAGGTTTTATGACGTGCAGAATCATGATAAGCTAAGCATGAAATTTTTTTCTTCCCCACTTTCTCTTTCCCATATATTTTTTTTTATTTTATATGTAAGGGTTCTTCTTTTTCTTTATCAATGTTTCACTTTTTTATTTCTATTTTTTTATTCCTTATTTTATTTGAAAAGAGACATGTTAGTCACATGTTTCAGTTTAGGAGAAGATGAATAAACAAAAAGTTAATATCTTTTTGTGGCTCACTTGAAAACTCTCTATTTATAACATAATTAATAATGAAAAAGACTATTGGAGCATAGAAGAATATTCAGTGTATATATGATATCATAAATTAATGAGAGAATATTCTATGTATATATGACATCCTAAATTAGTGGAGAGAATTGTTCTGTATAGAGTTAGAATTAGGAAAGGATGACTGTACATCCATAATCCTCGGCTAATTACGTGATATAGGCTAGAATTACATGTGAGGTATCTTCCTATATATCCTTGTAATACATATGAAATCAATATAATAAAAATTTCCTTCTTTCTCCAATTTCTTCATGGTATCAGAGCAGTGATCCTTGCACCCTGCTCGTGTCTTCTTCATTTCTGTTATGGCAGACAATATTGTTGCTGCTGGAGGTTCGAAGGAGATGGTCTCCTCTTCATCCAGTATTGCTGATAGTGATGTCAACATCTCTCAAAAATTGAGTTCAGTTTTGTTGAATGAATTCAATTACCTTCCATGGTCGAGGGCAATTACCATTGCTCTTGGTGGTAGATCAAGGTTGGGATTTATTAATGGCACCGTCAAATCTCCAGGACCCAGTTCGTCGGAATATGAGGGGTGGCTGTCAAAAGACCAACAGGTTATGTCGTGGATTCTTAACTCGATGGAGCGTGATCTTGCTGAAATTTTCAGCTATTCAGAGTCTTCGTTGGATCTATGGAATGCTGTTCGTGACATGTATGGAAATCAAAATAATTCTGCCAGAATTTTCCAAATTCATAAGGAAATTGCTAGCATTCATCAAGATGGGAAGCCATTCGTAAGTTTACTGGGAAGCTTGAAGAGTTTGTGGAATGAGTTGGAGATTTATAGACCTCCTACTGTTGATGCAGCTATTTTGCGGAAGCGAACAGAGGAGGATCGTATTTTTCAGCTATTGGCTAGTCTTAGTTCTGATTTTGAGGATCTAAGGAGCCATCTTCTAATGAATACTGACTTACCATCTTTCAAAAATGTTTGTGCGATCATCCAGCGTGAGGAAGTGCGCCGAAAGGTCATGCCACATACTGTTAATCCTAGTCCTCCGGATGTCCATGCCTATATTGTTCGCTCACCCTCTGAAGAAAAATCTTACAAGGGCAAACGCCCTGATCTTAAATGTCAGCATTGCCATAATATTGGACACTCAATTGATCGTTGTTGGATTCTTCACCCAGAGATGAAGCCCAAATTTTCCAAAGATCAAAAGGGCGGAGGATACCCAAAACGAAGTCCTGCTCATAAGGCTCATTTGGCTACACACTCCACTGAATCTTTTTCTTCGAATCCTGTTGCTTTACTTAATGATTTCGCAAACTATTTACAAGATAGGCATGGTCAGGGTACAATCCAAGGAGAAGCTGTTACTCAAGAAAGCGATCAACCTGCTGCACTTCTTAGTCATTTTGCTGGTTTTTTAGCTAATGCAAATTCTGACACTAGCCAAGGTATTCAGATTGCTTTTTTGACTGCCTTAGAGATTAATAGTTTGCATGATGTATGGGTTATTGATTCTGGTGCCACAGATCATATGTCAAATAAATTAACCCATTTTTGTGACTTTCGTTCCTTTTCTACACCTTTCTTTGTCTCTGTAGCAAATGGGAAAGGTGTTCCTGTCAAGGGTAAGGGCAAAATTAAGCTTGTTTCAGATACTATAGAGTCTGATGTTTTGTATGTTCCTTCCTTTCCATTTCAGTTGCTTTCTGTTCGCAAATTGACATCCTCGCTCAATTGTGAAGTTATTTTTACTCTTTACAAGGTTATCTTTCAGGACCTCGTCACCAAGGCGATGATTGGTGAAGGATTTCATTTGCATGGACTCTACTATTTTTCTCTTAATTCTCGGGTTACCAAGGGATTTCAAGCTTCTCCCCTTTTTCCCAATTCCTGAGCATCTTTTATGGCATCGTCGTCTCGCACATCCTTCAAATTCTGTTCTTAGCAAAATAAATCGGGTTCTCCTTAAAGGAACTCTTGATTGTGATATCTGCCATTTTTCCAAGTCTTCTAGGCTTCCTTTTAATTCATCTTTGTCTCGTATTACTCAACCATTTGAAATTGTACATTCAGATCTTTGAGGACCTTTTTCATATTCTCTGGATGGTTTTAAATATTTTATAACCTTTATTGATGATTTTTCTAGGGTTACTTGGGTGTACATACTGAACTCAAAAAGTGAAGTATTTAAGTTTTTTAAAGATTTTCATATGTTGGTTGCTACCCAATTTTCAGCTCCTATTAAAATTCTTCGATCTGACAATGGCACAGAATATATGTCTCATGACATGACAAACTATTTGACTTCTAATGACATATTGCATCAGTCTAGTTGTGTTCGTACACCTCAACAAAATGGGATTGCTGAACGTAAAAATCGTGATTTGCTTGAGAAAACTCGAGCCATAATGCTTCAGATGAATGTCCCAAAACTTTTTTGGTCTTATGGAGTCCTTACTGCAACATATCTTGTGAATCGTTTACCCAGCCAAGTGCTGGATTTTAAATGTCCTCTTGAAGTATTGCAGGGCAAAACACCGGATTTGTCTCATCTCAAAATTTTTGGATACACTTGTTTTGTGCATGTCTCATCTACTCACCGTGACAAGCTTGATCCTCGAGCTGTTAAGTGCATATTCCTTGGTTATTCTTAAACACAAAAGGGGTACAAATGTTATGACTCTCTCTCCAAGAAATTATATGTGACTAGAGATGTCCGCTTTGTTGAACAAATTCCATATTTTGTCGCCTCTAGTCAGGGGGAGGAGCTATCTGAGTTATTTCCCTTGCCTAGCATTGATTCTAGTCATCAATTTCCTCAAGATGTACTTCCTAGCCAAGCTACCCCAGCTCGAGATACCACTGAACATTGTGGTGATCACTTGGATATCATTGGTGATCCTTCTCAGGAAGCTATTATTGAATCACTAGGGCAAGACTTTTCCCGTGCCCAAGGTGAACCAATATCTCCCAGACGTAATCCTCCACGGACTCGTCACCCTCCAGCAAAATTGGGAGATTATGTTGCTCATACAGTCAGGTACCCTGTCACTAATTTTCTGTCATATCAACAACTATCACCTTTGCATACGGCCTTCCTTACAGCTATATCAAACGTTCCTGAGCCAAAGAATTTTCAAGAAGCCAACTCTCAGGATGTTTGGCAGAAAGCTATGCATGAAGAATTAACTGCTCTTGCCGAGAACAAAACTTGGACTATAGTGCCCCTTCCCCCGGGCAAACACGCAGTTGGTAGTCGTTGGGTGTTTAAAACAAAATTCAACTCTGATGGTTCTCTTGATAGGCATAAAGCACGCCTTGTTGCTCAAGGCTTCACTCAACAGTTTGGTATTGATTACAAGGAGACTTTTGCTCCAGTTGCCAAGATGACCACAGTGCGAGTTCTTTTATCTGTGGCTATCAATAACGGGTGGTTTTTATTTCAGATGGACGTAAAAAATGCATTCTTGCATGGTGATCTAGAGGAAGAAGTATTTATGAAGCTTCCTCCCGGGCATCCTCAAAGTGAAAATCCCAATTTGGTCTGTCGACTCCATAAATCAATTTATGGTTTAAAACAAAGTCCTCGTGCATGGCATGCCAAGTTGAGCACTGCTCTTAAAGCTCTTGGTTTTAGCAGAAGCTCAGCTGATTCGTCTCTCTATGTTCGGCTTGGTTCAGTTGACAAACTTGTGGTATTAATATACGTGGATGATCTCATTATTACTGGGAATAATAATGATTCTATTGCTCAATTGAAAACAAAACATCAGCACCAATTTCCAATCAAGGATCTTGGTTCCTTGAAGTACTTTCTTGGGATTGAAATGGCAGCTTCTAGCAAAGGGCTATTCCTTAACCAGCGTAAATATATTGTAGATTTACTTCAAGATGCAGAGATGTCACACACCAAACCCGCTGCTACTCCACTCGATAGCAAATTGAGGCTTGATTCTACAGGAAAAGCCCTTGACTCACCTGGTTATTATCAGAAGCTTGTGGGAAAGCTCATCTACTTGACTATCACGCGACCGGATATTATGTTTGCCGTTAGTCTTGTTAGTCAACATATGCACGCCCCAACCATTCAACATCTAGGTATGGTAAAACGTATCATGCGGTATCTGAAGGGCACGATTGGTCGTGGAATAGTCATGACCCGTAATGGTCACACTAATATTATGGGATATACTGATTCTGATTGGGCTGGTAATGCACTTGATCGTCATTCTACTACTGGTTATTGTATGTTTGTTGGTGGTAATCTGATATCTTGGAAAAGTAAAAAACAACATGTGGTCGCCCGATCTAGCGCTGAAGCTGAGTATCGCGCGATGGCCTCCGCAGCATGTGAGCTCGTATGGCTTCGTAGTCTTCTTATTGATCTAGGCTGTCCAAGCACCACTCCTATGAAACTTTTTTGTGATAATCAGGCCGCCATGCACATTGCTTCTAATCCCGTGTTCCATGAGAGAACCAAACACATTGAAGTGGATTGTCACTACATTCGTCAACAAGTTCAATCTAAATTAGTTGACACTCTATATGTGTGTACTACTGACCAACTGGCTGATGTGTTCACCAAAGTTTTGCCGTCTACTCAGTTCCACAGGCTTTTGAGCAAGCTTGGATCCATTAATCTTTTGGATCCAGCTTGAGGGGGAGTATTGGAGCATAGAAGAATATTCAGTGTATATATGATATCATAAATTAATGAGAGAATATTCTATGTATATATGACGTCCTAAATTAATGGAGAGAATTGTTCTGTATAGAGTTAGAATTAGGAAAGGATGACTGTACATCCATAATCTTCGGCTAATTACGTGATATAGGCTAGAATTACATGTGAGGTATCTTCCTATATATCCTTGTAATACATATGAAATCAATATAATAAAAATTTCCTTCTTTCTCCAATTTCTTCAAAGACAAATATAATGTAATTAACTTAAAAGATGATTATTGTATTATAAGAATAACTTATAAAACCATCGTACAACAAATTAACAATGACAACAAAAGACTATAAAGAATTACTTGTCTTACAATCACAACTGGACAACTCTTACAAAAGTTGCAAAAGTTACTTACAATTTAATCACATAGCCCTACATATAAAGTATACAAGAATAACAAATAAAAAACTAATTTACAATCTTATTTTTTCTAAAATGGCAAGAAGATCACAATATTAATTGAAAGTCGACATCTTTATGGATCTTATAATTTTAGTAACATTTTCTTTTAATAATATTCAATTGCTCAGTTTTTCACGCCATCAAAGTATTGATGAATGTTAACATATATATTATTTCCTTTGTTATATCAGAGATAACGTATTCCTCGATCAATTTCCATGCGAAGACCATTTTCGATCTCAACTGCTAATTATAAACCTTTTTGAACATGTGTTACTTCAAGCTTGGTTTATGATGCTTTAAGATATATATCTCAAATACTTTCAAGTTTATATGTATCGGTTTAGGCTTTACATCTCGAAACAAACTCTTATTATTTGAATGCCAACGATATAAGCCACTCTGATATATCTTGAATGAATTTCTAATATTTGAAACCCGCCCACATAAAGAAACCCAAAATTTCAGGGTTTTTAAAAATTTCAAGCCAACATTCAATATATTCTCTCTGCTTATAACACCTAAACTAAAGGTCCTAAACATGTCATATCCTTATATTTAGTCAATATTTATGTTTTATTTATTAATTTATTAATTTATTATTGAATATTTACTCTGCTTGTTTTTATTAGTTACATATGGCTGTAATTATAGGGGCTCTACTAGAATGAAACAAAGGGTCATTCATCGGCATCATTAAGGATTAGAGAGAAAGAAGTGGAGCCAGTCATGAAAAGAATAAACTGAATCCATTTTTTGGGGAACCCCTTCCCTATTTGGGCCATGGAACCGGGCTGCCCCGCTTGTCTGTGAGCATCAATTTTTTAAACACATTGCGAATGTAGTTACGAAATCAAAATTGCCTGCCAACCATATTTTTTGTTACGAACTTGAATTCAATTTAATATTAAGTTCCAACTTCAATAAATAAAGAAGTTGTGGTACCGTAATTAATTATTTTCACGTAAGCCTCTGAACACGAGACGCCTTTATGGTCGCGCCCACGCTATAACACATAGGACTGGAAAATAAAAAATCGATTTAAATCGTATTTATTTGGACGATTAATTTTTTAATTTGATTAAGAATTAAATAAATCTATTAGATAAATAGTATCCACAAATACTCATGAATAAAATTTTTTATTTAATACGATAAAAAATATAAAAAATTTATGAATTAACTTAAAAGTTTATTGATTACGAATTTTTTTACTGTTTATAAGTATTTTTAATAACTAGATTAGATATTAGATTTTATAATTTGTGTTAATGTTATAATTTAATATGAGAAATTAATGATAATAGAATTAAATAGAAAAACTGTTAATTAGAAGAAAATCAAATAAACTAATTTGAGTTTAGCGAAAACTAAAAATTCATTTTAACACTAATTCAAACCAAGCGACCCATAATAACGCCCGTTGTCGTTGGTTTGAGAGTGGTTGGGTTGGGGTGAGGATACCCCCCTTGTTTTTATATCTGTTCCGAGCTAGCCTCGAATGATCGTCGTCGCTCCGTTCTTCTATTCTTGTTTTCATCCATGCAGGCCACCAAAACATCCGCCTCACTGCCGGTTGAGGTGGTTCCGGCGCAGACATCGGAGCTGCTCCTCCGGAATTTCCCGGACATGTCGGAGCCGGAGTTGGGCTCCTACGAGGAGCAGAGCGGTCTTTGGTCGCCTCCGCTGCGGCTGGGGGTCTTCCTAAGCTCGTCTGGTCGGATGGTCACCGAACAGGAAATGTCGGCCAAAATTCGGCCAATCATCGAGGGCATGCCTCAGCCCCAGTCCCAACCCCAGCCCCTGCCACTGCCCCGTGGTGGAAAGGCCAAATTCAATTGCAGGGTGAGGATTTCTCGGTCTTTTCATTGTAAAAAAGCAGGACAGGTCTGAGAATGGGGACCTCACCTCTAAAGCTCTTTTCTATGATTTGTTTGGTTTTTTTTGTTTGCAGTCTTATTGGTGCTTTTGAGGTTGCCCGAGGGATTTTATGCGGCGCAGCCGCCGCCGGCAATCAACCTTCTTATAGTCACCAGAACCAGAACCATCGGATATGTAACCGGGTAGTGACATGAACCAGAACCAGAACCAGAACCAGTTATATTGTTATTATTTAGACTGTTGTCATCAAGCGCTCTGATGCAAATAAAAGTTCATTATTTCGCTCTGGTTTGTTCAGTAATATGTAACCGGTTGTCATCTCTGATTCTCTGAAATTTGTTCTATTTTTGTCTCAATACGTATCATTATTTTATTTCGATTATTAATTTCCAAGATAAATTATAAATAGTTAGATTGATAGTGATGAAGTGTCAAATTTAACATGAACCCGTAATCACTTCACGGTCATGGAATTTACCCTATTTTTTTTAAAGGCAAATGATTTTCTTTCTTTCTCGTATGTTCATTAAATTTTCATTTTTATCTCCCACAAGCCATTGTTAACAAAATTGGAACCCCAATTAGTTATGATATAAGAGTTGGTATTTATGGTGTAAAAGTATATTTTCAACCATCTCTTTCTTATGACTTTCTATCATATTATAAGAAATCAAATACACGTTGTGACTGCGTTAACATACACTCTAAACAACACCTTAAAGTTTTGTAACTCAATATCATCACTAGCGATCATTTTACCGTATACTTTTATTATTTAATTTAACATATATATGTAACATATATTATATATTATAATATTTATTTGTTGACAAATAAATAAACCATTTCATTTTACCATTTCTTTGAGTTTGAATTCGACGTTGAGCAAGGTCTGCTAACTATCGTGGTGATCTGACTTATTATAGACTCCTGTTGATATTTATTTCAAAAATTAACCGTTAAATAAAATATTCATGCAATATGCATCATGCCTATAAAATTTGAAGACGATCTAACGGTTAATTTTTATTCAAATTTAATTAGAAAAAATCTGTATTTTAATAAATTAATTTAAATTTTAGGGTCATAATATATACTGAATATTCAATTTAATAATTAATTTTTAAAATAAATATCAATAAAATTCAAAATAAGTTAAATTAACAGTGCCCACTTTGCTCTCAACTCCCATCTCTTTCTTATGACTTTCTATCATATCATAAGAAATCAAATATCACTCTAAAGTTTGTGACTTAATATCACCCTCGCCAGCGATCATTTTACTGTATATTTTTATTATTTAATATAACATATATTATATATTATAATATTTATTTGTTGACAAAAAATTGCAAAAGGCAGAAACCGCAATAGAAAAGTACCACTATTACCAAATTTAATTTTGTACCCTATAAATATATATAGAATGCAAAATAAATCTAATAAATTAAATTTGATTTCAATTTTTAATACAATTTTGTAAATTACAGAATGGGCCTATTAATTTTAATCTATTACATTTAAAAAATGAATTTTACTAAATTGAAATTTCTTATTAGAATTTTAAATTAATTTTATTTTATTACATTTATTTTGAATTATATATATATATTAATAGGTCACAAAAATTATAAAATTGAATTTGGTCCGGGGATCATATAAATATTCTACCTTTCTCTTGCTCTTGCATGAGTCGTAAGTTAAAAACCATCTAAATGTTGCCTCGAAAAAGAAAACTGTATCACAAGACTACCTCTGAATGATATTATTTTGATTAAAATATATAAAACATTTGTAATGCTTTCTATATTTCGAATACTGCAAGTAATATTGATCTCAAAATTGATTATTAGTCCTTATAATTATTTGTCAACTAACATTATTATTATTATATATATATATATATATATTAATAAATTGTCTTCAATTCGATGATAAATAATAAATATATATGAGGTAAGATCGCACGTGTGTGAGTTAATCTGGGGCGTGGTTCTGACAATTTGTTGCCAATATTTATTGTGATATACTTATTAATAGTGTCGATCTAAATGTTTTAGTGTTTTACTTATTTTGAAAATTAATAATTGAGATAAATGATGACATGCTCGACATAAAAATAGATCAAATTTAAGGTAAGAGTGATGATATTACAACACATGTAAACCCCGCAAGACAACTTTAATATATTAGATTAATATTAAGATTTTATATATATATATATATATATATATATATATTCATACTAATGGATATTTCTGCTCAAATTCTTTACAAGTATAACTATCAATGATTTTTTTACGTAAAATAATAAGATATTAACATTGTTTTTTTTAATTTTAATTTTTATTAATAGTTCATGTCATTTCAACATGAGTTTTAAATACAAATAATAAATATCTCATGTCATGTCATGTCATGTCACGAAAATAATTTATTATTTAATTTTTAAAAAGGTAACGACAACAAATTAACCAATTTTGTCCTGGATGAGTTCCGGAAATTAAGTGTGAAGAAATGATTTTAAAATATTTTTAATTTTTTATAATAATGTTTCTCAAAATCCTACCCAAAACTCCCTTGGAACTGGGAAAGAAACTGTGGGTGGGTCGTGGGTGGGTGGGTATGTATCCCGACCCGACAATGCTCCACCTTGGGCTTTAAAAAAAAAGTTGGGGAACAGGGAATTTTAGAGCAAAACTGGTAATTACGCTATTGAGTTAAAGGCAAGCATGTGAGTGTACTTAGCCTCTTTAATTACTAACTTCCATCAAATTTTGACACCAATTTATCGCTAATGCATTGATTACAAGCGTACACACTGCATTAATCCGGTACTTGGTACGCGCTAGCTCACACACATGCAAAGTCTTAGCAATTAGCATTGAGCTGATATTTATCGTGTAATTAATATATAGTAATGGTAATTAAAAAAGTATTACAATTACAGGTTGTGCCGTTGATTTTATTATCAACGGTTTTATTATACTTTTATTTAAATATTTATTCGTTAAAGTATTTTTTGTACAGTTAAAAAAAATCTCTAATTTCTACCGTTAATAAAAAAACGAACATATATATATATATATATACTCTTACATTCATTTTTTAAGTTAGTATTTCCGCGCACATGCACGCCGCGTGTGCATATTATATATATATATATATATATATACACACATGTGTGTGTTTGATAAAATGAAGATTTGAAACTAACTTTTTATTATAACAAATTTTATTTTAATCGGTTCATTTTAAATTTTTATTTGACTACAATAAATAATGATATCCTAATTATAATTAAATAAGATTTTAATATGCACAATTATGGTTTGGTTGAATGTAGATATAATATTTTAAATTAAAAGTTTTTGCGATAAGAATTTAATATTATATTTTATATGACTATATATATATAGTCATATATACTTATACTATATAAATAATGTGAGGTTATTTCATTATCATGAGAAATTTTAATTTGGACCATCATATCAAAATTTAATAGTCCAAATTATGCTTTCATTTAATTATAACAGATTCATTGTAGCAAAGATACAATTAAATAAAAGTCTAACTTAGATGGTTAGTTACAACATCTAACGATTTAGATTAAAGTTCTCATGATAAGAAGTTGATCTCATGTTCTCATTGTTGCAAAATACTGTGTGTATGTGTGTGTGTGAGAGAGAGAGAGGGGGAGAGAGAGAGCGCGTTACCATGAAATTAATAAATTAAATATTACTTATAAAGTTATTTTTATTAAATATAAATATTTTTTATTAAATATAATTTTACGGATAAAGTCTTCAAATATATATTATATTATATTATTATCAAATTGATTAAATCAAAAATTAATCATAATATATTAATTTATTAAATTTTTAAATCAAGTTAATTCTTAAAACTATGATTTTTCAATTTATATCATTCCTTTGGACTTGATCATATTCACACTTTAAAATAAAAAACTATAGGTCGATATAAATTTAAATCATTCATAAATACTAAAAAATTATCAAACTTACTATCTTTTTAAATAATTATATTTTTTAAAATAATACACTCATATAAAATGAGTTATAAGTTTTGACATATGAATATGTACCACCCTGAAAAAATTCGAATTAGAAGTCTCAACAAGAAAACACAACAGGCATGGTGTAGGCCCATTTACTGAGGCCGCCTGTTAGAGGGCCATTTTAATACAAAGCCCAACACTTTATGGTTGATAGAAAACCATATCGTCGTCATCGAGAGGTTCGTCCTTGGAATTTTAGGAATTCTATATATATATATATATACTACGCACTGCGGTAATAAATAAGAAAAATATACAAAATAATAATTCAATTTTACAAAGGATGTACTTTCGTTACTGAAATGTTTTTAAGCAATCGTGAATATTGAGCTGAAATGTTTGTGGCAGGAAAAAAAAAGTTACACAAGAAAGAAAATTTTAAATATATTTTAAAGTCGTATGAATATGACGAATCTAAAATCGAACAGTTACACGTAAATAATAACTCAGGTTCAATTCTAAAAAATTGATATCAATATTATAGGGTTATTAATTTTTTACTTTTTCTTAAATTTCTTGATAATAATAATAATAATAAAATATGATATTCTAGTATTGTAACGTAATATCAGATTTTCTATATAACAGATTAAAGTAGGAACTATTCTTAGGTTGATAAATCTTGATGACCGAGGATAAAATAATGTGATTGTAAGATTTTATTCTAAATATATCTATATTTATATCTACTTGCATTAATAATGACTCAGGTTAAAACATACTGGTATTGTTACAAAAAAACGTGGCCATAAATTATTCTCCAACTTTAAGAATAGACTAAATGTCATCAAATCAGTTTTTGTGAGCGGGTGTGGTCATGAGAATTATATAACCTTATATCCAGTCGTAAAATCAACAACAGTGAAAGTTTTAAAGATACTCATTTTCAATAGGTTAACAATACCCTTAATAATAGTTAAATATAAATAAAAAGTTACTCTAATATGTTAGTTATATCATCAGCAATAGCAATAGATAAATTTACCTAAATTTATAACTATTGCTAAAATGCCAAATCACCCAAATGTTTGCCAAAACCTAAAATACTCTTAATAGGGATTTGGAAAAATTATAAATTAATGGTAGATGTAGAAAAATTATGATTAAGCACAAAAAATAGATGGTATTCTGTTGGAGTAATACTAGCAAAAATGATATTGTAGCAAGCTAAATATAATTTTAGCTAATCATTTTAGCTGATTACTACTGGAGATGCCCTTACGACAGGTAAATTTATTACATAAGTATTGTCGTTAGTATTTTTTAAAATTCTGTATGAATTTTATGTCACTTCTCAAATTCTAAAGACCTTGAAACTGAATAAATGACTCATTATGCCTGAAGTATCATAACAAATTAGGTATAATAAGCATGTCCACATGTAACTAAAGTAATCCCTACCAGCACTTGAAAATATATAACAATATCCTACAGTCTAACCAATACATAAATTCTATATGCTAAATGTATGCATGTGACATTATAGTGCTCATTATCCATATACCAATATCACAATATGCAACCATATATTTACCATATATAACATCCACACATACATTAGGGTCATTACCACCTATCGTAAGCTATTTATTAAGTCTCAACCTAATTACATCATAGCACAAGTTATTAGGCCTTAGCCTATGACTTCATAACACAATCGCCAGGCATCAGAGATGGAACGGGTGGCATGGCCTCCCCTTCCCCGTCTTTTTTAATATACATATATTAAAAGTATAAAATTTAATTTTAGTTATATATAATATACAAATAAAATTAAAATTAATTAGTAATATAATTTATTATTTTATAATATTTGTGATGTACACATTGTTAATTGAAATAGTGATAAATAAATTATATGATTTTTAAAAATTATCTAATTTGATAAGTTTTTATGCTTTTATGTCATTACTTGTGAGTAGATGATTTTAATTATGAGTGAAATCGGTTTAGTTGATGTCAGTTTAAGCTATTTTTCAAACCAAATTAATGTTTTTCAGTTTAAACAAAATCAAATCAAACCAAACTTATTGCTTGGACCAAACCAAACCAAATTGAACTGATTTAGTTTGAATTAATTTGGTTTGAACCAACAGTTTAAAAAATTATCGGTTAGGATCTATTTGAGTCGGTTTGGTTCATCAAATTTGGAGTTTTTAAAAGTTAAAATATTGTAAAAAAAACAAATAGTGTGTAAACATATCAATAATAATATATATCAAATTTATAATTTTAAAAGTCTCAAAATTCAATAATATAATTGACAAACACAAAATATCAAATATTAGCAATCAAGCTTAAATAAATAAGTTTCATAACGTAAAATAAAAATAGAAAATAAATAAATGACAATATTATTCGGTTCGGTTCGATTTAAATCGTGATTTTAAAATTCTAAATCTAACTAAATTGATTTTTTTTTGTTTAGCGGTTTGATAAATTGGTGGTTTCAACAGGTTGATTTGGACGGTTTGTCAGTTTAGAGTTTTACCCTTAGTATTAATTGCGTTTTAGATAATAACTTTTAAACATGAGTTATATAGTATATATTTTGCCTCCTCTAATGGAACTTTATGGATTTGTCCCTGCTAAGCATTGGCCTTTCATATTATAGTAAAAGTCATCAGGATTATCAAGCCCCCGATTTGAGAAAGAGAGTGTGACATCCCCAAACTTGCAAACGAAGGATTAAGAGAATTGGTAACAAACACCCTAAAGTTTTACATGTTTATTCATGTGCCAATATAGTGTTATGCTAAAATAACCGTAACCATGTTAGTAAACAATAGAAAGTAATCATCGAGAACACATTGATAGGTTATTAATTTGTGTAGGTAAATCTTGTAGGGATATTTTTGTTGGCGATAAATTAATAATATTATTTTTTATTCATTTCAATATAACGACATATAAAATATTTCTGTATGAATTATCTACCAGCGAATAAACATTTTTAATATTTTAGATATTGGATCCTAAACACAAGTAATTAGTCATGTTGCAGTATTATTTATAGATTTTATCATATCAAATAATGGAAATGGAATAATAATAATAATAAAAAGAATAAAACCACTATCAATAGAATAGCTGTGACCATTCAACAGGGTCGGTAAATTTTGGTGTGTTGTTTTTTTCTTTTTGTTTTTTTCATGATAGAAAAGGGGGAATAAAATCCTATGTTACTGCAAGATAGGGGAAGGGTAGGTTACACCCTTAGTCGGCGAAGAGGGAGAAGATGAATACATGGGCGTGGAAGAGACTTGAGAGAAAGCAGTAGAGAGACCTAATCTGTGCCATAATTGGCTTCCCGAAAAAGGCGGCAATGAGACAAATAAGGGTTTCACCTGGATGCACAGGGGCTCAGGCGATGACCGCAAATTAAAGAGAGATTTCCGTGTCTCGTTTGATGCGTTGTAATTTGGATTCTTGATCATATAATCGAATGATATTATTATTAATTAAATTAAAAATAATAGCCACCCTAGATAGATTACAATATATATATGAATTAATGAGAACTACCAGAGATCGCGGGCGGCATATATCGATCGATCTGTTTCCTTGCCACACTCGATGACATGATCATACGGACAGTCTATGTCAACATGTATACGAAACGAAACAAAAAATTTGTCCCCCGGGAAATTACATTAATGGAAGTCAGGTCCAGTGATAATTTGTATAGCAGAAGAAGATCTATGTTGGAACATGGGATTATTATATGTGATTTGTTTTGTTTATATCGGAAGCATACAAATAAGCTTAAACGTTGTTTAACAACTTCTAGAATAATGTACTTTTTTTTTTGTTTTCCATCTAGAACTTTTTTTCATCTTTTCCATCTAGAATAATTCCCTAAAAAGAAAAGAATGATGCATCACAATGAAATCTCTTAAAATAATACGATACTTTAATATAAGATATTGAGACAGTGAATCAAATGACATAGATTGATGGACCATATTGCACACAAGTCATTCATTGACGTTTTGCCCCCGATGAAGTGCCAGCGTGATATACACGCGTTAGCATTCATATTTTAATTAATATCTTGCAGGTGTGATTAAGGCAGGACTAAATGAATTTCTTTTATTATTAATCAACGAGGATTTTGGGATTAGTTTTAAAAGGCGTGAGTTACTGACTTACTGTACAACTAATCCCTCAAAACAAAATATATGGTGTGCAGTGCAGTAATAATAAATACAGTAATTTTCAATATAATAATGAAGTCAAATATCCGAAATTGTCATTCCATACAAGACTCAGATACACGTAATTATCATTCGAGTACAAGAGAGCCATCCGATTACGAGAAAAACAATATCGGATACAATACACCCATTTCAAGAATGCATACCTATTCCCAAAAGCTCCAATTCACTACCCCAGATTGACCACTTCTCATATTATGATGATGACGATGATGATGATATCAGAGAGAAACGCCTCCAAGAAGCAGGGCTGGTTTCAAAACCAGGAAAGTGAAATGTGTCTTGACTTATTTTAATTTGTAAATCTCAACACGTATATTTAGTCACAGTGGCATGCGGTTTGGTGTTGGGTGCTACACTGCTACTTAAGCTTTTGCTAAATTTGAGCACCCTTTGGCTCTGTCAGCCACCCATCAGGGCCTAACTGTGTGCAATTAAGGACGGTCTGGTGCTAGCTCTTTAATTAAGGAGAGTAGTTCCTACAAACAGCTAATATTGTTTTGTTTTTTTTTTTGGGAAGAGTATGAGGAGGAAGAGGATTATTCTTTAATTTCAGCCATTGTTGAAAGGATATTTATTGGAAGAATTAATGTTTGATTGGATTGGGTAATCTTAAAATTTTAATAAATTTATTTATATATAATAATATTAATTATAAATTTAATTTAAAAAATATATTTTAACTAAAATTTTATTAAATTTTACGCATAAATAAATTTATTAAAATATTTAACTTACTAATACCAATGCTCTAATCACGTGAGTGAGCTGTTTGGGTACGCTACGCCTCCGGGAGGTGCAAACTTGTTCAAACTTAACTTAACAAACCAGTTTTGTTTTCAAGTTCTTTTTTACTTTTTCCCGTCACCACAGATTTTCCTTTTGCTCTTTGGAGACCAACCCCGGCGGCTGTCCCCGTATTTCCGTGTTGGCCAGCCACGTATAGCCCTCCTTGCACATATAATAATAATAATAATAATAATAATGGACGCTACATACGTATTAACATCATGATATTTTTTGTATATTAGTAATATAAATGAATTAAACATATTCTCGATAAAAAATTATTTATGTTTATTCGTTAAAAAATAATATTATTTGCGAGTACTATTCATAAAAAAGTATTAGCGAATAATTTGTAAATATTATTTTATTCGTAAAAATTATTTATGAATAAAAAATTAATTAATTAATTAATGTATAAAAATTATTTAAACATATTAAACAAATATAATATAGTTTAATAGTTAATTAATTATATTTTTTAATAAGTTTATGGCATGATTTTTTTTAAAGATTTTTACAATTTTATAATTATATTCGCAAACGTTCATGAACAAGTTAATGAATATGTGTTCATTAACGTTTGCGAACTATTCAGGAACAACAGAATAACGTTCATGAACAGTTCGTGAACATCATAGGTTAAGGCTTGTGTTCAGACCGGTTTGTTAAAAAATAGTAATGAACACGTTCAAATAACTTACTACTCGGCCCAACTTAGTTCGTTTGTAGCCCTATCTCTGATTGACGTAGAATAATTTACATCAGTATCTTTTTTCCATGCATCGGTTTGTTCCCGAATAATTACTCGAACATAGTATCGAGCAAAGGCTTGAGCAAGGGTCAATGTACACATCTGCATGTCTGATAAAAGAGAGGCTTGAGCACATATATCAAGCCAAAAGTGGAGTTTATAATAAATGAAAATTAGTGATGAATAGGGAGTACATATATAAAACCCTAATAAATAAAAAATAACTGATCGAAATCCAAATCTTATGCAAGAGTCATTAAAGCACATTACCAAAAATTTAATTAAACAATAATAAAAGTAATTACTAAATAGGGGGCGGGGCGTAAGTGGTCTCTCATAATATAATTTAAATTGTGAGAATTAATTCTCTCTAACCTTTATGTTTGGCTGGCATCGAGTCTTATTATTAGTGCATATAGATAGGAATAACATTTTTCAACTTTCTTCAATATTAGCCAACTCCTTTTCAAAATACATTGCAATGTGTTTTAAAAAAGCAGAAGCTTATTGTTAAGCTCCTCTCTTTTCAACTCAATGTGCTCAAGGTGTCTCTCTCTCTCTCTAGCTCAGTTGTGCTGGAGGCTTAATGCTAGGCTTGAAATGATAATTTTTTAAAAAACCAAATTTTAGTTCAAGTGTGTTATGGGTTCTTCGATACACTGCTTGAACCTTTTACACGATGCTTTACATTTGAACCTCAACACAGGCATTGAACTCTTCACCACTTCTCGTTAGAAACAGTTGCAAGTCTCTTCTCGTCACGATGCGTATATGCTCGAGTCTGAGTTCGATATACGATGCTCGAGTCTTGCAGATCAGAAACGTCAATCAACCAACCAAACTTGAAAGTTTTATATTATTTTGGTGATGTCAATTTACACGTAAACCGAAAACTCAACAAAAATGCAACAATTAGCATTTTTCAATAATAATAATAATGCATACCACAGATCTTGTGTGGCTCTGGCTGCATAGGGAGATGGTCTGACCATACTACAAAAGCTGATAGGGGCCAGCTGTGGGGGGTCCTTCAGATCTGTCGGTGAGATACAGTGAAACTACGGGAGCGGGCAAGACAAGGTCGGGTATCTTTCCTCGTATGCCCCACCTACTTTTTTTAAAAAATTCTCTTTAATATTCCAAAATTTAGTAACTACGGTTATTCAATTATTAATGAATTGATTTTCATTTTACTTTCTATTTTAGGCTGAATAAACATTCATATGTATATTCTATAATAAAGACTCGTATATTCTATATATAAGGACTCGTCTATCCCACGGGTCCACCTTCCTCTTCCATTTTTGACTTGAAAGAAACTTCCCTCTTCTGGACTTCAACACCGACCCGCCAAAAAACACATACACACCTTGTATGTTTTTTTTATATATAAAGGACATTAGCCTTGCCCTTTTGCTCCATTAATTATTCACCGATAAACTCGTCATCAATAACAAAACGCCTCTACTCTCTCTCTCTCTCTCTCTCTCTCTACGACAAGTCGACAGCATCAAAGATGGGTCAATCAAGCTCCGTTGTGATCATCTTCATGCTTATTTGTGTTGCACAGATGTGTCCCTCGGATGCCAGAAACTCAGGTATGATGGGCATGGAAGACATGAACAGAGACAAGATATCTCCCCCGTACGACACTTGGCAGATGATAGCCCTTCCCAACGTCCCGGCGCCGCCTTCCAGCCCCACCGTCGTTGGTGGCGAACGCCTGTCTACGCGCCGTCCCGCCATCAACTTCCGGTTATTGGGATCCGTCCCCAGCCCTGGTGTCGGCCATTAATTAGTGGCTATACCTATATGTACGTCACCATGCATCTATATATAGTCTATAGTTTTTTGCCTTCCTTGTCACATTTTTTTGGTAGTCGCCTTAATTAGTATGTGCGGGTATGGTATGGATCGAGATTACGTACTACATGTTTACGTCAAAGTGTATAAATCATCTTCGTTTTTTTTTTTTTTGTTTTTTTAGCATTTCTTTTTTAGGGGTTGTTTAATTTCTAATTTTATTGATTAATATGAGCTTTTTCATTCCTCCGTCGTCAGAGCCCAATTTCTAATTTTATTGATTAATATCGCTTTTTTCCTTGATTACTTTTAATTTATTTCCCTCATATAACTAGTAAACTCTGAAGCGATGGACATGCGAAGACAATTATACTTATTTTTTGTTAAATGGATGTATAGAATTGTATATATTTTAATGAAGTGGTGAAAAAATCTAGTCAGGTTTGACGTGCGACGTGGGTGGTCATGTTTTATTCATTTAGTAGAGGGGTTGGTCTATAGTGGGAACCTGACATTTGTCGTTACATTTTTTAGTCAATCAGTACCTACTTTCGAACTGGTGAGCAAATGGATCGGCTTTCGTGAACAAAACGCGTTTTGGGACGTCCTATTCCTAATTTCTAAACCCATTTCAAAAGTGGGTGACAAATACCAGACGCATATGTGTTATGTATATATATATATAGAGAGAGAGAGTGTGTGTGTTTAACATAGATAGTAGTTAATCGGTATAATATGTCTAGATTAATAGTGTGGGTGTATTGCTAATTTATAAAGTTAAATAGTTATTTTAAAGTAAATAATTTTAATTTGAACGGTTAGATTAGTTAATATTTGATATTATAATTCTATTTAACTATTTATTCGTTATGATTTTAATATTATTATAGTTAAATAAACTCTAATATTTGATCTCCAATCAAGCTTTTTCAAATTCAAGCTGTATAAACGACCCACCTTTATCATTTTCATATACATATATAAACGGAAAACGGTAACAATTGCTTATCCAAACCCAACAGTTAATTAATACTAATCAGGGGACCATTTACGAATAACATTCTCAAATGAATAGATAGAAGTCTGTATAAATAAATAAATTGAAAGCCAAAGGGGAAAAAAACATTTTGACAAATATTCTCCAAAAATATTATATTATCCTCTCAGAAACTTTAGTCGGTCTATATTGACGATAATGATGGGCCAACCCAATTGCTTATTATCAATATATACGTTGAAAACATGTCATAATTTGTTTGGTAGTACAATATAATTCAATGTTGAATTAATTTAAAATAAACACGTTGTACATTTCCCTGATTAATAAATGCAATAATTTAGAACAATAATATATATATATAATTAAATCCTATATAGGACCCTATAGAACCTATATATATAGTCTTACTATGGGCCTGCAAAAATTTTCTTGCTCACAGCTCTGGTGATATGGTTGTAGCGAGAATCCCAACAGACATAGATGTGTTCATTTAATTAATTTATTGCGGAAAAAAATACACGTGATCCTGGAATCTCGGTTTGAAAATGGCAAAAGCATGCAGTCCTAAAAGCACATTATAGTTCACGTAATTACAGACTGGATGCACATGCAGATATGGGTTAATAATATTGTTCTGTTGGGTTCATTGAAAAAAGCTCCCGTATATATATACATCTAGCTAGGCGTGGAGTGAGAAATATTGGATTTTTTTTGGGAAAAAATTTACATAGTATTAGTGTCTGAAAATACATATAGCTAGGTATTAAATTGCATAGTCTGTAATAAGAGAACGAAAACGAAATATGAACCACGTTTTAATTAATGAAAAGCTTATTGTGACGTATTCGGTTGGATTTGATACCATCATTAAATGTTGAGCAGTTTATTACTGGACATGATGTGACTACATATGTGTCATTGCTCACGGCTATACAGGGCACAAAATGGATTGGACCGTAGTCCGACATGGTTAACTTGCAGTAAGCACAACATATCAAACGTACAGGATTGAACCAGTATCCTTGGTGCGGTCCGAGTTAATTGGTTGTATGTGCTAGTTTTCTTAACGATTTATCATCGATATCGCATGCAAGCCCCATCATATATTGCCACCTGCTGCTTTCGCCTCAAACCATCTCTGAACTTCATTTTTTTTTGTTATTTGCACGTGTAAGTAATGGGTTGGTAAACTATATAAATTATTATTATTATTATTATTATTATTATATACTTGAAGAATTTGTATGTGTGTACAATTTTATACAAAACATATGATTTTCAAAACACAAAATGGCATAATTTTGATTATGGGTATAGAATAGCAGGTACACGCACATACATAGTTGAGTAATTAAACAGATATATATATATATATATATATATATATATATATATATATATATATATATATATATATATTGATATTGATGAGGGAATCCTCGTATATTCAATGCATCGAGGATGTATTTCCCCATTTACAGCTTTAAAGTATGTTGGAGCTGTGCCTACCCACATCACCCTACCATTTATTACAGACACCCAGGGTTGCTTTATTTAGTTTAATTATTTCTAAATATTTGCCTACAAAAGAGTGTACACACAAAGCTGTCTCCCAACTCTCACGTGTTAACGTTAAAATTAAATAGCAACATCTTTCTATTTCTATTTGAATGCTTTTTGTATCCTTTTGGCCTACCAAAGATTATATATTTTTATTTATGATATGATATTTTTCTCATAGAACATAAATTTTTCTATATTTTTCTCATATGATATTAATTTGATTAAATGCATGAAAACTATATTCCAAGATTCCATATGCCGAGAATGGCCAACACCGTCATATATAAATCAGAAATTTACGTATATAAACATGTTTGCCAACTTGAAGATATATAGAGATATAGACACACACGCATACCATACGCACTCATTTGCATTACGTGTAAAGTTAATTTTGACGGCACTGCCTCATTTAATTATCATTTTAAGTTTGTTACATTCTCACGTACGCAATCGTATATATGCGTGCATGCACTGCGTTTGGCAACTATGTTTTTTCAATGACTTTGGTGCCCACCAGTACTGGCACTGCTGCATATATACGTAGTGCTCCGGTTACCAATGTAATGTTAGATAGAGTCTGCTTCGTACAGAGAATACACTCACACGCACACATGAGATAACTTCTATAAAATCGAATTCAGATATATCTCCATTATCGATCTTCGGCCGGAAAAAAAAATTGTCACTGTTTGAATGAAAAAGATTTGTATCTTTCAAATCGAAAATTTATCCCCATAATAAAATAAAATCTGCTTATAATTAAACCGCATAAATCTAATGAAATAGTATATACCGATTATTTAAAAAGTCTCAGAACAGCATATATATGTCGTCTAATATATAGTTGATGCAATTCTATATTTGGTGAAGGTCTTATTTTCAAATTTTTGGAGCACCGTGAGATATGAGTGGAAGAGGTTTTGAGTAGAGTAGAAAAGAAAAAGTGGAGTTGTAATAAATTTAAAAAAAGAAATAGAAAAAGAATCTAAAAACAGGTTGTCACATAATTTATTATATATTAATCCACTATGAACTTAATATACGTGAATATTCACCGCCCAATTGAAAATTGTTAAAAAAAAAAAAAAAACTCACGTAACTAGAAATTGATTAAGTACGAGAAACGTTACTGAAAAAACTAAATGAAGGTAGCCTCTGGGCTCTTGTTTGGGACTTTGCGTGTGTTAAGGCGACGATGCCCCACTGACTATATATTGAAACAAATAAGACACGTTGAAAAAAATAGTAATCAAGAATCCAGATTTAACGTTGCAATCAACTTTACAGTAAATATATAACTAAAATCGCCACAATCAAGGTTTTGCAAATCTGCCACACGTGGTGCTCTCGGTTATTTTGTCCCAGGAGTGAAATTAACGAATACTTGTAACTTAACCAATAAGATAGTACTAATAAGTAATAACATCTTCTCAATTATTTTTTTTTAATTTTATAAATTTAAATTACTTTTTGTTTATGTATATAAATATACACTACAATATATTTTTTAAATCACTTTTTATATTATTAAAATAATATTTTATATTATTTTTTATTTAAAAATAATTTTTATAATTTAATATAAAATAAAAGTAAATATTATATGAAACATAAAGGAGAGAGATAAAATAAATTTTTTATATATAATTTAATAATTATAGGAAGTGAACAATGCTTTTCAATATGTTGAGAAATATTGTACAAACTCTATAGATAAAGTTAAATATAGGCTTCTGTTGTATGAATAATTTTATGACTTTTTATAGTTTTTTCCCCATAAATTTAAGGAAACAAATTAATATAGAAAGTTTGCTACTAGTACTCTAACACCACCACCGCCTCCACCATCCTCCTACTCCGCATATTATTATTATTATTATTATTAAAAGCAGAGATGGATCCAAAAAATTCAATTTTAGAGGAGAATACGAGATACAAACTATTATCTAAAACTGCGATTAGTAGTATCTATGTTGCAAGTATTGACATGAAATCATAGAAAACTCGTCAAATCATCTGATACTGTAGTCTCATATAATTTTTTTAAATCATATAATTTATTACCAATATTCTATTAGCATCATTTTCATTGCAAAATAGCAAGTTATATTACTGATTAAATTTAAATATTTAGAAATTAAAAACATAAACTAAAAAGTGCATATACGAAACAAGTGAGACGTATCTAGTTAAAAAAAATTAGAGGAACCATGGCGCAATCCAGCTTTCCCCTGTAATATCGTTTCTAATTATTACAATGTTTCATATTAGTCAAATAGACTATAGTGATGAGAGAATTATGTTTATTTATCTTTACTCTCCCAAAATAGTCTATAATAATAGTACTAAATTTCATATTAGTATTTTAATAACCAAATTTTCAATCAAAATTGGATAATTCTTATATTATATGTAGTGTATTAAAGCACTCACAACTGGCTTACTAAAAGCTAAATTTTAACTAAAGAATAGTTAAAGGATAAAAAAATAATTCACACTAGCCTCTCTATCGGTACAGTAAATTTAACCAAATGTTAAATGACTGGCCAAATTTAGCTAGTCAATATAACTAGCTAAATTAAATTTTATTATTATTTTAATTATTCTTCTCTAGCATACAAACCCAACGATGCCTGAAGATCGGAGACGCCCCTATACAGATCGGTGCAGCCTCTCTCCCTCCTTGCACAGATCAGCCCCCTTTTCAGATTTGCCGTAGAAAGGCCACTTCTCGCTTCCCTCCCTCGATTTAGGTAGAACCCCAACCCCTCTTTCGTTGAAAAGATCTACCAGCAAGAACAAGAAAAATAAAAAAAAGAAGGGAAAAAAATATTTGCATTGATTGGAAAGAGAGGCTGCAACCTTCGTCCACCTTCTTTTCACCCTGCTTTTGCTGTCGATTTAAACGAACATCGAAAAAAGGTGGATGTTGAGAGGCAACCTTTGCTAGATGTCACCATAGGGGGAGGGAAGAATATGATCGGCGAGAATAAAAATAATAGAACATTATATAAAAATAATATTTTATTATAATAGCTAAAAAATATTGAGGCTTTGTTATTTGATGTAATAACTAATGGATGGTTAAATTTTATAAAAGTAAAATTTTTAGTTAAATTTTAGCCAAAAGATAACTAGGCTACCGTGAGTGCTCTTAGTAAACTAATCAATATAATAATGTTTGAAGGAAGACCATGAGTCAAATACCGAAATGGCATTTCATATAGGGTAATGCTAACCATATAACTAGACGAATTTAAGATATTTTAGTGAAATAATAGTGTCATAACAAATCCTTATCTAATAAAATACATTATGAAATGATCTTACAAATTATTATGTCACCTAAATTTTACTAATTTCTTAGTATTATCTTTTTTAAGTACGTATTAGTCAATGAATTAACCAATCCTGCAATTAAGACATTACGGTAAATTTACAGATTGATGATTATTTTGTTCGTCACCAATCATAATGAGTTCCAAAAAATAAATCAAGACAAACATTGTCACACATAAGAATTGAATTCAAAATCTTATTGTGACCCAGATAATCTCGTTGCCACTGATTCATCCTCGATGTGCCCTTAGTATTATCCTTTGATATATATACCAAGGCTTATGGATGATTCAAAATTTACAAGCATTAAACATATGGCCCTCTTGCTTAAAATAATTACAAGCTTAATAATATATATATATATATATATATATATATATATGTTTATTAGTCAAATATATTGTAGTTCACCCGAGATAGATTCCATGAGAACTAGGGATCGATCGCCTTTGAAAACAGTCTTTGTGCAGATGTTCATTAATGCATCGGTAGGGATGACAATAGAATTGGTGAAGAGTAAATAATAGGTGATTCAAATCTATATTGGTGGATGTGTTAGGGTAGGATGGGGCAAATGAGTGTGGCTGATCTGAGTGGTGGTAGAGTGGGTTGGGATGAATATTTTAAGTTTTTTTTTTAGTTAGGCTAGAGAGAACGGCTAATACCCGTGATTATACTAGTTTGACATTATTGTTGGAAGCTGTTTCAGATTATTTTATAATCAGAAGCAGTAAAATGTATTTTATAACCTTAAAAAAATCGTATAAAATAAGTTTATGTTTTTTTTTAACTAAAAGCATAAACAACTTAAAATTTATTTTTATAAGCTGCTTTTTCATGAATCAGTTTGAAAAATATTAAATACTAATTTAAACCTTTTATGTATTTGCCACGCCACCCTTTCATTACTTTTTCAATCAAAAATACTCGTTGCTTTCGTCTTTCATGGCTTTGTATGAATCTTTCATTTCGTTTTGGAGTCAAGAGGTAAGAAGGAGAAATGACTTTTTTAAATATTTTTTATAAAAAATTATAGTACAACTAATAAAATTATTTCTGTATTTTAAATTTTTATTATATTTTTATTTTTAATTTATCAAATACTTATTATTTACTTTTAAATTTTAAATATTTATCAAATATTATCGGTTTAATATTTAAAATAGCATAACAAAAAAACTCCTAAGCATAATATTAATAAACTAAATCATTATATCGTTGTCTTTTCAGACAAGACGAGTAAGAAAAAAATGAAACGGGGCGAATGAACTATTATCCCTTGATCTGCGTTGACGTTAAGACTTTGATATGCTTATCCTTGGTCCTGGGGACTGGGGTAAGACGCGTCCTCTGCAGAATTAACCTTTTTTTTCACCGCAAAAGCATATGAAGATACCCACTGTTATAATAACAACAGCAATAACTTAATTATCGGTTTAACACTTTAACACCAACGCCTATTAATTTATCACTTTATCTTATTATTTATTTAAAAAAAGCGGATATTGACGAGCCTCCATATCCTGTGTCGGGATTGTGGATGAAAAGAAATTTGACACGTTTCTCGAGTCGATGCATCATGCTTTTACATTCCTCCGCGCAGACTCGGTGCTGATATAATCGTGTTATTTTTTGGTAATTCGGTATATTTAAAATTAAATATCAATAAAATTTTATAGTGATGTGAATATATTATTACAGTGTATCACAAAAAAGACATTATCGTATACTAATATTTACGAAGTGCACAAATGATAATATTTTAGTGCCCCTCTCTCTCTCTCTCTCCCTCCCTCAGTCTCTCTTTATTGAAATGATGAAGGGATCATCTGGTATTAGAAAATTATAAAACAAGATTAACGAACAAATGACCTCATGATTATGGAGTTACATTTATATGTATAAAATATTCATTTCACCCATTTAAATGGGTTGAAAATTTCAAATTACAATTTACTCATAAATGGAAAATAGTTTATTATTAGTTATTACACATTTAGATTAACAAAAATTATATTATTAATATTTCATAAATTATTTATCTAATCATGATTCATTTTCGTTTTAAAGTTAGTTTGGTTAAATAAGTTAAAATTATAAAATATTAATAATTAAAATTGTTTGAAATAAATTGTGAACTAGCTTATTTGCTCATATAATAAATTGTGAAATAACTTAAGTCATATGGGTAATATGTTATTTTATTGTTCATGGGTAAATAAGTTATTTCAATGTCCTTTCTGTGTCCGCCGTCGATAGGCATCTCGAGGGTGTGGTAATTTTACAGTAGTACACAGATGTTGTGGAACATAGCATTGATATGTGATCTAGAAGGTTTTTTTTTTTTTTATTTTTGGTTTGATGATGCATCTTGTTCACGAGTAATTCATATATATGGCTTACTGTTTTATCTGATTTCATAATAAGCATTCGAAAGGTGTGGTAGTTTTGCAATTTTCCGCAAAGATATCGAAATCATGTCCAGAAGAAAGTATCTTCTCTTGATATAAAAAATTGGGAAGTTTGGTAATTTTGCATTCTTGACTCTTACACTAAGATAATACAACCTGAAATTTAGCCTTATGGTGGTTGATACCACATTGTGTTTATAGATAAATTTCAGTTGGTTGGAACTGGGTAAGGTTTGTTACTTTATTGAAATTGTATTCGGAAGTACATGATTGGGTCTATGGTGTTTGTTACTTTAACTTTAGCATTTTAACACCCAAATACACTTAAAATGGCAACCCAGAGGAAAATTAAAAGCTGCCCAAACAAAGCCCCAGCCCCAGGTGTTTGATTTTAACATGAATTTAGCTTTAAGGTTTTTTATATAACATTTTCAACCTTGGTTTGGAGTGCCCACTAACACGTTCACAAAGTTTAGCAATCATGATCATATCAGTTCGGTGGTTTAAGAGGGTTCTGTCTGTTATTTTTGTGTTCTATATATGTTGAGGGAACAACATATTCCAGTGGAACAAGCAGTTTTTTTTTTTGTTTATGTACTTTCTTATTGATAGATCTGCATGCAAGTTTCTAGATTTGAGTTCTTAAGAAGCATAGCTATTAATTAATTTTAGTATAAAATACTCGATGGGTGCCTGTTTTCAGCCACTATATTGTATTTCAAGATAGTCTATTTAGACATTCTTTTTTTTTCTTCCAGTAGGAAGCCTATTTCAAGATTTCGACTCTGCAGAAACACGTGATTTAATTAGTGACGGATTTATCTCGGTATGTAAGAACTTACTGGTGCGACACTCAACATAAGTTCTTTATTATGTATGCCGCTCTAATCGTGTTACAATGACTTCAGGCATATAATACACGGAAGTCCTGATGCGAAGTGGGAAACCATTAAGGGATTAGAAAATGTAAAACGTCTTCTTAAGCAAGCAGTTGTCATGCCAATAAAGTATTCTACGTAGGTCTTCTTGCTCAACAACTTGCGGTTTTTTGCTTTGTTCATTTTGTTTTTCTTCCCCTGGTTCATGTTAATCCTTTGACACAGTTGGCATCTAAGTGAGAAGTTTGGTGTTCATAGAGTTATCACCAGATTTTGTCTTCACTCTCAAATATGATTTTTGTTCTGTAGCACGTTCACATGCATTGCTAAATGTGAGATGGTTTAGTACATCACTTTATAGATGAAATACAAAGAGACCTGTTTTTTCCGAAATTTCAAAATTTTGTCTTTTTGGTTCTATGTAGTTATTTTGCATCTAATGTGCATAACAGGTCAAAAGATATTGACAATAATTGTTTGTGTTGGCCCCTCACTCCATTTTTAGCATGCATGTTTAAATGCTTTAATGTTGTCCCATTTCTTTATTTTGTAAAAGATATTCCTCAGGCTAAACTTGTACGTTTTAGATTACTGGTATGATAGGTTGTTCCAAATTCCAGGTTATAATATTTTGATTATTATATATATTTTTATTTCTTCGTCCTCTTCCATATAGATTGCTATGATTTTTTGGTTTCCTTGATTTTTTTTTTCACATTCTTTCGAACATGCTACTTTTGGTTTGAAATGATTCAATATGAGTTTGTGAGAACATAATGATAAAACATGAAGTAATTATCGTCTGTCAATATCAAACCTCCTTTTAGGTACTTTACTGGTCTTCTTTCACCATGGAAAAGCTTTCTTCTTTTTGGTCCTCCAGGAACTGGAAAGGTCTGTACGCTTCTTTCTTTGTCTTTTTATTGATATTTAAGTAGTTGCTGAGAATATCCTCTTGGAATTCTTTGTTAATAAGGGAAACATAATAACTTGTTAAGGACCATCTTTTTTATGAGCATAGCTTTTTTTTTTGTTCTTTTGATAATTTGTTTGAATGTTAACAATTAAACCTGGATATTAATGCTCTGTTAATGTTATCATCTCTAACTTCTAGTATTTTGTATCTATCCTCCACCGTGAGGGTTTCGGAGGTGTAGATGAGAAAAGATAAATAGTTATAAATTATCAGAGACAAACACTGGTGGAGGTGTTGCTAGCTTGAGATTCATATTCATGATTGATTGATTAAGTATCCATTTTCAGCAGCTTTGAAATGACTCAAAAGTCAAGAACACCTTCGGCTACTTAACTTTAGTATTTTGACGGCCAAATATCACTTAAAATGGCAACCCAAAGGAAAATTAAAAGCTGCCCAAACAAAGCCTCAACCCCACGGTTTGGGTCAGGCTAAAGCAAATTATATTTCCTGTAGGAATTAACGTGCATTTTTTTTCTACGAAGAAAATTATTTAATGTTATGAAAGAGAGTGGGATTGCTGTGTGAAAAAAACGGAAATCATGTGTCTACATGAAGAAAAGCATTGAATAGTTATACTTACTAATTGTAAATGTTCTATTGCATCACTAATTAATTATCTTCGAATTAATAAGTGTAAAACGAAGATCGACACACACGATTGCACAAGAACACAAAATTTGCATGGTTCCCTAAAATCGGATACGCCCATGGGAGAGAGACAACATTTCTGTTTATTATTCTCAACATCAATAAAATTTGCTCCACTCGCTTGACCGGTCTTCTACTGGTATCTATCATATACCCTATATGAGCCACATACTCCAACAATAACAATATTGCATGTCTTCGGTATTTCATATTGGATGGCCACGGCACTGGTTTGTGCAGGTAAATTTTAGGCACAATGTTTGGAATGGCCACAAAAAACAATATCTTGACTTCTTATTTTTCCCAAGGTTATGAAAAGGAACACTGGTTTTTCTCTGGTTCTTCCAAATTCAGAAAAGAAGGAATCTTCTCTTAGAGATTTCAGTTGGGTAACAAATGGGCTGAATAGACTCTTCAGATCAAGGCTTGTTCTTTCATATTCATATCCATTTGCATTTTATATGTATGGTGATAAGCTATTTAACGATGAATGACTCACATTAAGAGAGAAATTAAACAACATTTGTTTGAGGATCAGCAACAGCAACTTTGAGGCAAATGCTGAGACCCTTTCCCAAGTGTTTGGAGGAGCCATTCGACCTGTTTTCAGAGGTTTAAGGTTATGGACATAAGGATGCAGGTTATCAATTTGTGTGTTGTGGTTGATTCTCTTTGCCAGAAAATGTCAGTATACCTGCACAAGACCTTTGATCCTTTTAATTGATTGCTTCATGTATTTATTATCATATCTATGCACACATTAATGGCATGCAGGTATGAATGCATTGAGAACGACTTGTTAGGTTCTCTCTAACTTGGCACCCATAATATAGTTCCTTACAGGTCAAAGGGCATTGAGAGGGTAACAGCGCTTTCAACTTCACGGAACATGGAATGCCGTGATACTAAAAGATGTATAGAATCAGATCCTGGACTGAATGGTAAAGTGAATTAAAATTGATTTATTCTCCATTAGAGTTATCAACCAACATCTAGTGCAAAAATTTTGGGGATTCAACAGTTGTTTTTGGTTAGCCTTTTTTAATTACTTGCAATGGCTATAAATATATGGCTGGACGTTGAATTGCTACACACACTTCTATGTATTTTATTTTTTTTGGCAGCTATTTGAAGTTCAACTTGAGAGTGATGATGTACTTCTCCGTTATGCTTTTGCTCTTGTTCAAGGTTCAACAATTGTTTTTTGGTATGTATGTTAGTTGCAATATCTTGCAGAAATTACTGTGTGCATGTGTTTTATTTTTTTGAGATTAGTTGTTATCGATTGTCAGGCATAGTAAAGTATTGCAAATTTGAAATCTGCAATAACTTCTTGAAAATTGAAAAAAAAATCCTTTTAATAGCAAATGCGTGGGCTTTCTTGTAATATTGTTCTACATGCTTTTGCAGGATTGATATCCAGACCAACACAAAACATTTCCAGTCTTTGTTTTGTGTAAGAATACTGGTAAGAGTAAATTGGTTCCCTTTAGAGTAAATGTTTTGTTTTTCAGGGTGTGAGACATCAATTCTCTTTATCTCATCAGCACTCTCTGTGTTTGATTCAGTATCTGCTTGAGGAAGTTGCTTTGGTGCCCACATGATTAAATAAAATTCCTTTGCTGGTTAGACACTGATATAGTCTAGTGTTGGCCGAAACTTTAGTTCATTAATCAGAGTAAACTTTTATCTTCATTTGAAGTCATTAGTCTGCAAATCTTAAGTTAGTAATTATTGTTGCATCTGGGCACTGGCCAATGTTATGACGATGTAAATTGTTGCTCTATTTTCAGGCCCAGGGAGACTCGGTTTCTTTTACTTTCAAGATTTACAACTCAGGTAGCCCGTTTCCCTGGTATGATGTCAGATTGTCAGATCATACTCATCAACCCATTACCCATAATAATAATAACAATAATAATAAGTTGCATAGTCAGTGGCATCCGTGACACGAACATGGGAATTGTTGAATATGATATTATTACGAAACCGTGGACTATATTGCCAGAGCTGCAAGTCAAGTAGTCAACTGAATATTATAATTGGTGTCATTGTATTGGTGTTAATGTATTGGTCCAATAGCTGAAATCTAGATGTTGTCTTTTAATCGTACGTTCATTTTCATGCGAAGAAATCAGTAAAAGACAACAGGATTTCGGATAATGTTTCATTCGATTTCCAAAAGCTAATTTATGCTATCCACGTGCCAGGTACAACAATAACAATATTGGATTTTAAAGGCTATATATATATATATATTAATTGATCAATTATGTGTGGAGACGTATCATACATGCTGATATAAATCTTGTGAGAATCTCATATAATTGAAGTATGAGATTGAGTGCGCACCGGAAAGCGTGGTTGAGGTCTCCTACAAATATTCCAACCCATAAATTTCACAAAACTCATGCACTAGTGGAATAGTCACGGGGCATATTAACAGGTAGGGCCTATTTTCATAAGGGACACGTCTCTGGATCTTCGGTAGTATTAGTGGATGCTAGCTCAATCTCTTGCGAATTCTGGCAAGGCCTAGTTATCGGCGCCCCAATAAGTCACTGAGCCTTTCATTCCCACAACTAGGCTTTTCACCAGGAGAGTTCCCCGGAGTATGAGTGCTCTTTGCACTTATCAATAACCAGCTACATTGGTGCTTGCACCTCCATGGGCACGCAACCTTGACTGTAAGTGCCAGATGAAGGGAGCTTGCTCTTGACGCCTCTGGTTTGTCTTTTGGCCTATCTATGCTCCAGTTTATGAAAACTAAAAAAACTAATTAACAAAACACGAGAGAGGTTAGCTGTGATGTTTTGTCTCGTATTTAAAAAATGGTGGGGGCCGGCCTCAATTTCTCTACTAACAACTTCAAAATACAATATAGAATAAATTAATAAAGAGATATTTTTATCATCACTACAATTCAATTTTTTCCCAAAAACTTTTATAAAATCTTTTATAAAATTAATACTGATAAATAATATATTTTTCATCAGCTCCACGAGAATGGTGTTTTAAAGAATTTAAATAATTAAAATAAAATATTTAAAACAAAATTAACACAACAAATTATAATGATTCACCTCCTATTTTCATTTAGATTTGATAGGAAATTGTCATTGATAAGTAACTTGAACAACTTAACAATAAATAAGATCATCTCCAGTTCATTATTTTATTTTTGTGTAGTTTTTACATTAAAATAGAATAATTTTAAACTATCAAACTCCAATCAATTGCTCTAAACTTACTTTATAAGGTATATTCTCCATTAAAAATTATATATTCTCTATATTTTCTTTAATTAATTAAACAATAAAAAAACGAACCACGACAGTAAATCATGCCTTTGCTTTGAACTACTACTTCCGATTGAATTAAGAATAATTTATCACCACAAAGCAAACATTTGGATTCAAATCAAAATCACAGAAGCCTTATTTCTTCATCATAAAATGAACATCTGCAGCATGATCACCAAAAAGAACCATTCTTGGCTCTAATTCACATTCAGTAGAATAAATATCATTTGCAACCAACTTGCCTATAGAAGTTTTCATCTCACGTGCATTATTCGCTTTGATCGGCACTTTACTTAATTTTAGACATTTGGGCTTTTCTTTTTCAATAGGGACTGTAAAGCACGAGAGGAACGCAATAAAATAATGCAGCACAAAATGTTGCGCCAAAATTGGTGCAACACTGTAAATTGTGCCAGGTTTAGTGTTAACAATAACACTTCATTGGATCATGAATTCACATTATATTTGAAGTTTTAACACTAGGTTGGAGATGGTATAAGTTCACACAAAAGCTTTATAACTTTCATGGGATAATACATAGTACTCAAACGTTTATTTTTTTAGGACACTTAAGTGAACTTACAGCCAACACTTATTTTTGGCAAGATTTAAGGAAGCCCATTTATAATAATAAAAAGACATTATAAATAGGATCTCAAATGTGTTGTCACGCCCCCGAATTCCAAGAAAATTCGGAACCAGGAACATGATTTCCCCTTGCCTGCACCCGAAAGGTCAAGGGGTTGGTGACTAGCACCAATAGAGACTATACCGCGGGTGCTGTCTCAAATATGTAACCCTGTACAGGACCTAGCCTGCCAACACAGGACAGCTTGCCCACGATCCTCAACAGGATCCCAGCTCAGGGCACTCAGCCCAACCACAGTGCTATATGCCCGGACACAGTCGCCACACAGGCCTGCCATCGGCGCATATGCCTGCCACGACACAGCACAATATGCCCAGCCACAGTCGCCACACAGGCCTGCCATCGGCGCATATGCCTGCCACGTCAATCACATAGCACCATCGGTGCATCACGGTGAGAACACAAACAAGTCACGGAGTCCATGCCCCAATACCTCACACCAACATACTAACATTAGTATGGCATGTCATTTTCAACATTTCCTTTAGAACTGTAGCAGTCTTCACAAGTAAATCCTCAATCCTTGATTTATGAAAGAAGTACCCATAGCAGCTATTTTCTTGAAATCAAAAGTCGCGGCATTGGGTTCTCATATCATAAATAAGATAATCTGATTTTTGGGGATTTTTCTGAGATGTTTAACCCCACTTTCCAAAAATTCATCACTACGAACTTTTGGGTTTTTCCGACATTTTACACTAAAACCCAATTTTCACATTTTGAAATAGTGGGAATTAATTTTTCTAGTATTTTTCTTTGAATCCAAATGGGGGGTATTTCGTTATTTACATAGTAACTTAAGTATTAAATGTGTAGATGGGTATAGGTTACAATGTAAATAGGTCCAGTCCAGTGCTGTCCAGTGTCCAGTTACACTGCAGGAGCTGCGACTCGTAGCTCAGAACCTGCGACTCGACTTATGAGGCAACGAACTTCGACCCTTTGGCTACGAACTTTGACCCTCGGACTACGAACCTTCGAACTATGAACTATGAACCTTCGAACCTTCGAACTACGAACTACGGGTCTACGAACTACGACCCTACGACCCAGAACTTCGGATTTTCGTTAGTTCAACCTAATAACGCGCCCAGGGTACTGTTCATCGTCGTTTTTGCCTGTTTTTTGTCTGGAACGCGCCCAGGAACTCCCAGACGCTCATTAACATCCATGTTTCGCAACAAACTACGATATCTACCTCAAAACACGTCCAGAACGACTCTAAATCACGCAGAAACAACAGAAACACATAAAATTCCAGATTTCTATGGTTCACTTATCAACCCTCATGAAAAACACAGTTAATTAACCTCAAAATCACATAAACATATATCCACAATGATATAAAACGGTTCTTAACCACAAATCTTATGATAAACCATTAGATCTAACCCAAAATTGGATTTCCCCAAATTCTAGGGTTCATGCACAATTTCATGAATCATGATAAATTCGTGCATACCAAGCATAGAATCAAGATAAGAAGTTCAAGGACACCTACTTGAAGTGAATCTTTGAGCTCCACGAACTCAAATCGCCCCAAATTACCAAGGCCTCCAAGCTCTCTCAAGCTCTCTCCCTCGAACGCACAAACGTGAAACGTAAAGTGAAAGCTTCTTCTTTTTTTTTCTGCTATTTATTTTTCTGCCAGTCAACTGACCTAGTCAACCATTGACCCAGTCAATAATTGACCTCCAAGGTTCCGAACTCCAAATTGAGTCAAACTACAGTCAAAACGCTCAAAATGACGAGCACAACACTAGACTGATATTATTACACCCAAATGACCGCCCAAATGCAAAGTCAACCAATAAACCCCGAAAAGTCAACAGTCGGGTCAAACGGGGCCCCGACTCGGAATCGGGCCCAAGTACAGTCAAAATGCTCACATCGACGACTACACTACCGTCCAGATAATTACATTCTCATAGAATGAC
This sequence comes from Taxillus chinensis, assembly GCA_023512835.1. Lineage (NCBI taxonomy): Eukaryota > Viridiplantae > Streptophyta > Magnoliopsida > Santalales > Loranthaceae > Taxillus > Taxillus chinensis. The sequence goes on along the minus strand of CM042090.1, from coordinate 24,100,369 downwards.
TATCTCTCAAGACTACCCAAATACGAGTCTTTACATATGTGATTTAGAGTTATGAACAAATAAAACACAATAGTTTTGATGCATAATATCATATATAGTAAAAATTAACTCATAATTAAAGTGAAGAAAACTAAAAAGTGATAAAAGTTAACATCAACAAAAAAAATAGAAATCGACGTCCTAATAGTACCTAAAAAGATACAAATAATATAAGATGAGCATAAATGCTTAATAAGTGACCTACAACTCAATATCATCTTACAATCCGATAAAACATAAAATTTTCATATTTAATGTATGCATGTGCTAGTATAATGCTCTAAACTATCCACTAACCAATCATATCAAGTAAAACATCAAAGAGATCAAATATAACCAATATCTAATTAATTGAAAATAACAATGGTGAGACTCTCCCACAACCCAAGCCAACTAGTAATCCTATAACAAGATTGTGGCAACCGATGCCTATTACCAAATTAATTAATACAGACAGAGGAGTAGCCAATACCACCTAGCACATCAACTCCATACTAATCAGTATGAGGGGTCCACTTGTATCACCATAAACACCATATAAATCAGCAAAGGCAAATGTTAGTTGTGACACCGACAACACCATATAAATAGGGCAAATTTCCCTTTCCCGATAATCAATAGGGACAGCTAATGTTATTTATTCACCGATAACTCCTTGCAGCCAATAATAAATAAACATTAGCAAAACAACGATCCAAATTAGTAAACAATTCAATATTACCAAATACTTGGATTTCCCAAGGCCAGCATCAATATCAACTTTGTATCGAAAAACAAGCATACAAAATAACCAAATACAAGGTTTTTGATAAAAAAAACATATAATATCCGATTTTCAACTAAAAATACCAACTCTATTGGTTTTCATCAGAACAACAATCAGACAAGTTTATATCAATTCTAGGTATGACAATATCACGAAATAGATATAAAGAGATAGAATCACATACGTTAATTTCCTAGAAGTCAACTAAATCTTCGGAATCCTTCAACCATTCTCTCTCTTTCTCTCAAATCCTTCAAGTTTATATTTGTACGGATACTATATCTATTGAATAAATCTAAATGCGGGTCTTTAAACTAAGAATTAAGTAATTGGATCGTAATATAATGAGAACTTATGGCCTGCTATGATAATATGTGAATATTTTATGAGTTGTTTAATGTTATGATAATATGTGAATATTATATGAGTTGTTTAATTTGCAATCAACAAATCATATTATAATTTTATTTTAACTGTTCATTTGTTAAAGTTATACACTACAATGACCACAATAGTTAAATAAAACCGCAGACTCATTCATTTATCATAAATCAATTGTTACACAAACCACACATTTTCATTTTATTAGAATCTACAAGTAATATTCTATTTGAATAACTATAAAGAAAAATCACACATGAAATAAGTTATGAAAGAATAAAATCATACTTTCATAAAAATATTTAATCACAATTAATAAAATTAATTAGACAAGATAGCATCATCTTAATATATCTTTATTATTTTCTTGGAGTGTATTAAAATATCCAGAATAATAACTATAAATCTTAGTATTTTTTTTCTGTTTTTGATTTTCTTTTGAGATCTGTTTCTACTTATTTTTGTTATTATTGTTCCTCTAATTTATAACAATAACAATGTTTAATATGATCAAACAAATAAAAACGAAAAAAAAAAACTTAATTTTATCATGCCTAATATCCTAAAAATAAATAAGATGAAATGTCATGATTATATGTTTTCTTTCACATTTAAATTATACCTATATATTAAAAATATCAAATGTGTTAGTAAAAAACCAATCATAATCAAGATATACAATAATCTCATGAATTAAATATTAAATGTACAATATTCAAGACATCAAATTGGTATATTAAACAGTTTTATATACTGAAAATTCCAATGAGTTAATAAAAACTCAATCAATCTCCATTAAAATTTGCCCATAGATAAATAAAAGATTTTGAAAATCAAAGTTGACCCAAGTTAAAGGAAAATTAAAAAGGGACTAAAAAAAGGAAAAGACAAATCTAAAATACAAAAACGGTATATCACACGCATTGCACTATATCTGACACACTACTGATGTGATGTAAACCTTAATCACATGCTATCACGTCATTATAATCTGTGAAATTTGCAGAGAACACTGTATAGCAATATTTCAATAATAAATATGATAATATATTATTAATACGTGTACGCATGTATCTACAGACGCTGACACATGAATTGACAACAAAATCCAAACTGTGTCTCCACCTATGTAGAGGGCGACACATACACCTGACACTGTACCACAGTCTTGCCGATCTTGAACCCCGGAAGCACCGTAAACGCCACCCGGAGAGTGTCGCCGGCACCGGAACGCGCTATCTGGCCACCATTGACGCACTCCATGAACACCTCCGAGAATCTGCAACGCTTCTTCACCTGGAAGAGGGCCACGGACATGGTGGCTCCACCTTCCTCGAACCAACGAGCCAGGCAGTGAAGCATCCACGTCCGTCTCGCCATCTCCGCGAAGGCGGCGAAAAACGCCGTGTCGGACCACTCGCCGGAGGCGACCAGGTTCCGCTGCCTCAGGTTCCCCAGCAGCGAGCACTCCATCTTCGGGTGCACCATCTTCATATACTTGGCCCTCAAGAACGCCGCGAACCCAGCGGAACCTGCCGCCAACGCCTTGGGGTCCGCCGATCTCGCCTTCTCGAACCCCTCCGAACACCGGATATGCGGCGGCGAGGGCGAGAAATTGGGGGAGTCGAATCCCTGGAAGAGCTCTCTGGCGACGAACGACTCGAACGCGAAGCAGCGGTGCGTGGGGTTGGCGAACTCGACGCCACGATGGATGGCGGAGGCGGCGGCTTGGAGGTCCCAGTTGGCGGACTCCATCTCGTGGATCATGGATTTGACGAAGGCTCGGATGGATCTGACTGCGTATTCGAGGACCCGAACGAAGTGGGTGGGGGACGGGGTGATTAGTAGGGTTGTTTGGGGGAGGCGTAGGTTGTCCGACGAGGCGTCGGCGTCGGAATCGGTGACTACCTGCTTTCCCAGCAAGGACTGGTTGCGCGCAACGCAGAACTGGAGGCGAGAGCGGAGGGCGGCGATGTCGGAGTCGCGGCGCTGCTTCTGGGCCTGGAGGGTCTTGAGTGAGATCTCGTAGGTGCGCAACACGCTCTGTTGCTCTTGGATCTGGGAGAGCATTAGGGTTACGTGGGGAGGGCAGGGGTCGGCCTCCTTCCTCATGAACCCGCGCTTCAGCTCCGACAGATGCTTCAGCTCCTTCACCACCGCCTCGTCCGCCTCCCGGATCGCGTCCCCGTCGTACGGCGACTGCGCCAGCTGGATCTCCGCGTAGGCGGCCTTCACCGAGGAGACCCCTGCGAAGAGCTTCGCCGCCAGGGCCTCCAGCGCCGCCGTCCTGTTCCGGATGTCTCCTCCGTCGTCGGCGGGCCTCGCCTGGGACTTGAGCTTGAGGTTGAGGATGTTGCCGCAGTTGGGTGACGGCGCTGTCGTCGGTTGGCGGTGCACCAGCTCTCGGATTCTGCGGACCAGCTTGGACTTGGACTTGGACTTGGACGAACCTGGTAATTCTGGTCTGCTCGAATCCGAATCCGATTCCATCTTGATTGAGTCGGAGAAAGAGAAAATCGATCCGGATTGGTCGGGGACAGTGTTAACTGTTTAACAAAACGACATACACACACAGACACACACGCAGAGGGAAGTGTTCGCGCGTGGAAATGGGTTGGAGTACGTTGTGGGGAGGAGGAAAGCGCGGGAGGCAAAAGCGCGGGAAAGGGAGTTGTTGGGAGGAAAGGATGGACGGGTAGGGTGATGAGGAGGGGAGGCTGCAGAGGAATGCTCGGGTCAGTGACACGCCATGGCTATTTGATAGCTCTGTGATTGTAATGGCACTCTAGCATGGGAGAAGAAGACGAGGGTAGTTGATGATTGACGTCTGATAGATGGATGGTATTTGCTTAGGCGCTTTTGTGAGTGTGTGACGGTGTGGCGTCATTCTGGCTTGATTGGGAAGATAATAATAATAATAATAATAATAATAATAACCGTAATAGTATTAATAATTGATTTTGTTTTGTTTTTAAAAAAATATACAAACAAAATTACACATGTAACCCTGTTTCAATGGATAGATAATTATAATTTTTTTAAAATTTAAATTTGACGTATTTAAGTAAATATTTTTATTTATTTAATTTTTATAATAAAAATTGTTTTCAGAATTTAACACCAACTCATAATTTAAAAATAAAAACACGAAAAAAAAAAGAACAAATAGGCATTTATATCCGATCCGGTTTGGTTAGTGAAACAACGGGAGAGAAAAGAAATAATGATGCGGAGGGACATTGACTACCAGACGGTTGATGGCGGCGAACGGTGATAGGTGGAGGAGGGGCTTCAGATATAGGCTAGGTAGCCATGATTGGACTCTGTGTGTGTATATATATATATATATATATATATGTTTGACTGGCTGGTGGACAAGAATGAATGAATGGTGCGTGCGTGCGTGGACCCGGAATCTACAGTGTCTAACGGAGTCAGGAGGGAGGCTGGGAATCTGTGAAAAACATCATTGATTCATTCCAGCCGCTGTTTGAATTGGTTGCTTTTTGCTCATCCTTGGTGATTATATTTCACCCCTCATTAATTAATCACTGAGAAATTTGTTTCATTTACTCGTGTACGGTACGTGAGACATGACAATTCAATTCCTTGACACCTCAACTATCCATTTGAATATGAATGGTTGATTTTGCAGGACGGTCTCCAACGAAACGACCCCCGCCAAAAATGTACGGATCCCAACTCGTAAAAAAAAAAACAAATTTAACAAAACCAAATATCTGAGCAAGAACTCCTGGTTTCTGCAGGCAAATTTGCAAACAAAGTGTCGACCCCGGGCTGGAGAGGAGGAGGGAAAACCACTGTCCGCCGAAGGGAAGTTCAGACTGAAGGCCGGAGAGGAGAAACTAAACCATTTTACTGTTGAAGAAACAGCGAGACACAATTAGAGCACCTTCATGCTCAAGGGATTGGGAGGGAGACAGTATCAGTGCATACCCACTGCTATGTTCGCTCAATTCTACTAATATTGAGTAGAGATATTACAACCACCCAAAGAAAAGGAACCCTCCACCCTCCCAAAAAAAAAAAACAGAATTATTACATATAATCCCCCTTGTAGCCCAAAATCCCAGCAACAAGCCTCTTGTACGAAAAATTACTTCAACCGTAGCCAAACGAAATATCCTCACAAAACAAGACCCAACATTTCTTTCTTTCTTTCTTTGTTTCCAAGCAATACATCCAAAACACTGATTATTGATTAAGATTTCTGATATAATTGTTGTTCCCCAGACGTGAGCAAGAGCGAGAATTAGGCAACAAACAAATCAATTATTAGTATTTTTAAATAGAAGAGTGTGGTGATGGCGAGCCAATTGACCAACACGTTATTGCGTGTAGAAACTTGTATTTTCAGCGTATTAAATGACAGTGTTGGGCCTTTTTTGGGTGGACTATTTCACAGAACAGCTTTGCCTGTTGAAACAATTAGACGACAGTTCCAACTTTTTTTTTTCAATGTTAGTTATTAAAACTTGGCACTTGGGAGTCTTCTATCCAATTATTTAGTGAATGCGAAATTAACGATCAATTTAATTTAAAATAGGTAATTTTTCAATCCAGTCCCATGTCCTGCCCTGTTAATAATATTTATAAGCTTGAGTGAAAAACCCTCCATGACCATCACCATCCCTACTCAATACTCATGACGATCACACTTAGTTTATTAATAAAGCTTAATCGCAAGTAGCCAAAACTCGTCCCAGTGCGCGCATGGGAACGAAAAATTTTTCATATACCATCATCATCCCAACTCAGCGGTAACGAATCATGATACTCTCATTCCCACTTCAAAATTTTTCCCTCCTTTTTTTCCCCTTTATAGTGGAGAGCACGGAACGACGAGCTTTAACTCTAATGGAGATGCAATGCTAATTAATTAAAAGCAGAATAACCTAACTGCTAAGAATAGAAACAACATAAAATATCCTTCTTGTAGGTATCCATTTCTTTAGTCACATACGCACTAACATGTTGGAAGCCTACAACCTTTTTTCAATCCCACTCCGATACAGCGTCTGTACATGTTAGAGTAATGGGCTGGTAGCCGCTAAAGGGCATAAAAACCAGAACAACGTGTACACGGTACGGAAATCTTCCAAGTTAATCCGTGAAATTGGCGCCCATTGATATACGGGAGATGACGACATTGACATGTGATTTTGAAACTAAGGTCTCTAACTTCTATAGAAGTGTCTTCACTTCAAGCCGGCAGCTGAAGCTTAGCATTGTTTTTCCAGCTGCAAAAATAAACGATTCCTTGTTTTACCTCGTATATTTATCTATATTAGGGTATGAGATTTTTTTTTTTTACCTGACGAAATAATAGTAGAAAAAATCTGCATATAGAGCTGTCTGGAGAATACCAGAGACGGCGGCTGAGAATCAAAAAAAAAAAAAAATGAAGTCAGAATGTACCTGTAAGGGCTGCAATAGTTGACACAATAAGACTTACCTATCCAATGATGAAAACGAGGCTCTGTCAAATATCGATATATCCAGTTGAGGATGTATAGAGCACGATAAGCCCTACAAGGTATACAAAAAGGACTTAATGTATTCTATTTGATCAGAGAAAATGAGGAGGAAATTTTTAGCCATCAGTTCAACTGGCGATATTACAAGCGTAATAAATTAGGATCGTTTAGTAGCCAACTTACTATTAAAGTTTACTACTATGAATTGTGCTTAATAATGCTTCCCAACAACACATACCTAACTAACTTAAACAAATATGCATTTGAATTATGTGAAACGTTATAAAACTAAAACCAGTGCAGCAAAATTTTTACATAAGACAAGGAAACATCTTCAAAGTCCACCATAGAGTTTAATATTGTAGTAAAAATACCTAAAGTGGATCATGTCTCTCTCAAAGTAACTTTCACTACATCTATATGCATGGTACGCTGCAAAACTAAAAAAGTGTCATTTCGAAGTATCAAAAGCTTCACATGCATGCCATGATGTAAACAGTATTAAATTCATACAAATACACTTCATATGAATAAATAAATTATTCACAACCAACATCAAACCGTACAACCTGATAGTGGTATTTTTTTTAAAACGTTTTTACAATAATGCCCCCAATCTCACTCAACCGGATGTGTAAAATGAACTATTGATCCGTATACTGTGAAAATCAAACCGGTTTAATTTAAATTTATTTAAAACATAGGCCTAAATGAGACAGCCTGATGGATTGTGGTCCGTGCAGACTAAGCTCATGCAATCAGCAACTTGATTTATGTGAATATAATTTATGTGTATTATTAAGATTTTATTTTAACCTTACATTCACGAAATAAATAATATTTTTTTATTTGTTACTATTTAGAAAAAATAAAATTAAAAAAGAAAAAAACTGACTAATACGACCGGATCAAACTAATCCATTTTCGGTCCGTAAAAAATACAGGCCTAAACAAGTTGGCACCGTTTAGGCCTGCTTCACAACAGGCCGAGCCAGATCAGCTCATTTTACACTCCTACACCCCATCATCTCCTAAAAAACCTGGGATCAAATGCAGCCCACCACAGTGGGTGTGTCCCCGGGGGGCTCTAATAAAGGTATTTCAATACACTTTGTCACTGCACTACCCATCACTGGATTTATAAAGTAAATTATTTGGACTTCTTCTAAAGCAATAGACAAAACTCAAAATGAAGGCTTTAAAAGTGCATCCATGAAGTCAAATTTGAAAGCAAAACATGATATTTGCAATGCAACCCACACATAATTTATTTTAGCATTTTCTTGCATTTTGCCTCCAAACAATGTTGCAACTGAATTCAATAAAATGAGTTTTTAAAAATAAATAAATAAAAATGTTCTTTTACAATAGAATTTTGTTTTCTGAAAACCGCTACTGCAAACATTTTGCTTTCACGTCCAATTCCCCATGTGGTCCACAACACTGGTGTCAATGTACATGAGGGGTGCTATATTTTATAGGTCAATGGATATTTAACAAAATGATATGTTATATTGACAGAAAAAAAAAACAAAACATTTTCAATATGGGACTACTGGGGTAGCCGTGATATCAAAAATAAAGAATGATACAATGAGCAATTTGAAAACAAAATTTCATGCCCAGAACTGAATTTAGGTGAAAATTTGAGAAACAACGAAGTTGACACAATAAGAGCATAGATATTTGCATACCCGAGAAAGAAGACATATTGCCCAGTCAGGTTGTCCACATTCCCGCTTCTTTGTAGTAAAACTAGCTGTGGAAGAATGGCAACCGCCTCCAAGTATATTGAAAATGCCCAGAAGATCTGCAATAGAAACAACCAATATTAGAGCAGGTCAGGTTTATAGTGAAACTACAGGCTAGTATTTCGTGAATGCAAGTCAAAATAAAAAAACTGGTATCAACTAGTATGACACGTTTTATGCAGTTTATTCCCCATGAAAACACATTTAGATGTTTTAAGATCAGCTCTATCCGGCAATTAGGTATATGGCAACAATTCGTGACACAATGTGTTAGACCCCATTTTGTCCGGAATGCATATAAAACTTACATTTGTTTTTCTTCCTGTATGTTGTCTTTGGTGCTACGAGATTTTTATAGGTTAATAAATGAGCAGTGACCGTCCAACTCAAAGTGTGCAAAACTCATGAAATCTTCCACAAATCTTGAAGTGCCACAAAGTCAGTCTTAAGTGAGAGAGGAAGAAATTGATAATCTAGCCCATTGGACAGCATTCAATTCCAACAAGAAACGAAGAAGTTATAATAAAAACAGTTTTAAAAATTGCATTCCAAAATATCTTTTGCATGTTAGGTTGACAAACCAGAGCTCCCTTGACCACGGAACTGCCCCCGTTTTAGCAAGCTAAAAGTGCTGAAAGCATAAAACGACGCTCTTTTGGATCAAGCATAGTTGGGAACTTATGTTTAACAACTCGGGGGCATTGAAGCTCTGCAAACAACACCATTTTGAAGAAATGGCAGAGATTTTTATTGACAGATCAGAGACATTGCATCCCTGCAAACAGTGACATTTGAATGCAAGCCTCGCTGGGAGCTTGTGGCACTAGAAACTTGAAACAATGTCATTTTTCCTTCCTCCAATGCTGTCACTGCCGCACTAAGGTTCCTATTCCCCTTGCACCTTTGGCAGATGACCCGACATTGCCAAATCAAATCTATCTTGCAGAAAAACAAATCAAGACCTGATATTTCCTTTTTGATGAAAGATTTTCTCCAAAAGCATCCCTAATTTGAAATGTGGAGTTCCCATATCTGACTACATTGTTTTATCCAAGACCAGTGACCCCTTTTGTCTTCAGTCGAAGGCAAGATCGCTGATTCGAAGGCCCCGCAGATCCGACCACCCTGTGCTCCACCAGCCAACTACCCCAAGATCCCTTCTAGTTGATTTTTGAGCGTCATGAAAGGCCACCCCTCCTCACATCCAAAAGCCACACAAATAAGGAGGGAGAGAACAATACACACCTTATCGTAATCTTTCCAAAATCATCATTCTTATTCCTAAGAGATAAAACACAACCATAGACGTAACGTTACTCTGCTTCAATTTTCTCTCCTTTCTCAAACATCAGCACAAAACACACAAACTATTCATTTCACATATAAAGAGAGTGAGCCTGAGAGATTAAGAGAAGCAAAGAGCAGAAAAGGGAGAGGTGACGGCCGATTCATTCACCCCTAAGTAAACCCAGCTCTAGACTCTAGTTCCCCCCGAATCAACTCGTACCATCGCCCCGCCAAATAAACACTGCCCCCATGCTACACCACTCCATCACTATAAACTTTCTTAAATCATAACAGCCACATCAAATTTCAGCCACAAATCACCACCCAACTATTCATCATCCGTCCCTCTTATACACAGCCATGTACAACCACCAATGAAGAACAGAAAGCAAAAGGAAGAAGAAAGGGTTTCAAGCCACTGCCCTTGCTAGAATCATTCTGGAGATTGCCAGACTTGCTTGAAGGTTGTTCGCCACTGCTCAACAATACCATTCCTGCTTGTGGTTGAACAATGTTTTTATTATTGCTGCTTTGTTTTTAGTTGTTTGGGTCTTGGTTGTTTTGTTGCTCTTGTTGCTTTGTTTTCATTGTTTGGTCTTGTTGCTCTCTCGTCATTGCTGAGGTCTTGTTGTTGTAATATATAATATGTAAGAAGGAAAGAAAAGAAAAGGGAAGAAGAAGAGGGAAGAGGAAGAAGAGAGATTTTAATGTGAACCCAAAAAACATTTTAAAAGTTCTTTTTTAAAAAAACCTACACCTTAAAGTTCTCAAAAAACTTTTTTTAAAAAACAATAAAGCAGAATTTTAAATAAATCTAAAATTAATCTTGTAAACACGCCTGAAATGATTAAAATATCCCTTAAAAAATAAAAAAATAATAATTGAATAATGATATTTGAATATTAATATGATATTCGAAAATTAGTATTCGAATATAAATATTATACTGCATTATTCGAATTCGAACAAAAATCAAATATTCAAAGACTATATTTTAAATACTATATTAATGATCAAATACTTATTTTTAAATAAATTATGACAAAAAACTTAAATTAATGTGTTCAAAAAATGTCTTTAGAACATTAATACAATATTCGAAAAATAGTATTCATGCATTTGATTTATGTTTTAATATTAATATTCAAACATCATTAAAAAATAATTCTTTTTAAGGATATTTTTATAATTTCACGTCAGTTTAAAAATAATTTATAAGTGTGTTTAACCTTTTAGTAGGTATATTTATCCCTCCCCATAATATAGACTGACTCTAGCACATGAGCCATTATCCTTGCCATAAGTAACATTTAGAAATTAGTGTGCTTTGTGGTATAATGAGGAACTGGATGAATATAGTGTCATTTGTCACACAACTCTAACACTGGTCAAATAAAAATGATGAGCATATCATTGATAACATTGTGATAGCTATCACTATAACATGATAGTAACATAATATGTTTCAACATTCATATCTAGCCTAACAAATTTTATAATTTGTGTCAATTGACCACGTCAGTGCTTAATATCCAAAAAAAGAGGTAATTTTGCCATAGAAGGTAATTTTTGTATCCAATCAAAAACAATGAGTACAACCATTGTCAAACTAGAAAAAGGAGGTCATTGGCAAAGGCGTATACAATCATAATTTATAAAACTCAAAGGGCAGCACTCTTTGGTTGCAATTAGGTGTCCCGCACATATCATGGTCGATTGATCGGAGGTGGTGATGATGAATGATGATGTAATAAAAACACTAACAAAAGAGGCATTTTTCAAATTTCAGCAAACAGCTTATATCTACAATATGAGTTTAGGGATACATAACAGTTCACACAAGAACTAATGTTTAAAAATATAAAATGCGGTACAATATGGATCTTATGGTAGCCAACACGGATGCCTCAAATGTGAACAACAAAAAATAAAAAATAAATGAAATAAAATTTAAATTTATGTAAACTTAGTTTTAATAAAAAAAATTAAAATAAATTAATACAAACAAAATTTATGCTAACCTCACTGTCAATGTCTAGATAAATAATGGACAAACAAAATTTAAATAAATTGAGATTAATACAAACACTAGATCTTCTCTTAATCATCAATACCACAAATTAATCAATGGTTACTATTTAATATAACCTACAAATTAATTGATCATTAATATAAATCCATGACACCACAGTGATCACACATTTCACTGAACATAACATAACTTACTAGCTGGTGGGATGCCACTGCAGCTACAAAAACGACGAAGGTGACATTGGGAGGGCAGGCAGGCGATGTTGATGTCAAAAGTGATCAACAGCCAAGGCGATCAACAGTGAAGGCAAGTGTGAAGGCGAAGGCGATATCGACGAGCAGCGATATCAATAGCAAGGGCGACAGACAGCTATTTTGATGTCGAAGGTGATGTTGATGTCTTTGTGATAACAACCGACAGTGAAGGCATAAGAGAGAGAGGAGGTCGATCGACGATGATTGACGGCGAGAAATGAGACTTCAGTCTTCACCGAGAGACAAGAAGCTTCAACGAGATAGAGGAGGAGATGATGTCAAGGGCAAGGTTTCAGATATTTTTCCCTTCTTTTTTTTTTGTCAAGGATGATAGAGGCAGTAGAATGGAACGCCTCAAACTACCTCACCTGAATGAGACAGGTGTACGGCTCCTTGGGACAACTGTTCCAGGATGGATATGCTCCGAGGCAGCAGGGTGTCGCTGCCTCAGCCAGTATGTTTGAACTCTAGTGATATTATATATTAACTAGTTAGACGAGAGACAACTTATTTTCCCTCTTTTTCTTCACATTCTTCATATTTCTTCTCCTTACATCTGAAACATGCTTGCTAACAATAGAAAAACTTACAAATAAAGATTTTGACTTCAATAAAGAAACACATGTTACCAAGTAACCAAACAAATATCATGCAATTATCTTCATAAAAATAGCATGTGCTGGATAGTTTTATAGTTCCAGCTAGTGCAACCTAATTTATGAGAAGTGCATTTGCCACCATTTACTACTACTTGCTCCAAGTAGAACAATAATCTCTCGACGAAATTTCCAGCATGAAGACAGTGGAACAAAATGTAAGAATATGAACAATACCAACATTAGGCTAAAATATAAAATGGTGAACAAGTAGTAAGTAGAAACCTCTTGATAGGTGAACTTCTCGTTAACGAGAAGCGCCAAGGCGAGGCAACCAGCAACGAGAAGGTAATGCCGGAAGGTGTCGAGGTCCTTGTCATAGGACCGCTTCACGATACGGTGCACCCGCATGCACCACACGATCGCGAGCGAGCTCGCGACGAACACGATCTTCATCACCGTGTTGTATACGGAGATGAAATCGGTGAAGATGTCCAGGTATCGAGTCAGGAACACCAGAGCGTAAAGCTCCTGCGTCTTAAGCGAAACCCCTAATGCGCACGAATCAACCAAATGGACTCAGTAATCAAGTTGAACTATCATTGTAAAACCCTAGGGCATCGATTCGTGCGTTTTGAGAGCTGACATCGAAGCAAACATCAACCTATGACATCAAGAGCACGTGATGCGAATACATTTGCTACCTGAACACGATTTGGTGGCGTAGATTTTGAGAAGAAGGACCAGGATGCTCATCAGATGAGTCATGTCGCCGGCTAATCGGAAGATGTTCATGGCTGCGAAGCTGCGATGAAGAAGCTCAAACCCTAACGCTAACCTTAACAATGCCTCTGCGTCTGGCCTCTGCGTCTGTGCTCTGCACCAGAAACTTGGTTCTCGGACCGAGAGAGAGCGGGAGAGACAAAACTACGACTACGACTACGACAACGACGCAGAAATTGTGGGAAAAGTTAACTGAAAAGAAAAGGCGGAGAAATGAAGAGGTGACGTGGCAGTTCAAAACAATGGGCTCTAGTGTCGGCGTCGTCCATCTTGTAAGTGGGCTTTTTTGGTTACGCGTCGTCTCCTCGCTCAAGGCCCAAACAATGCTGTTTTTTCTAAATCAGGTAAAACACTAGCGCCTCAGCCCAAACGAAGAAACAAAACAACTCACAAGTTTTTTTATTTTATTTTATTTCTTAGTTAACTTCAAAAAATTCACTCATGGGAAAAAATTATTTGCAGATAGGTTAGGAAATTTATGCAGAAACAAAACATTGATTGGTATAAATAAAAAAATTTTAAAAATAATAATATCAATACAACAGTCACGCATGAATTACTTGTATAATTTACTTGTATGTAGCATTACTATTTAACGTAAGGTAAGCCACGTCGTGTACGTATCTAATGTAACTAGTGACGTAGTAGTAATTTATTGAATCTAATTAATTTACTGTAGAGTCTATTTAATCGATGGTAGTACACAATAATAATATAATATAATAAAATGAAATAGCTAAATGAAGAAAGTTTTGTCATTAGATATGACCCAGTAATTTTTTTTTCATATAAAGACTTCATTCCATTCAAAACATGATCTAAGAAATAATGTTAAAATTTGATGAGCTCTTTTATATATCTTTAGATTATCTCTAATATATTACTCTAATTTAATATAATTTTTTTTCTCTAAAATATATTCAACTCGTTACATTAAAGCTAACAATATACAGTATATTCCTTTAACGCTAGCTAGATATAGCGTTTTAGCATATATGTTATTAAGGACGAAACTTCATTCTAGTCTATTATATTTAAGCTATCCTACCCTCCTCGTGGTGTTAATTTATTTGGACTGCATCACATTTATAGATAGTCCCAAGGCTACATTAATTGATCAAAATGTTGACATCCAATGAACAATCAAGAATGTGGGTTTGGTCCATGTCGCCCGATTCTTTTTACAAAATAGATATAAAATACCAAAAAATCGCGTTGAAATTTGAACCCTAATCATGGAATAGGGCGTCGCAGCTCGACCTAATAACTAGGTTGAAGGAACGTGCATAACCCTCAATTTTTTGGGGGAAGTCCCTTGCTAATTCTTTGCCCACGGCACGTGGCAAGGACGAACTGGCCGGCGGCCGCCGCCGCAAAGTTGCATCCACATGAGCATCTTCGCAAATGCACATGTTCCTAGGAAACTTCAATGTTTTGTTAACGGTACTAAATAATTGGGTCGGAACTGGAACCTGGCATGCAGGCATCATTAAACGACTGTTCCTAGGAAACTTGGATAGATTAAGGTTTCCAATGAATGAAAATGATGAGTTCCACTCGGAAAAGATGGAAAAAAGAGGATCCTCGAGCCAAGTGAGCATCCTCTAACAACTCTAAATGGCCCAGTCCATCATAAAAGAGGCGGTGAGCCGGGGAGGTAACAAAGAGATATATACTACGTACGTTTACACGCGATATATATATATATATATATATATATATATATATATATATATATATATATATATCATATAATTTTATAGGCAGCCGACCAAAAAACATAATACTAACCCACTGATAAACCACTCTAACGTTGGACTTGAGCACAGGAACGAAGTTTAACTGTTAATATGTTTTCGCGAGTAATTAAAACCAAAATTTTGGATTGTTTCATCGTTCACACCATTATATTTATATGCATTAGCGTTGTTCAGTTGTACGTGTCGTATGAGTTGAGCATCGAGTTTAAGTAACAATAAATATAAAAAGTTACAATGTTAGTAACTCGTGAAGTTTTCTCTGGCCAGCTTGACGAATAAATTAAATCTAAAATTTGCATGGCATCATCGTGGCCATGGCCCCTCAATTCCAAATGGCCAACTGGATTTTACTACATGTCAACATGTCTAACATCATCGTCAACCGTCAAGCGTTGAGCATGAATTTCTAGGGTCGCTAATTAATGAGTTACGTGCATGTATTCGGGCTTTGTTACCTTCGTATCATAGATATTGGTAATATAAAATAGATTTTATATTTTTTAAATACATTATATATTTATTTACATTTCCAAATAACATCAAACTACGTCAAAACTACGAAGAATATTCAATTTCTCTGTCATACAATATTCTTATCGATCAAAACTACGTCATAATTTTGTACCGACAGCGACACCCACGTATGTACTGAAAGGGAGGACACTGTATTAACGACACAAAAACACGGTAAAAATATAAATAAATAAAAAAAAGAAGAAGCCCCACCACCCGCATATTCAGGGGATAGGGGAGGTGGTGCATGTGCCATTTTGAAAGGGACCTTTCGCCAGTGGGATCCTCCCATCCCAACACGACTTCTGTAATATGTCGTGTATATAGTTTTTTGTTTTATTTTAAAAAATTATTTTATTAATATTATACGAACTTCCATTCCATTCCATGTCATGTTTTTGTTTTTTGTTTTTCAGCAATATTAATTTTTTAAAAAAAAAATCGAAAGAAACAAAAAATGTGTATGGTGCAAAACAGGTGTCGGGCCACGAGCATTGAATACTTTAATTTCTTCTCTGGCAATTTGCTTCCTAAATTTATCTGTGCATTAATTAAGACCTGAACCCACACACTCGTTTAATTCTTCGTCTCTCTCCAATATCATCATGCCACGTACGTGGCTGAAGAATAACAATTCGCTGGACTTCTTCCTTTCTTCTTATTTGTTTTCCAATCACGTGCAGCGATCGATCAGCGATGCTCGAATGTGCAACATTTTTATGTTCGGAGGTTCGATCAAATTCAAGCATGCACGGCTAGCTAGCTGTAGCGCGCTCTCATCGCGCGTGCCTTGCTTTCCTTTTTCATTTGGAACGACGTAGCACGCCACGCTTCTTCATGGCCCGTGACTTAGTTTATTTTTACGTACGTGTAGCATGCATGTTCCCGGAGTACGTCTTCGACCAAACACGCATATAATATAACCTCTGCACAAATAATTCAGGATATTGGCTCATTTCTTTTTCTTCAAAGTTCAGCATGCATGCATGCACTACCATGCATACTCAAACCCGCAACACGCAGCTCCTTCCAATTCCAAGTTTATTTCCTTTTTCCATCATCGCTCGTCATTCTTAGTCTGAAATAATCTCAAACTTTGAATAATTAAATTTACCAAAGAAGATTGATGATAATACTACAAAACATAATTAAAAATGTTAAATTCATGGATTAATCATAATGTTAAATAAAATGCACCAATTAATAATAAAAGCCCAGTGAAAATTAATATTAATTAAATTACATAAGTGGTCATGGGAGTTGGAAGTTATAAAGTGACGGAAAGATGAGAGTCGCGTGGCCGGCCGACAAATTAGCAAGAGAGTACGTAGTAGCTAGTTGGCTGGGGATGAAGGTGACCGGTACAGTTAGTAGAAACCTGACTCTGATACTATGACAGTCAAAATTGTTCAAATATTATTAATGCAAATAATAATAGTTATAGATATCAATGCAACTAGAATCAGGAAATTAAGTAGAAAAAGAAATTTTAAATAATAGTAAATATATTATTTGCAAACAGAAATGACCTTTTGAGAAAAAGTGTGTGATTTGGTGATTCACTACACTTTAGAAAACGGGCCAAATTAAACCCATATGACTCCGTGGATATGGATCTATCCATATCTAAAGTTTTTATTTTTCTTTTATACCATACTACTCTAATTGTCCGTTTAATAAAATGCGGACCACCCATTTATAATAATGTAAACTATAATGTAATATAAGCTTCTCCATCTTTGCCATTTATAATAATAATCCAAGCTATAATGGGATATAAGCTGTTTCTTTTTTACAGTAGCGCTCATATATGACTCCATGTATAAAACTATACTTTTTAAAAAGTTACTAGCAATCAATTTTTTGATTAATGCAGATAACACATGCATGAAAAAATCTCTCTCTCTCTCTCTCTCACACGCACAACACACACATCTGCAACTTTGACTTGTGTGTGTATATATATATATATATATATCACAGTTAAAAAAACGCGTGGGATATTGATTAAGTTTATATAGGGAACTTGGTTTATCTTTTCAAATTCAATATTTATTTATTGTGTTTCTCTCCTTTTAAAATTTAAGAAATGGCAGCTTATTGGGAAAAATGGAACAGGAGAAACTAAAGGATATAAATGATAAAGATTGAAGAGAAAGGATGCAGTGGTCACATTCCCTGGCTAGCTAGCTAGCTAGCTAGGAACGTAATACAGTAGTGCCTATTGGAGGCCAACCAGGTTCCAGTAGTTATAACTTTCTGGCCGGGTGAAACTTGAAAGCTCCTTCATTTGTCATCTTATGCTCATTCATTGTAACTTGTATTCGTAGATTAGTGTGTTGGTGACTATAAAGATATATAGTAGTTTTTATATCAGTACTATATATTCATATAAGGACAATGAAAATGGTAATTTGTTGGGAGTCGCTGTGACCACGTAACTCTTGGTGTAGATTGGATGGCGAGTGGATGTCGGCAAACAGACGTCAATTTGGTTGGATAAAATCGTTTGGTTTTTTATAATAATTCATTTTGCTGCTGTAAGTACCCATCTATTTATTTATTTATTTATTTATATTTATAATGTATTAACAAATTTATATATAATAAAATATATTGTATGTAATTTTCTTACAATTAAAACTATTTTTGATATTTGAGGCAGAATGTCTTGGAATTAATTTTCTCGAGCGTGATAACTCTAACAATTGGAAGCATTATTTATTAACCTATTGAGTTCCAAATAGAAAATCAAAATAAAATATTATCTGTGTTTTTTTCCCTTTAATTTCTTTTATTTGATAAAATTCTATCAAATAAGTAAATTCTAAGTAAATTAGCAAGTATGCTAGTTCAAATATCCTATATTTTAGACAATAGTTTAACAAATTATATTTAATTTTTTTAATTTTAATTCTATTATATAAAAATAAATAAATAAATAAAAGTATATTTATCAAATTTGCTATGTTAGTATGTTATTTAATCTTAACTTAGAATTATTGTATATATATATATATATGATAAATAGACAAGAATAAAAGTGAACGCAATTACAATTAGAAACATTCAATTATAATCAAAGATTTCATAATGTACTTTAATTGCTACAATAATATACTACAATTACATAAAAATATAATTTAAACCATTCAACTTCGATCGTAATGTATTCACTACTTTTCTTTTTCTATTTAATAATTTTTTCCCTTTTTCTCTCTTATATATATATATATGGGTGGCCATTTTAGTCTATTCGGTATGTATGTTAGTTGTATTGAGTGAGTTTTTAGAGATTTTAAGTGTGTATATATATATATACCCTCAAATTTATGAAACCCACAACAACCCAATTTAACGTTGCTTTTGGAAAACTATTTCTATTTATAAAATAAGTAGATAGGGCAAAATCCATTTGATAAATTTTTAAAAGTACCTATAAAATATTTATGTTTTCTTATGGTAAAAAAAACAAAAAAAAAACAACTTAAAGATTGCTTTTACATGCAACAACTTTGAAATTTATAAATATTAACATTAACTTTATTTGAAATTAAAAGAAAAATTGGTGCATATTTAAGATTTAAAATTTACGAATATTTTTTGTTTTTTTAAACATCCATGATAAATTTTTTAAATTTATCAAATATTATTACATACTTTAAAAATATTTAGTACTTTTAAAATTACGTTTATCAAATAATTACTTTTTTATAGTATTTATTTTTAACAGCTAAAAATAACTTAAAAAAAAAACAAGACATTATCAAATTAAATGAGCCATCATAATTTGGAGGAAAATAACGGAACAATTTTAATTGTTATATCTAGGATATCGATAAAAATGGGAATTTAAAAGAACTTCTTAATCATTTACCAAATATATTACTCCTCCCACTCCGCATATTTTGATATTAATAAGACTACACATGCATCATAATTGGTTGCCCAGTAAATGTCGTTTTGATTACAACTAAAAAAATGGGCATTCTTGAAATAATTTAAAATTATTTTATTTTAATTCCCGTCACATATTTTCATTAGGCCGCACTACCTATCATATTTGACTACTATGTGCTATCTAGTGGGTCTTAGACAGAGTATTCACGACTACTAGAAAGTATAAACATGTAACTGATAAATTAAATTAAATTGAACTGACAAAATTTAAAATACAAGATTTTTAAAATTTGGGTTAATTTATTTGGTTTGTAATTTTAAAAAACTGATATATTATAATTAGTTTACAGTTTAGTCAATTTATGAATCAAACAAACTAAATATAATGTAATATATATTTGTAAACTTCATTTGTATCTTTTTCTACCTAAGTCACTCACAAACAGTGTTGTGAATCTAGAATCTTTACTGAAATTGTAATAGAGAATCAACACAAATGTATATGTACAAGCTTTAGTATACATATCAATAGTGTTAATGGTAAACATCATTGATTCCATATCTATTTGTATAATATATTGCCCAAAAACTTTATAAAGTTATTAGAACATTTCAAATGCTAACAAGTCAAATTTATTAATTACAATTATATTTAGTTTACTATAGTAAAACTTTAACTAATGATATTCTAATGATACATTTTTTGATTAGCTATTATTTTTTCAAATCTACCCTAGGAATTTGCATCGAGGAGGGAGAAGGCCACATATGGTTTCATCATTGGGGAGGGGGCGATACAGGAGGATGGAGGAGGGCACAGCTTCGTCGTTGGGGAGGGGGAACAATGTAGAGGGGATGGGGCTATGGAGGAGGGGCGACATGGAACGAGGGAGGAGGCCACAAATTCACTGCTAATGGGGCTATGGAGGAGGGGCGACGTGGAACCAGGGAGGAGGCCACAAATTCACTGATGATGGGGCTATGGAGGAGGGGCGACGTAGAACCAGGGAGGAGCCACAAATTCACTACTAGGGAGGGAGGGCGAAGCGAAAGGGAAAGGGGGGGGGGGGGGTTGCAAATGGGATGGGGGTGCAGAGGAGGGAAGGAGTTAGGATGGCAATTTTGCCCCCGCCTTGTCTCGGGCCGCTCCGACCCGATTTGTCATGCCTGACATGCCATTGAGTCGGATTCGGGTCTTGCTCACCCCACTCAGACTCAGTATTTTTAAACAGAATTAAGCTAAAAATGCTGTCCCGATTAGACCTGAAGTGCTTAAATTAACTAGCGGGTTCGAGGCAAGCTGTGAAAATTAGGGTCGAGTTCGGATCGGGTAATACTTGGCCTGACCCGACCTAGTGCCATGCTTAGATAGGAGGAGCAACGGGGCTTATGGAGATGTGAAATTGACATTATTTGATGACATGATATTTTTAGTTAAATGAAAAGTAAAAGTAAAATTGTATTTTTTTCTATTGTTTTAGATATGCCTTTTACTAATATATTGAAAAGATTTTTTTAGTGAAATATCACTTTAGTGGCTAATGCATTGAAAATGATTTTAGTTTGACATTTGCTATTTTGATGATTCTTAATTAAGTATTAAGGGTGATAAAAATAAACGAGCTAAACAAAAAATTTATGTACCGATTATTTTTTACGTTTATTAATTATTTTTTAAGACTATTTTTTAATTTAATTTGAAAATACTACATGATCGACCAACGCTCACCTCTGCTCACGACTTGAGAGTCCGGTTCTCACGTCTGTGGGGTAATAACTATTTTAGATGAATTCTGTGTTTTATATGTGGAAGTGCCATGACCTTGAGTTTTACCATCAACTAATTTATCTCGGGATGAAACGAATGTGGGGGAGGGGGGTGTTGTGTGCGCGGGTCCGACCTACTGAGGAATGGGTTTGTAGCTGTCCAAAGATTGCAATAGTAAGTGCGTGGAAATGAAGGTTCGAGGCGAATGCTAACTTTTTTGGTAAATTTTCACTATACATGTACGATGGACGGATAATATTTACACGTAGTTATTTATTTTAAGATGCCGCGCTGCGGGTGATTACACACACAATTCATTGGGTTTGGGTTCATAAATTCAAATCCACTCCAATAATTGCCTTAGGAAAGAGAAGAGAGAGAGAGAGAGAAGAGACAGAGAAGAGAGAGAGAGAGAGGCATGTGCTGTGCCCTGACAAAGGAAATGATGGGATGGTGCGCGAAAACGCCAGCAATCCACAAACACTACCCGCTCTTGTTGTCCATTCGTACAATAATAGTTAAATTGGTCACGTTCACGTTCTTCTTCTTCTTTTTTTTTTTTTTTAAAAATATTGTTTTAATAATTAGTTTTAAAGTTTATTTTATTATAAATGTAGTAGGGATCATTGTTATTGGCTGGGTGGTACTGTACTTTTTAGGTGTAGGCAGTAGGCTAGGCAACCTATATTCCGTTAAATATAAAAATAAAAAAAACACAAACAGACCAGACCACGTCACGTGTCGCCCTCAGAGGGTGACCTAATCCCACCCACCCGGGCCCTCAGATACCCTAAAATGACGTTCCATTCTTAAACCGTGGTCCAATCCTCACCCTCCTTCGTGGCCTCCTCCAACATGGACCATAGTCAAGTGCTTGTAAACTGATATATACATATAAATATATATAGATTTATACGAGCTGCTTAGGATCACACAAAAAAGACCTGGGGCAAGGCTCTTATTTATACTATTCCTCGTTTTTAGCAAATTTATCTCATTTTTAGTGTAATTCTCCGTTGGACAATTTGTTTTAGCCTGGAATGTCACCCTGTATTGTTGTAAAACAGCATCCTATGTTTAAGATGTTGGATTTGATTGGATTCGATTTGTTACCCGTTTATAATATATGTGGCGCCTATTTTCCCGCTCTGACCATACAAATTGTCTTTTTCGTTTTTGGTTTTCTTAATAAATTCTTAGAAACTATACAAATGGTCTTTTCTTTTTTTAAAAAACATTTAAATTTAAATTTACTTTAGAAACTATAAAAATTGTCTTAATAATATTCCACAAAAGAAGAAAAAGCCAAAGTATATAAAGCAAACCTCCAAAGATCCACAAACAAACGACCTCACCCTCTCCTCACCGCTCTATGCCTATCCGTGTCTCTTCCTCTCTCTCTCTCTCTCTACACGCTAGAAGTCAGAAGCAAGTCATCGTCTGTTCATCTCTCTCTGTCTTTCACTCTGTTCTCCACTCTCCATTATTAGTCTCGGCTCTGCAACTCGCTTGAATCTGCAAGTTCACCCCCCTCTCTCTTCTCTCTCTCTCTCCCAACACCTTTACGTGTCTGTCGGTGCCTTCGGACCATCGTTGTCCTCGAAAAGCCACGCCCCCGTGAAGCTCACGTGAAGAGGGGGTTTCGCGGGAGAGGGTGAGGAGATCTGAGGGACCGCAGTGGCGGTGTCGGGGGTCACATGCTTCCAGTTCAGGTGATTGGAGTGTTCTTCCCTCGCCTTTTCGTTTCGCTTCTCTCTTTTCCCATCTCTTGAATGCTCCCTTTCCCATCTTCTCAACCCCCCCTCCCCTGCGGATCAATGTCTCTCCTGTACCAGACCACCTTCATTGCTCTGCAATTTTTGTCTGCACCCAAGATCCCCTAGGATTTTGGCGCAACCCAGGTGCTCAGGTTGTTGCAGAGTTTCAAACGCGCGGTTCTATAGATTTGTCGTGTCTGCTGAGTACGTATGGTGTAGCATTTGTTCAATTGTTGTTCGGTTGATTCGTAGGTGCTTCGTGTGTGTGTGTGTGTTTTTTTTTCTTCACACATGTGAAATTGCAAGCTTGGAGTTACTAGTCGATGGTGAATATTTTTAGGGTGTAAGAGACTATACTATAGGCTCACAGAGTAAGGGCTTGCTTGAGTTGAATTGATTTGATTTGATTTTCTTCTGAAAGCTAAAGATTTGCTGTCGGTGTCTCTGGAACATGAATCAGGATTCTTAGTTAGTTCCTTAGTGATGTTGGCGCTAGTACAAGGAAAGCAGTAATTGGGAAGATTTTGTGGGTTCGAGGAAGGAGGAGCGAAAATGCAGGCTTCTTTAAACTTTTTAATTTTTTTGCAACATTTTCCCGTTCTCGACGATTACTCCTGATCATGACCAGAGTTGGTAGTGACAGAATTCTCAAGTACGCGAATGGTAATATCAGCGATCATATTCACAATCACATTCACCTGACGAACTGTATTCACTTGAAGAATCATATGCACCGGCACAGCCCCATGTTGGGGGATAACTCCCTCATGAGGGACCTCGTAGTCCTTCAGAGATCTCGGTCTCTCAGGGATCCTTCTGCCAGTCCTCCTTCGTGGCATTCACCCTTAGATGCGGATATGACATTGAAGCACGTTGAAAAGGATGCTGTTGTTTGTGATGGAACAAAGTCTGTTGCTGTTGAACGGCCGAGGAATGGTAGAAGGTTGTCGGGAGGCTCACCGTGTATAGCAGTTTTATCATCATCAAAAGTTGCTCCCGGTGAAATCATTGGTGGGGCAGCCGTCAGCCACCTCAGTACCAAGAGCAGACTTCGGGGTGGCAAAAGAATTAACAGAGAAGCATCAGGTAGTAAGAGCATTGGAGGTGATTCTTTGGGGGGGAGTGAAGTGCCTCCTGTGAGTGTGAATCAGGAAGACAATGAATTGCCCCCTGATGCTGTCTCAAAGAACCATGTACCAAAAGATAAAATGAGTAGACACAAGGCAAGACATAGACAAGATAATCTCCTTAAGACTCTATCTGAGCAGTTGAAGGATGCTCCCATGGACAGCGATGGTGTAGTGTCTTCTCATGTTCATCTACATGGCAGACACAATAGAAAGGAAAGAACTGTTGAGGATCCAGAGACTAGCAGTCGAAGATCGTTGAGTGGACTGAATAGGGTGAACAAGCGCAGGATGCGAGGTGCAAAAAGAACTGGGGCCTCAGTATCATTGAGAGATGTTGGAGCACATAGTGAATTTTCGGTAGCCTCTAATTCATTGGCTCAAGGTTCAGAGAACCAAAGGTACCAGTTGGAAGAAGGGGAGGGAAACTTCGCCGAGCAATGTGTCACAAGAGCTTCTAAAAATAGTTGTGGCATCCCTTGGAATTGGTCAAGAATTCACCATAGAGGTAGGACAATTCTTGACATAGCTGGAAGGAGTTTTTCTTGTGGCACATCTGACTCAAGATCAAAGAAAGGTGGGTTGGTTCCTCGACAGAAAGATGTTTTGAATATTCCTACAGAATCAGATGGTTCAAGCTCATATGCAAAGTCTGAAGCAGAAGCACTTCCTCTACTGGTTGAAGCATCTGGATCTCAGGTTAGCTCTGATAATGCTGTTTGGGCGCGTGATTATTCTGGTGGGGAGATAGGCATTTTTGCTGAGCGCTTGTTGAATCCTGATAATGCTTCTGATGTTGCTTCTGAAGCTAGATTCATTGAGCGAGTCAAGTTCCGAGGACATCGTCATGGTAGACACCGAAGTCTGACACAAAAGTACATGCCGAGGACCTTCACAGATCTGGTGGGACAGAATTTGGTAGCACAAGCTCTTACAAATGCTATTGTAAAGAGGAAGGTCGGGTTACTATATGTATTTTATGGTCCTCACGGTACCGGAAAAACCTCATGTGCACGCATATTTGCCAGAGCGTTAAATTGCCAATCTCTTGATCATCCCAAACCTTGTGGCTTGTGCAATTCCTGCACAGCACAAAACACGGGTAAGAGTAGCAGTATAAGGGAAGTTGGTCCCGTTAGTAATTTTGACATGGAAACCATTATGGATTTACTGGACAATATGAGTGTTTCGGTTTCCCAGAGGCCATTGCAGTTCAGAGTAATGATTTTTGATGATTGTGATAGTTTAACTCCTGATTGTTGGAGTTCTATATCCAAGGTCATTGATCGAGCACCCAGGCGTGTGGTTTTTGTCCTTGTTAGTTCAAACCTTGATCATTTACCTCATATGATCATATCCAGGTGCCAGAAATTCTTTTTCCCAAAATTGAAGGATGCAGACATCACTTATACTCTACAGTGGATCTCAACAAAAGAATCGTTAGAAATTGATAAGGATGCCCTAAAACTTATTGCATCACGGTCAGATGGATCTTTGAGGGATGCTGAGATGACTCTGGAGCAGCTGAGTTTACTTGGGCAAAGAATCTCTGTTCCACTGGTCCAGGAGCTAGTAAGTTCATTATCATTTTGATGCCTTAATTTCATGCATCCTCACACGTGGGAAGTGTATGTATATTTACTGAATGTTCGTACATACCTCTGCACTGAAGTGCTCAGTTGTATTGTCACGTAATGTACTATACTTCCTATCATACCGAATGACTTCTAGCATTCAATGGATTATTTTATTCATTAAACGCATGTGAAAAAACATTTGTTACTCATGTTTTTGTCACCCATTCTGTCAATACACAGTTAATACTTACATTCCTGAAATGCTCTGCAGGAAACTTGGTGAATGAAAATTTAATTCTTGAATTGATTTCTCAATGCTAATTTTGTTCTTGCTTGCCAAGCTTTTCATTTTAGCCACTATCTGCCCGCTTGGAAATCATAATCCTTCTCCCTGTAAAATTTTGCATTGTACCCAGACCCAGTGGAGTGTAATTTATGTAGCTTGGGCCATTTTAATTACAAAGGAAATTTCACATATTGATTAATGTTTAATATTTTGTTTTCAATGTCATATGGATATATATATATATATATATATATCAGTTGTTGCATTTATTGCTAAGGTGAAGTGTTATTAAACTTATGTTTCATTATATAGGTTGGGCTTATCTGTGATGAGAAATTGGTTGATCTTCTCGATTTAGCATTATCAGCTGATACGGTTAATACTGTGAAGAATTTGAGGGAGATAATGGAAACCAGTGTGGATCCTTTAGCTCTCATGTCTCAGCTTGCTACAGTAATCACTGATATTCTGGCTGGAAGTTATGATTTCAACAAAGAAAGGTTTCGAAGAAAGTTTTTTCGGCGTCCTACATGTGAGTTCATGTATAGTTCTTTTGGAGACTGATGTATAATTGTGTAGTTTGTTGATTCAATATGACTAAATTCTAATTCATGCTTGAACCCAAAACTCTAGAGATGCATTTAATAATGTTTTGAAAAATATGTTTTCATTTTTTTGTAAGCAGTCAAAAGAAATCAAGGGATGGCGCAGCATGGTCCCTGTTGAAAATAGTGAGAAGATAGTATTTCAAAATGCTCATTTATACCACATCTTTCAAAGAATTAACATAAATTTGGAAATAGATAAACCAAAACATTTTCTTACAAAAAAAGAAAGAAGGAAAACAAAACAAAAAATAATCTGCACGTAGAAGCAACTAAAGAAAACATTTTCAACTGCTCCCTTTACCGATATGAAATTTTCCTAAGCATATCTGTGCATCAATGGGTTCTAGAGTTTCTGTCTACATGATTTTGAATAATTTCTATTGCCTTTCACGTTAAACTTCTTATTTGTTTATTTCAGATCCAAATTTCAATCTCAATTGAAGTTTTATTTATTTATTTATTTTTAAACTTTCTAATTTTTATCACCCTTCCGAACTGAGAAATCAAATGATTAATGCAGTATCTAAAGAGGATATGGAAAAGCTCCGTCAAGCATTGAAGACACTATCTGAAGCAGAAAAACAGTTGAGAATGTCAAATGACAAATTAACGTGGTTGACAGCTGCACTGCTGCAACTTGCTCCTGATCAACAGTATATGTTGCCCAGTTCTTTTGTGGATCCAACTTTCAATCATAGTCCTTCGGTCTTGAATAATGTTGGTGGAAGAGATGCATCCAGAAGAAGTAGTGCTCATCATGAGGATATGCCTAATAATGAGAGAGCCTTATCTAGTCCTAATGAAATTTATAATAATGGTAAGATGAGAGGCACTGGCAGAGACGGAAAAATGCCTTCTGGGGCTGTATCATTTTCTCCGCAAATGTCTACACTCAATCCTGATATGAATAGACTTAGAAACCAGCAAATGTCCGGAAAAATCCGTGAGGAAATTGAAGAAATTTGGTTGGAGGTTCTACGGAAGATTCAAAGTGACAACATCAGGGAGTTCATATGCAACGAAGGGAAGCTTGGCTCAGTCCGGTTTGATGGAGGTATTCATCCACATGCTATCGTGTGTTTTATAGTTCATTTCCTTCGTCATACTTCCATAGATTATTTAACCCACTTTACTATGTTTCAATTGGGATTTAGTTTGAAGTTAAATTATATATGCTACTAATATCTTTTCCTGAAAAAAATATGCGACTAGTCTGTGTAAATTTAAGTAAAACTCGAGGTGCTGAATTAATTTTAGAAATGAGCGCCCATGATTTCCCTGTCAGTTGTGACTTGTGGGGATTACAGATTAATTTTTGCATGATAATCCATTAATTGTTAAATTTTCGTTTCTCTCTTGTAAGATGCTATCTTTACATTGAGAACTGTACTTGAGAAGCTTTACAACTGCATTGGATTCGAAGAGTTTGTTAGCCCATTTCATTTAATTGTTTTATTGCAGCTCCAACAACAGTGCAGCTGATGTTTGATTCGCATATGAACAAAGCCAAGGCTGAGGAGTTTCAAGGTGATATACTGCAAGCATTTGAGTCTGTTCTTGAGTCCCCTGTTGTGCTTGAAATCAGATGTGAAGTGGGGAAAGATAAAAGATTAGGAGCTAATGTCCCTCCTGTTTTACCCAGTACTGATAACAGTTCGTCTCAGATGGTTATGCGTAGCGCAGGATATAATGGCATAAATAAATGGGCTCTGAAACAAAGAGATGCTAATGGGGCTGGTGCAACTCCTTCCCACACGTTGAACTCTGACGTTGTGGGGATAAGGAGTGAAATTGTTGAAATAGCAGCTTCTCCCAGGGAACTCAAGTGTAGTGAACCTGTCGATAATACTGTGCGATCTCATTTAAGAAGTTCGGTGAGTTCTTGGCCAAGAGAAATTGCAGGGTCTTCATACAAGAAATCTGCCACAGTTTCTCATCGAGGGAGAAAAGCTACTGATATAAATCGCAGTCATAGCCTGGTGAGGGGCAAGGTGTCGCTTGCACATGTACTTCAGCAGGCAGAAGGGCGTACTCGAAATGGATGGTCAAAACGGAAGGCAGTTTCTATTGCTGAAAAACTTGAACAGGAAAACCTGTAAGTTTTCTTCATGCTATTTGTCACCTCGTTTCTAGATAACCAAACCAAATAACAAGCCTTAACCTCATTTCTAGATAAGTCATATAATTGCTCTCCAATGAGGTAAACCATTAGAGAAGTTTGTCAATGCCTGAACTTTAAATTAGACCAGGGTATTTATTGTTGAAGCTTGGCACTTTTTGATTGTCCAAGGACATAGTTACATAGGGTGGAACATGTTCATGAGATTTGGTAATTAATGTGTCTAATAAAAAAAACACTTGAATCTTTGCTCACCGGCAATATCTATAAATTTGTGTATCGGATGTCCATATTGCAATAGTCGTTCCTTTTTTAAATACGTTGTAGGTGCAGGCTTGGCATTTTAGTTTGATGAGCTCTTCTTCCCAGGAGAACATCTTCAAAAATGTTTCAGATGATACTGATTGTTATATTTGGTTTTTTTTTTTGTTATTCATAGGAGACTTGAACCTAGCTCAAGATGCCTGGGTTGCTGGAAAGCCTCTAGAGTAACCCGTCAAAAGGTATTTGATAAACTTGGCCATATTTTCCATCCTTTATGCTTTGACATTATCTTTTTCTGGTCATTATCTTTGAGTTGTACATCAGTGAGTGCAGTGTTCACCTAAGTTGCAAAAAGCACATTAGTCTAGGGAAAAGTGAGCCGTGAAATGATGCGGTGTCATTGAGTGCAGGATAAACAGTGCTTTGATCTGCTGTTTGAATCACGTGTGTTGGTCTTTAGATGATACTTGTTTCTTATCGCTAGACTCTTATTCTTATATATATATATGAACCATTCGAATCTTGCTCTCACAGTCAAATTGGCATCTGCAGCTTTCACGATTGAAATTTAGGATGCGGCCACGTTCATTGCTGAAGTTCGTTTCCTGTGGAAGGTGTCTCTCTTCTAAATCGAGAAGGTAAGGTGGGAAATAAGTTTTGGATCACTTCAGCTTATAATCTATTACTGACTGGCAAATGTAGGAAAGTAGAAATAAATAGTGTAGCCTCTGTTTATAATTATTTATTTTGTCTGCGCCCGCCCGGTTAAGTTAAGTTGTACGGACTTGCTCAATGCAAGAATAGTTGTAGAACAGCAAATCTGGTAAAACAGCTACGAGAAATCATTCTTTTGTTTTATGGGTTTTCCTGGTAAGGCATGCTCTCTTGTGAGGGTTTTAATAGCGCGCTACCACCTTATGCATGAGTTAGAGCATAAGGGTGGACAAATTTCTGCAGCAATTGATGCAGAATTCATTGTTTAAATGTCTCAATTGCCCTTTGCCATGTATGTGTTTATTTCTTTATTTGGTATTTACAATTGAATTTTGTGCGGAAGCAGTAAAAAATTCACTGTTGCTGTGCATGTGGTCATGAGATGATGCCCTGGAGTTCTTGTCTTATTTGGTATTGACTTCACTGTGATTTATTTTACATGTTGGATCATTGCGCCAGTAAAATATTTTACTTGAATAAGACGAGTCTTTTTTTAATTTAAAAAATTGTGATTCTAAATTATTTATTTACTTTTTGTAAATTTGAATGTGAGTGAAATCTATAGGTGATCCTGTATTATTTTGGCTACAGATATTAACACCCACGAAAAGCTCTATATCAATTTTATCTTCTTTATCTCTATTATTGTAGAGAATGAACAATAATATTTTAAAAATTACATACATCAGTATCTGTTTTGTAATAAAATAATATATCTTAAATAATTTTTTAATCGTATTTCGCAATATAACCCTTGAAGGTTTTCTCTATCATATTCACTTAGGGATCATTAGGTATGCAAGAATGAAATTGGAGGGAATGAAATTATTAAAGGAATTGACATAAAAAAGGAATAATTTTTTTTATTAACTTTAATGTGTTTGGTATGAAGAACAATTAAGGTAATATAATTATGTAATTATTAAAATATTTTTAATTAATATTTATTAAATAATTTTTTTATTAAACAGTTAAGGTAATAATGCTGGGTTTGAACGATTGGGCTGCATTGTAAGGGGGCTTGTGCGCGGTGGCGTTGGAGGGGGCAGATCGGGCGGAAGGATTGCAACAGCGATGGGGAGGGGGGCAGATTGGGCGGAGGGGGTTTGTAGCAGCGATGTGGGAGGGGGCTTGCACACGAGGGAGGAGAGGGGGCGGGGAGGGGGAGGTAGGGCAACGGGGAAAGAGGGAGAGGGAGTGAGATAGGGAGAAAGAAAAAAAAAAGGGTATCAAAATAAATAAAAAATTTTATGTAAAGGAATCTTAGTAAACCTAAAGGGGTGAGAGAAATTAATTTTTCTCTACATAAGGATATAAGATTTTCATGGGAATCTTAATCCCTTCTTTATTTTTGTACCAAACATGGATAAGGAATGCAATCTGATTCCTTTATTTTCTTTTCCCGTATATCAAACATGCCCTTAGTGTTAGATCTGTTAGACCCTCCTTAGAGCTAGAATCTCCTGATTGCGTCCTCTCCCTCGCCGTCTGTTTCATCATCACCCTTTTCTTTAATCATCGCCTTGAATTCGTGATCTCCATTGTGGTCCATCAATTTCTTTACTATGATCCCGACGCCGCCTGACATCTATGTTGTCCATTATATCCTTCACGTTTACTGTCCTGACCTCTAGATGTTATGCAGGCTGTCTAGAGATAAAAGTGTAATTTTAAAGATAACAGTGAATTTTTAAATATGAAAATTTAATATAATAGTTTTACTTTAAATTTTAATTTTTACAGTTTTTGAGAATTGATGAAATGTATTTTTTATTTAAAATTTTAAAGTTTTTCTAAATTTCAAAAAAAAAAAGAGTAAATTCTTGAAAGATTTAGTATGAATGCTTTAAATGATTAAAATATATTTTAAACTTAAAATATAAAAATATTTAAATAATTATATTTGAATATTAATATAATATTATATTCAAAGACAAATTAAATAATAATATATTAATATTCAAATATTATATTTATATTTTACTAATTATTTTTGTTATGATAAGAAATTTAAATATTTAAAGAATATTTTTAAAATATAAATATAATATTTGAATATTAATATTTAAGTATTTAGATTTTTAATGTGCCCTCTATTGATGTTGATATGCGCGTTCTTGGGACTTGGTCTGTGTCATTCGGGGGCTGCGGTTGTTATCTAGCAACCCCCATAGTCTGAAAACGCGTCCCTCCTGTTATGTTGTTAATTTTTGGTTAGACTCTACGGCCATAGTCGTAGGTGGGTGAGACTAATTACTCAAAATTCAAAATAGCGATTGTTTTGTAATCTCAAACCTAGTAACGGTTTCCACTCATGAAAAGGACGCTCAGGGGCATTTGAATTAGTCGGTTAAAACACAATATGGCTTATGAGAGCAGGGGAGGGTTGTTTGGTGAAATGTAAATTATTATGATATTTTTATTTTCATTTTCTTTAGAAAAAGTAATTATTATAATAATTTATTTTATTTTTAAATCAGTAGTTTATATATATATATATATAAAAACAAAATATAGGGTGAAATATCTTGAACTGCCGCCATGTCTCGACAAACACGTTGAGAAAAATAAGAAACAAAACAACCACTGTGGGCCTCCTCGCGTCCTCGTACAGTACAGTCGCACGCGGAGTAGGCAGCAGCGTTGGGTTGGTGCCACATCAGCACAGTTTGGCAGAAGCAAAGCAATCTGAAACTGCAAGGATAGTCGGTGAGCTGGCAACAAAACAAATCCAAATGGGGGTGGTGGTGACCTGGTCCCAAGTCCCAACAAACACTGTTTTGACTCAACGAGGAAGACATCAGATTCGTGTACGTGCCAACCTACCTCGTACGTCACAGGTGCGTTCGCTCGTTCTCACGGCACGGAAAGCGAATGCGACCCGACCCGAGTTTGGCCCAGAGCCAAAATTTAAAAAATCTAAGAGGTTTTTCATTGTTTACAAAAATAAGTTTAAACAAATTTCTTTATAGTATTTTATTTTTAAAAAATTATTATGTATTCTTTATATATTATTTTACTATTTTTTTATATTTTTTCCCTTCAAATGAAAGTTTATAATATTGGAAATATAATAATAATTATTATTATTTTAATAAAAATAAAGCTGAAATAAAGAGTGTTATTAGAATTGGAAATAAAAAAATACTTTACACAAATAAAAAAATATATATTATTGTTTGAGATGCTTTTTTTAAAAAATAAATAACAAGATTCACATGAGTTTAGATTTAGTGATTAAATATGTTTATATAATGCATGAAAATATGTTTAATAAATCTGATTTTACAATTAGAAAAATAATGGGACCGTAAGAAATAAACTTTCTAAAACAATTTCACGAAAAGTCAAATTTAGATTTTAAAATAAAAAATATTTACTTTATTTAGATACTTGTGCTTTACTTCATGTACAAATATATTTGTACTTTATTCACATAATTTGTCGGCAGTTGAATTATGTTTTAAAAAATAAACTCATGTTTTAAAAGTACTTTTGGTAGTATTTTTTATTTTTATATTATGTTAGAGTTCATATAGAATTCTATTATGAAAATAATTTTTACTTGTCAGAGAAAAATATGTTTTAAAAAGTATTTTTAAATAAATTTAGATCTCATAAAAATTGATATATTTATCTATATAAAAATATTATGGGTCTAGTTAATAAAATAAAAAAGCAAGAGATAAAAATTATTTGAATGTCCTACTAAAATTAAATTTAGATTTAAAAATATAAAATAATTTAAAATTAGGTTTGAAACCCGTCTGTTTTCAAATTTAAATTTTAAAATTAAATAATTTCCAATTTACGCTCACCACTACTAAAAACAATCACAAATTCCATTGGATTTTATTTGTACCAGATGCATCACTAATCAAGCATGCATGCCCTGGTTAATGGTTATTCTATTTTTAATCATTTAATATTCATTATTAATTTATTTACATATTCATCATTAATTTAGTTATATATTCAAAAAGGTCAAGTTAAATAATTTTTTTATATTTTATGTGTCTTATAAAAATTTTTATGTCTTAATTCTTATGAAGAATCACATATTATTGAAATTAATGTTTGATTTGATTTATATTTGTCGAATTTTGTTTTTTTGATGTCATTCCTCGTGGAACTTCAGCCGATAGTAAATAGTGGAAAAAACATACATCAAACAGCAGAACCACGCGTTCAGTTGATCAGCATATCGGATCAACCAACATTTGAGAGGTTAATGAATATTAAATTGCCTTGGGCAAAAGCAAGGCAGATAAAAGTTGGAAAAAAAGCTGAGCTTTTGTAGTGATATAATAGGAAATATATATCTATTCTTAGTACTTCTTACTCTTGCGATTAATTATGTACTTTGGGATACCGCCACATAATTAAAAGCCAGGAACAATTTTTTTACTTACGAGCAGCACCAAAGTTTATCAGCAAGCATCAATGATTGATTTGTTTTCGTCACTCATTTTGTGAAACAATTTCAAACTATTACATAATATCAAAATCAGGACAAAATTTCTTGTGGATCGGACACAAATATTTAGTGGTCAATTTTACCCGATGCACAGTCCATCATCCCTAAAAACCATGTAACAGTCTGCAAAACCAGCGAGAGAGCAAGCTTGAATCTAAGTATCTGACATAGCAGATCTCTTTATGGACGCCCACTTTGGTGCTCCCAGCTTCTGGTAAATCTGACTACAATGCTGAAGATGAACAGTTACAGGAATAGGGCATCCAAAGCAGTCAATGCCTTTTCTGCTTTGCACGCTTCCATGATTGTTTTCCTTTGATCTTCCATTTTTCAACATCACCCGGTCGGCGAATTTCTTCAATCTCCTTAACTTTGCGTTTCCTACAGAAATTTGATGAGCATAGGGTAATTAATATAGAGGTTTTAGCTTCAATAAAGACGAACAGGACTTCTATTCACAGAAATTAAAAGCTGCTAAGCCAAGGGACAAATCAAAGGTTCAGTTCCTTCAATTCCTCTGATTTTTGAAGGATGGCGAATATTGTTATAGGACATAGCCGCAGCAAGAGACAACTATGATGAGACAGAGTAGCATTAAAATAAACCTTTCAATTATATGGTGCGGGGTTTCATCTATCTTGCCTCTCCAAATCAGTGTCCAACCCGTGCTTAGGGTGTATGCGTATGAACCGCGAGAAAGGAATAAGGAAAAATGAACTACATTTGTCCAAACTAACATTGTACATGAGAGAAGGAATCATTTGTAAACTTAGGTTACATCCGTTTAATCTGAAGATGTCTGAATGTGACTTATATCCAGTTTGGTAAGATACAACATTAATTCGTCTTAAATGCTCAGAGCAGTCTTGATTTAAAATGAAGATTGGTTAGCTCAGATGACTGATCCAGCGACCAAAATCCAAAATTGTCGTCGAGAAACAAAAATATTCCATTGCTCATCCACACAATTTTGTCAATTCTTCTTAATTGACGGCAATAATCATATCCACCTCCGCTTGTCCGTTTCCCTTCTTGCCACTATAATACCAGGCCAGACCAAAACCTGGAATAAGAAGGGTGATCGGATGTGGTGTTGAAGATGGTTGTGCAGTGGTGGGGCTCGATGGCGCAGCCAGGCAGCAACAGCTTAGGGAGGACAGAGTGGGTTGAGCAAAGAGATGGAAGTGTGTTCCAGTGGTTGACCGAGACTGTGGCTTTGCTAGATCTTGAAGTGGAGGACGCCAGTGAGGGGTTGCAGTGGTCTGGTGTGCTCGGGTTGCTGTAGTTGAACGGAAAGAATAGAGGTGAGGATGGCGGACAGATTCAAGGCCATCCAAAATGAACTATGGAACAGCAACAAGGAGTACACAGAATATAACAAGAAGTTCCTCAGGATCCGGTTGAGATCCTTGACCATGGGGTGTTGGATTGATGCCGGTTGAGATCCTTTGGTTGGGAATAGTTTTTGCTAGCAGCTGGTTTGATGAAGGTGAAGAGCTCCAATGTGGAGGAAGGTTGTTTTGCTGGGAATGGAGAAAGAGTCCAGCATTCAGGTCATCAATGCAAGAGCTTGCGTTGATTTGTTTTGTTTTTATTTTTTGGTTAGACAATTTCTGTTATTTGTTTTTTCAAAAATAAAATAATTAGAAGGGCAAATGTGAAAATAAGTATAATTCAAATATTTTTATCTAGTTGTAAACAAACAAGCACAAAAATAAAGATTCAGATTTAGTTAATCCAGTCTTAAAAGTTCAGTACATACTTCAAACAACAATTTAGGTTTCAGCCAACCAAACATAACCTCAATCTTAATGTTTGTAAAAGAGACAACTGACAGTAGTAAAGTGTGTTTAGCCAGATGTAGTTTTGAAGTTAAAAAACCTATAAGGTCGTGGTCCACTATATAGCCAAATTCTGGTTGAAGTCCAGACAAAGGATCCATATACACATAACGAACCCTAGATAAGGGTCCGAAGGTCACATGAAATCTTTCACAAAGGCCAGAGTTTCACAGCATTAAAATCTGGAACCAACGATGAGCTTCAATAAGGCTTAATTCTGTCTCACAATTTGGGATGACATTTTCGTTGATTTCAAGGGAAGTGGCCCGGGAAATAAATTCTATAATTGAGAGCATCCCAGGCTCCAGGCTCAAGTTATGATTAATGTCATTTTCATTCCTAAGAAGTAGCTATGGCCTCTTCTTGTGCGGCCAAGATCAATACAAAAACTATGTCCATAAGGAGCTTTATATTCTTATTATTTTTGAAGAAAATAACTACCATGCATGTTGCTCCAGTAACTGTCTGAGGAATTAAAGGAATAAAAGTCCATTAATGAAAGAATATCCCAAAATGACTCACAGACAAGTGGCTTTATGATTCCAAGTTTGATTTACTATGAAAATCAATGAAGAATAGACTAAGGAATAATTAGGAAAAGTCATGAAATTATCATTGATTCAATAAATATAAGTAAAATGTGCAAGCATGGAACTTGCCTGTATTGCCGAAGGGATGGATCAGAAAGCAGCTCATCACTAAGGGTCGTCTTCCTTTCTTTCTTAGTAAGCCTGCCGGAGTAGAAGTCAGCTGCTGTCTCTACGACTGTGCCAACCTGATTCATTATCAAGATATAATACCCAATATCTTACTGTTAGGCATGGGGAATTAATATGTAAAAACAGCAGATTAAACATACTCAAATATGCAGCCATGAAACTAATTCTGATCGTATACTACATAGTAGTGCAGTAACTTACTTGAAAATATTTGGGTAATGCCTTTGATTTGAAGTCACCCTTCTTGTAATGCCTTTTTGGATCCATGACATCCCTCAACTGTAATCGTCCGAACAAATGCATAAATAAATAAATAAACTTCCATAATTCTTCACGCTAGAAAAATAAATTGAAGTCCATCATGAGTGCATGTTCAATCTCTCTCCATCCTTTGGCATATGTTTTATTATACTATAATGTATAATGACATTATTTATACAAGTGAAAATTTCCGTGAACATTCTTATTAGGTATATAACTTCTACGGCAATCTTAGTGACAAACAAAACACAAGGATATTGCTTGGTCTGAATCCAGCTAAACAAATTACGAGTATAGTTCATTATCAACAACACCCACAATTAGATAATAGACCAACAAATTGCTTGCTCACCTTCAGTAGCTGGAGATCCTTCTTCAACTCGGGGGTCATGACTGGAGCAGGCATGTCAAACCTATCCACATTGGAGTATTGCCAACAATAACAACATCAAAAAAAATTCAAACTGCATTGAAAAAATAATGGGTTGAATCGAATTTTCAATTTTCATACATACCAGCCCTTCCCAGCAGTGTCTTTGATTTGTTTCCTGAGTAATTTGTTGACCTTTTTGGGGTCATTAGGTGGTACGAAGAGCCCATCCACAAGTTCTCCACTAGGTCTCCACATAGAAGCTTCAGATTCAGATTGGGGCTCGTTTGTGGATTTATGGTATGCAATGTTGGTGGTGGTAGAAGAGAAAGATGGGATTTTGGGTGCCCATGAGAGACCAATCGCTGGCTTTTCCTCTGCCATTATGCGGTCAACCTAGAGATTAGGGAAATCCACGAAAACACCATAAGAACTTTGGCAAATATTCACTTTCTTTTATAAGCTAATTTATAAGCTTAACCCCCCACGGGCATCAGTAATTAGGCCCCTCTGCGGTATACCTTTCAAAGAATTGGAGTATTTTGTCCTGTTTTGCCCTCAAATATGCAAATTGGAGTAATTCACTGCAGACTTATCCATGATAGTTTTTCATGCAATTCAATGTACATCATAACAGATTTGTTTTTGAATGATCCATGATGCTGTTTTTGTTTTGTGTACTTTGGGTTGGGATAAATGCCACTGTTTCTGTTTGTATTTTTCTCTCACGCAGCTGCCATTTATGGTTCTGTGTTCCTCTCTTCTATCAATTATGTATTTTCTTTTATGGCCAATGCATTGAACTAGTCTTAAATTTATATTAAGGACTGGACACTTCCATGGATCAAGAGTATATTAGTCAATGGAATGTACATGCCCTGCCCTGGATGTTATGGTGTTGTGAAGAACGTACTGATGATGTTTATCCCAAATCAATGGCACCTCCACACCAAATAGGTGCCCCTGTGCAGAGCCGGCCCTAGAGTTTGGGGAGCCTTAAGCGAAATCTTACAATGAGGCCTTTGCACTTAAAAAAAATTATTGAATAAACATTAAAAATCTAAAAACAATTGACAACATCTCCTCATAATAGGAAGCAAACCAGCATTTTATCAGGAATTTAAGGCCCTGTTTTCATTAGATTCACACAATTCACTAGATTCATTAAAACTTTTATCACAACTATCAATCATCAAATGGATTTTCATTAGATTCACTCCAAAACTCCTAAAAAATAATTAAAGCAATAAAAAACTTACTATCATATCGAAAGTTCATACCAACAATAAGTCAGCAACTTGTGCCAATGTTGCAGATTTCAAAATACCAATATACCACATTATCTATACAATTAATACAAAATAATGACACAAACTAAGGCTGTAAGACAAATATCCTAATTTTTTCTATAAAAATTCAAAGCACAAATATGAAATGAAATCAAAACTAATTTTTGAGTTTAAATCAATGTTCAATTTCAACTCACATGCAATGACACAAACTATGGCTGTAAGGCAAGTGGGCAGAGGCAGCATACCTACGGCAGTGTGTCTATGGAGAGTCAGGGAGGTAGGACCGGAGAGGAGAGATAGATGAACCGACTAACCAAGGAGACGAAGAGAGAGAGATAGAGAGAGGAACCAAGGAGAAGACCAGCGGGAGAGCCCCAAGGGGAAGAGAGAGACGAACCAGGGAGAGCCCAGAGAGAAGAGAGAGACGAACCAGAGTGAGAGGGCTAAAGGGGTCGACCACCAACAGGCGATGGACGACGACTGATCCGTCAAGGGGGCTTTGCGTAGCTCTTGGCTAGAGTCCAGAGGGGGAGAGGCGGAGGGCGGAGCGGAGAGGGGATTTGGGACAAGCGTAGCTGCGTAGACGTGCCTACGGGAGGCGTGAGGACGAAACCCTATTAACCGTAATGTTAAGTTTTTTCTTCTTCTTTGGTTGCAAAAGCCAAAAGCCGGCCCTGCCCTTGGGATCAGCGGTAACAAACTAACCGTGGCCATGTCACACGTGCTCTCATACTATCATTTATGATTTATCAATCACTGAATTACTCTAAGTTTTCTAAGGGACAACCAATGGCAAAACATTACATTAAAAATTATAGAAAACATAAAAAATAGCAAATATTTTATAAAAAAAAATAAGAAAAAACCATAAACAGATGCAAATCTAAGGAAAAATTAAAAAAAAAACACAATAAATTACTTAGAACTATATGAGAAATAAACATAAAGAAAAATTAAATCATAAATCATTAATTTCACAAAATTAATTATGAAAAATTTAAAAAATAAAAGAACAGACATTTCTTATGTTTGATTTGAAATTCAAATTGAAAAAGAAATCAATAAAAAGATAGAGTGGAGATGTTGAGACAAAATCTGTAGATAATGAATAGGCCACCATCGTGTAGCAGCAAGCTTGCATGACTCGATCTGTTGTTATCGATCCAAATTACAACAAGCCAGTTACCCAGTCATCAATCCTCTCTTGTTGATCAAGTCGAATGTGTGGAAGTCTACAGTCGAATAGTTACTCGTACTCTCTAATCTCTTAGAACGGTAAAAGATTGGTATTGACATTCAATGGGGGTGAAGTGGTGAAGAAGACCCGATGGTGGCAGCGAAGATTGTCACTCGCGTTAACAATGATATGACTTATTTTCTCGTCTCGACTACCATGTGTTTAGGATTTCTTTTATTTTTTTATTAATTGTTAGCAAAGTATATAGAAAAAAACTGAAAAGAAAAGTAAAGAAAATTAATTTGTTATAATTTAAGCAGAATTATTTTAAAAAAATATATATAAAGTTAGATATTAATTTTATTAATTTGTGAGATTATTAATAGGAAAATATTGAAATCAGTTTTTAAAAAAAACTATTTTCCTTGTATTCTTTACTGTTTGTTTTCCGTGACTTTTCACCCTCAATAAGAATTTATCTCACGGTAGCTAATGCAAAATCCTTATATCAATCGGCCTTTTTCATACGTGCCAATCAAGAGAAAACAAAAGTTCTATATCTTTACTGTTTGTATTTAATATTATTTTATAATGTTATATTTATGATTCATAATAAATATTGAAGAACCTGACAATTCTTTATCAGAGCTGCCCTGGTTTTCGTTCATATCATCGGGTTCTAAAATATAATGTTATATGTGGAGTGGAGAAGTAGGCGTGGCTAGAAAGACAATAATATATCATATTTATTTAATAAAAACCATTAAAGTCGTAGTCACTCAAATCCCCAATAGTGAGAAAAAGGGAAAAAATAAAAAAGAAAAAGAAAAAGAAAACTCAATCCTCAGTGCCCCCCTCAAACACGTTTTGGCCATTTCGCTCATTTCTCCGGAACTTCTTTTCCCGGCTCCGTGTCGTGCCCTCCCTCCCCAACCCAACTGTCACTCTGTCATCTCCCCAAACTCCCCAAACGCGGAATCGCCAGTCCTCTCCTCACCCTATCTATCAATCTATCTATCTATAAAACCCCCTCTCCCTCTTCCCCTGCTCCCTCCGTATTGGATTCCTTAAACAACCACAGCATCTGCAAAAACTCCAAAAAAAACAAAAAACAAAAAACTGTCTAGAGTACGAGGTTTGTGATTCTCTGGTACATTCATTCGTTCCTCCTTTCAATTTGTTTATTTTTTTTTCCCGTATGGCCACCACTGCCGCTATATTCTCTTTCTTGCGGCGGAGGAGGTCGCCGTCGCCGGAGGCGTTTCTGGCACCGGCGGACCTCACCGGCGTATCTCTCGTGGAGGCGCTGGCGGCAATATCGGCGGAGCTGATTTCGTCCTACTCGCACAACTCGTTCCCGTTCCAGCGCAACAACTCCAGGTCCCTGGTTCGGAAGATTGAGGTCCTTGTGGCGCTGGTGGAGTTGCTCAACACCTCGACCCCGCAGCCGCTGCTTCCGTCCGCGGCCCGTCTCTGCTCCCAAGAGCTCTATCTCATTCTCTACCGCTCCAAGCTGCTCCTGGACTACTGCGCGCAGTCGAGCCGGCTGTGGCTCCTGCTCCAGAACCACCCCGTCTCCGGCCACTTCCACGACCTCACCCGCGAGATTTCCACCCTCCTCGACGTGTTCCCATTGAAGGAGTTGGGCCTCGCCGGCGACGACAACGACGACGTTAGGGAACAAGTTGAGCTGCTGCAGAGGCAGTCGAGGCGAGCCAAGCTGGAAGTGGACGAGGGCGACGAGGCGCTGAGATTGCAGGGGTTCGCTTTTCTCAACTCGCTCGAGAAGGGGCAGGTTCCCAACCCAACGGAGCTGCGAACCTTCTTCGTGGAAGGCCTTGGGGTCCGGGACGCCAGGGATTTGAGGACCGAAATCGAGTTCCTGGAAGAAGAGATTCGCAACCGCGACGGCGGAGACTTGGAGCCCCCGGCGTCCGTGCTCTACGGCCTCATCGCCCTGGCTCGCTACTACTCCACCTTCTTGCTCTTCCGATTCGACGAAACCACTCAATTCCACCAAGGACACGGGCGATGTTCGGAACAGGAACAGAGCCGCCGAGAAACGAAGAACGTCCGAGGTGTTATCAGGAAAGAAATCGCGGACACGTTTGCGACGATTCCCGGAGATTTTGTCTGTCCAATTTCTTTGGATTTGATGCGAGATCCGGTGATTGTCTGCACGGGCCAGACCTACGATCGAAGCTCCATATCCAGGTGGTTCTACCAAGGCGGGTGCACGTGTCCCAAGACCGGTCAGCTCCTGGTTCACACCAACGTCGTCCCCAACCGAGCCCTGCGGAACCTCATTCACCAGTGGTCCATTGCACACGCGGCCATCGCCGTCTTTGACCCATCGGAGTCCCCAGTGGTCGCGTCTCAACCTTCCCCTCCTTATCGATCTCCGTCCAATGCCTTCGCCGCCGCGGCGGCGGCGGCGGCGGCGAACCGAGCCACCATCGCCCTCCTGATCGAGCAGTTGGCGAGCGGCTCGCACTCCGCCAGAGCAGCTGCGGCGCGGGAGATTCGGTTGCTGGCGAAGACCGGCAAGGAGCACCGCGCCCACATTGCGGAGGCCGGCGCGATTCCCCACCTCAAGTCGCTGCTGTGGTCCCGAGACGCGGCCGCGCAGGAGAACGCGGTTACAGCGATGCTCAATTTGTCGATCCACGACGGGAACAGGCGGCTGATCATGGAGGAGGAAGGGTGCCTGGAATCGATCGTGGAGGTGCTGAGGTCAGGGATAGCGGCGGCGGCAATGGAGAACGCGGCGGCGGTGCTGTTCAGCCTCTCCGCCGTCCACGACTACAAGCGGAGAATTGCCGACCAGGAAGGCGCCGTAGAAGCGCTCGCTGGGATGCTGAAATGGGGTACGCCCAGGGGGAAGAAGGACGCTGTCGGGGCGCTATTCAACCTCTCCACGCACCCCGACAACGGCGCACGGATGGTCGACGCCGGAGCCTTGAAGGCCGTGGTGGGGGCCCTGGCGACGGAGGAAGTTGCGGAGGTGGCCGCCAGAGCTCTAACGCTCATCGTTCGTCAGCCGGCGGGTGCGGAGGCTGTGGGGGATGAGGAGGCGGCGGCCGGGGCGGTGGTGGGGCTGATTGGGATGATGAGGAGTGGGACGCCGAGGGGAAAGGAGAGCGCCGTCGCGGCTCTGCTCGAGCTCTGCCGGAGCGGCGGGGCCGCCGCCACCGAGAGGGTGGTGACGACGACGCCGGCGCTGGAAGGGCTGCTCCAGTCTCTGCTGTTTACTGGGACGAAGAGGGCGAGACGGAAGGTGGCGTCTCTGGCTAGAGTTTTCCAGCGGTGCGAGAACGCCGCAGCGGCGGCAACGGCAACGGCGCTGCACTTTGGGGGGCTCGGTGTCGGATATTCATTCGCCGCAAACTCGGCCGCCGGGAATAGGGATCCTAGTTTGGGCGTTGATGTTTCAGAGCCAACGATGCCCATTTCGCTGCCTGTATCGTAGGTTTTTTTTTCCTTCCTTTGTTTTTAGCAGGGGTGGGGCTCAATTATTCCCAACAATTTTTGTTGACAGTACTAATTAATATAATATCGATTCTTTTATTTAAATATAGGTTTGGTTTGGTTTAATAATTTTATTTTTAAAAATAATATCATTTTATAAAAAAATTCATATGTTTAAAAAAAAACATATTTTTTTCACTTAATTTTTTCTAAAATTACCACATAAACTTTCATTGAATCTAAAGCCAAAAATGACCCATAAATAACATATTTAGATTGGTTTGTGATCTAGCCAATATGAGTATCGTGCTGATCTAGGCTAGATCACCATTGAATTTAAACCCCTAAATAATGGTATCAAATCCATGGCAAAGGGCTAAAAAATTTTTAAAAGAAAGCAAAAAAACGAATTATTCATTCAATTAATTATTTAAATATATATATATATATTTATTTACAATTGAATATGCGATAAGAATTAAACTATTG
This sequence comes from Taxillus chinensis, assembly GCA_023512835.1. Classification (NCBI taxonomy): domain Eukaryota; kingdom Viridiplantae; phylum Streptophyta; class Magnoliopsida; order Santalales; family Loranthaceae; genus Taxillus; species Taxillus chinensis. Next base: position 24,056,495 of record CM042090.1, on the reverse strand, counting down.
TTTGGATTTCTAAAATCAAATAAAATCTAAAATATATATTTATTTGCTATTTGATATAACTTAGTTATTGTACTTGTTTACATGTTTTGTCAAACTCTTGTTCATGATCGTTGAGCCTTTCAGTTTATTTGTAATTCCTCTATTATATTAATGTATATGTTAATGAAAAAACCACCTAGATATACTAACTTAATAGAAAACACTACGTGTCATATTTTATCTTAGGTCAGGGACATATAACAAGTTCGCGAGATAGAAATTATTAACCTTAGTGTAACTCTCATTTAAAAATTATTATTTCAAATTGCAATTAACATTATTTAAATTATAAATAATAACATGAAATATATAATGCTCAACAATTCTTTATATAACCGCCATTTGTTGAACTCTCTCAATGGGTAGATTCGAGGGTTGTGTGAGTTATACTTGTTAAGGGTTTTAAGTCTGAAATAACTTTTTAACATTGTATAATCTATTTACTTACAAGAGAACTCTACAAATAAAGCATTATGAAAATGACAGAGAAAACTTATAGCTCTTTCCGAGCGTTCCTAGGAGAGATACCTTCGAAGGCAGCGTAACGTGCACCCATCAATGCTATTGTAGACTGTATCATCTTCATTACAAATACGTTGGAATAATACGTTCTAATAGTAATTAAATCAAAATCTTAGTAGAAACTAAAAATATAACTACAAACTTTATGCGTGTGTGTGTGTATATATATGGGTAACCATGGCCCTGTCCTTGATATTATGTTAGCACATAATAGATTATACAACTTTTTAAAAGTAGATGAATTCCGATGGAGAAAAAATAAAAATTGAATAACTCATATGCGAAAAAAAAAGTACAAAAATAATAGTATGAAATCATAAAATGCTCACTAAAATTTCTTATAACCATTGCTCGTGATGCCCCCATTAGGGACATGTGTAAATTGGCCCCAAAATTAATTTGGTTTGATTTATTTTGATTATTAATTTTACTTGTTTGGGTTTTTATATCTTTTTAATATATAAATTTAAACATGTGGGTTGAATCGACCAGCTTATGGGCTGGCGCATATATATATATATATATATATATATAAACATAAAAAAAGAAAATTCATCTCGTGGGCCAAAACTCATTTTAACCCACATATAAAAGGGACAAAATTTATAGGCATGACAAAAAAAAACAGACTAATCAACGAGTTGCTGGCCCGTTTAATACTCATGAAGTCATAATTGTAGGGTTTAAGGTTTCGATGAGTTAGATTCATTAGAATTTTAAATATGAGATAACTTTTTAAAATTATATAATTTATTTATTAACATTACAGTAGCAACATCTCTATCATAAATATTTTAGAATAATAATTCATATTACTAATTAAATATAAATTTTAATAAAAACTAAAAATATATTATAGATATAAATCTATATTAATTTTTTTCCCATTTGAGATATCATGGCCCCGTCCCTGATATTAGATTAGCATATAACGGATTCTACAATTTTTTTTAAAAGAAGTAGTTGAACTCTGATGGGAAAAAAATAAAAAATAAAAAACTCATATGAGAAAAAAAATGTTCAAAACAATATTCATCAAGATGACCACTTGTAGCATATTATATTCAAGAATATGGCCGACATTACGGTCCTTGTCACCGATGAAAATCAAACAGTTAATGGGACACCACTTTGAGCCGAAAGGGCTAAAACACGGAGAGTGCAACACTGGCGTTGCGTTACTCCTCACTGCAGCAGAAGAAAGAGAAGGAGAATAAGTGCGTTGGTGGGAATGGAAGGAAATCACAGGGAATGGATATCTTCTCTTCATCGAGAGACAGAAAAGGCACACACCACTTGGTTGACAATTATTATTATTATTATTATTATTATGCAGCCAAATGGGACGAGCCCAAAGTGGGTAACCAGTTGGCCCATTTACTTTGGGACTTCATTTTTTGGCATGTGACGACGATGGCAGAAGGGCACTCACATTAGGTGTCATACTACCGCTCTGCTGATTCCTATATCATGTGCATTGCCATTAAAGCTAATGTACAGATCCGTCAGTAATATGCTATCGATTGAAAAATAGCATTAATCTTTTACATTGGTTTGAAACATTTTTTTTTTTGCCGTTATTTGTTTATATATAACTTATATTGAAAATTAAAAATTTTAACAAATATAATACTACCTATTTAAATTTGAAAACTTAAATACATCTTCAAATCAGCATGCAATTTTTGATGTTTGTACTACATTACTGAGTGTTCATTTTTTTTAAGCGCGTGAAATATAAAACATAAATGTACTTCTTAAAACTCAAACAAACAGTTTAAAAAGAATTATTAGGTCCCTTAAAGTGGGATAAATATACTTCTTTTCGTGAGATATGCGGAAAATAAACACAAAATATTTTATATAAAAAATAATAATATTTATTTGAAACTTACACATAACACTCAAAAATCAAAAAAGCACATATCGTGTTTTTGATATACAACTTAAGTAATAACAAAAAAAACATAAACCTCTTGAATAACTCTTAATAACAATTCACGATGCCTTTTTTTGCATCTCACACTTTCACCTATTTATACATAAAATCCTATTAGGTAAAGCAAAAAACACATTAGATAAATATTCTTATATCTCTTAAATCTTTTCTTAATCTTAACTATGACAGCGCTGAGATGCTTATTTTGAATCAATGATTCGAATCTCTTCTTGGAATGTGTTATCTCAATGACTTCACACATCTTTAAATTGTCTTCATCAAACATGTTAGTTCAAACAACTAGTAAGCTTTTTGAGAGTCTTCAACGAACCATCTACATAGTCTCGATAAAAGGCTCAAAGTCCTTTAGGTATGGCTTCAATTCATTGACGTCGAACCTGTTAACTTGACAACTCTTCTGACTATAATTGTATTTGAATAAGTTCTTCGAATATGTCTTCGAGTTTTAAGTATGTCCTCTAATTTGGCTTCACGTCTGTCCTCAAGTCTATCTTCAAATCTATCTTCAAGACTTCTCGGTATCTTCAAAACAACTATTGAAATCTTGTAAGTGTTGTAATTGGCTATCTGCTAAGTTAACCATTTTGAACCTGTCTTCAAATCTCCTTAGTTATATTCTTCAATTATTTTATTCAAATAACCTGATTCGAGTGTATAATACCAAACTCGACTTTATAGGAAAATCGATTGTTTTAACTCACTTAGCTAACTCGCACATTTGTAGCTTTGTTGATTATGAGAGTTTCATCTACCATCAATCTATCTCAGCTAACCCAAAATTTCAACAAAAAGTAAGATGATGATGATGTACAAGATGCGTAACAAAATGTAAAAAATAATTAAATTTGATTTAATCTCTATATATATATTTGGAGGCTTGCACGGTTAATTTATTTGAGTGGAAATGTTAGAGCACTGGATACTAGTAACAGAGTTTTTATATAAATTATTATTATTTTTTATTTATAAAAAAATAAAAAATTATTAAATCATTATCATAACAACGAAAGTCATATATTTAATTTTGTCTATAAATTGTATACATTATTTTCTAATATATAAAAAATATGTGATTATTAAATTATATATAAATTTTTTTATTTTTCATTCATGTTTTTAAAAATGTGTATTTTTATTTCATATTAAATTTAAAATAACATATAATATTATTTTAATAATATAAGAAATAATTAATAGAATATATTCGTCATATTTATTTGTATAAAAAGTAAAAAATAATTTAATTTCTTAAATTTATCAAAAATAATGAAAAAATTGATGTTAGTGTTATTAGCATCATTTAGAGGCGCCGAATTAATGCAGCCACAACCGAATATATTATGTTGCCATTAATTAAAGTAGTCGTGTGTTATGCATAGAAAATCCATTTAAATAAGACTTGTATCCTAATAAAAAATGCTGGACCAAGCTTGCGGGCTTTTTAAAAGACGAATGCTTCTTTTTTTGTCCATTGAGCCCTGTGATGTTCGGTATTGTTTCACTTGTGTGCATCGACCCAGTTTGTATTTTGAGTTCAAGGACAACTTTTTGATTCAGTGGGCTTTTGGTGAAGCTTTTAACTTTGCAGTAATGGTGATATTAGTTTTTTTTCCCCGTGGGCTTTTGGTGAAGCTTTTTGTGTTATGTCATATTATAAATTTTAAATCTGCAGCCGGGTCGAATTAGTTCATTTTATTTTTTTTAAATGTTTTAAAATATTTTTTATTTCTCTTAAAATTTTATTATTTTAATTCTTACTTGTCCTTTAAATAAGTATGAAGACAATTAACTTATAAAATATAAATATTTTGTATAAACTTTTAATAAAACAAATTCAAAAAAATCACTATTTTTTTAAATAATAAAATTGGCTCATGGGCCGACCTATGAGCCAGCTCGCAACTCGCGGGTCATAGTTTATTCTAACCTGTAAATAAATGAACTAAAATTTATAGGCTTGACCCATAAAAAATACGGCCTAACTCATACATCCCGCGGCCAATGGCCTATCTCCATTCTCCCAGACATTAAAGACCAAATGGATGAAAAAGCGTATAAAGAGAAGTAGTTTTGGGCCTTTGTAATAGTTTGCTCCGCGAGGTTGTAGAATATTGAATTGGTATTGAGTTTCATCGATTATGGATTTTTATACGTTTTTTTACCCATACTAATTAATGAGTTATTAATATAAAACAAAATTAAATTATTTTAACAAAATGTTATTTTTGTCAATGTTAAAATTCAACTAAGTTCATCATAAAAAATACAAACATAAAAAATATTAATAAAATCTAAATACTGAAATTCATAAATTAAAATCTTAATATAAAACATGACAGCTCACAAACTTGTACTATTGTGAGTATAATATAATATATTTTGAACAATAGATTCTAAGGTATGTTTAATGTTCAGTTTTAGGTTAGAAACCCTAAACTCAAACCCATAAAATATTATTATTATATATAGTTTTGGGTCAAGCAATGGTGGATTGAAAAATTACATGCAAGGTGAGCAACTTTTGTATTTGAATTTTATAATCTAATATATATAACAAAAAAGATTAAAATCTCAAATTTATTATTCATATAAACAACAAGTAACAAACAAAAGATTTATTATAATATTTTATAATTGATTTCTACATATTTCATATTTTGAAACAGTTGCATGATCGTTTCATTATTAATGGTGATTAGTAAATATCAATTGCAGACTAATAGGAAAAAAATATAACAAAAAGAAAGAATAAATGGTGTTTAACAAATACAATTCATGTGGGCCACCAGGCCGGGTTGCTAGATTTTTAGAATTTCATTTTTATTATTGCGACTTTGAATTGATGGTAGTTTTTAAATTTTGGACAATCGGTAGTCTACTAGCTGTCAGGTTTGGGTTTCTTGGGAACTAAGATTGCAGGAATTGAGAGAGAATGAATGAAAGATTAACATATCTTACACATAGATCTGTCCATTCAAACAATTCTTCAAACTTCAAATAACGTCCATGGTTGATGGCTCACAATTGACGGCTATGATTGGTGAGAAGATGTGTATATTAAGTTTGAGCGGAAAGTATCGACAACTTAGAGGCTTGGTGATATTAACTGTATTAATATTTTTTTTTTGGACTGTGAAAATTTTAAATATAATATTATTAATATATTATTAGGTTTAAGATTAATATACACAAATGCCCATCCTAGTCCTATAGTGCATTCGCCCTTGGGTTCAAGTGAAATTAATTTGAGAACAACTCATGCCATGTTGTGTCATAGGAGAGACTAATTTGAAAGTCGTGTCAAAGGCCCATATTTCATGAGGTATATATATATCAAGGGAATGAATTTCTAGCCCATATCTTTTGTTTGTGTTAGAACATCTACATCAGCTTCATTTTATACATCCCTATTTTAGAGGATGTATAACAAAATTTTAGAGATATTTAAAAATTTACATACATCAGGTTTTCTATTTCTATCTCTATATAATAAATTAATATATTTTAAATAATTAAGATATCAAATGTTGGGAGAAAAGTGCCAAATATCATTATATAGGGAGAAAAGTGGAATTTAGATAATGAATATTGAATCTTTAAATATAGAGATTCACTATAGCAACTCTATTTTTAATATTCAAATTTTGTAGTTTAAAAGATTTGATTATTACAGTTTTTATTCAAAAGTTTAAAATTTCATTAAATTTTAAAGAAATTGTATTTTTAAATGACTTATTGTTATGGATGCTCTTATGTCTTGTTCTCGATTGCACCAAGCACAATGCCCCATCCTACTGCCATTATCACAATGTCATTGGTAGTCTCTCAAACGCAAATGAAATGGAATAGCAACTCAATGGAGACAAAGGGGTTAATCACTTAGGCCACTCATAACTGTTTTTCGTCAGTTTCCTTAATTTTATAAATTTAAATTACTTTTTACTTTCATATACAAATACACATCACAATAAATTTCCATAATTATTCTTCATATAATTAAAATAATATTTTATATTACTTTTTTATTTAATAATATTTTTTTTATAATTAATATAGAATAAAAATGAAAGTTATGGGAAATGTGAAGAAAATAAGTGAGAGAATTTTTTTATATAATTTAATAATTATAGAGACTGAATAGTACTTTTCAATACGTTGGAAAATATTGTACAAACCCTATAGAGAAAGTTAAATATAGGAGTTATACTGTAGGAATAATTTTATGACTTTTTAACTTTTTTTCCTAAATGTAAAGAAAAACAAACTAATATAAGAAATTTGCTGCTATTGCTCTTACTATACAATTTCAACTTGGATACATCTAAAAATGAATCACTCTTCTCTACCGATATGCTCAAATGAAAGAATCTATCGCAAATGTTTGATCTCGATTTGGAATTGGAAATCAAGAGGAGGAGAAGGAGGTGTCGAAGAACCTTAGGAAATGAGTAATGGAGCTGAGGTCTTCATGTTTATCGATGCACTTGCGGTGGCCAAGGATGAGCTTGATGCTACAGAGGATATGAACTGAGGAGGCCTCGAAGTGATTGACATAGATGACTTAAGTTAGTTGGATCTTGTCAATGAGAATGTCCTATTCATTTGGTAGCGAGGCGTAGGTGGCATGCTAGGTGCCAGAGACTTTAAGGTAAAACCCTTGGTCGACGACGATGAAGTTGGAGGCAAAGGGTTGTACAAGGCAGAGATGGTGGTGGCGTGAGAGAGGGAGAGAAAGATATTAAGTTTTTTAAATTTATTATTATTTTCTTAAAAATATTTAATTATAAGTATTTGATAATTAACTAAGTTAATTAGTGTATAGTGTAGTAGGAAAGATAATGAATTATTTAATTTTTAAATATTTTGTTAATAATATTCATTCTCAATTCTATTTAAAACTTTTTATTCTGACCTATGATATTTTTAAAATTTGAAAGTAAATTGCATCGACCATTAAACTATCATATAATGGTTACAATATTCACTTGCCATAAAAAAAAATTTCAACATCACTCGTGTGTTTGTAAAGATTGTATTAGTCTCTACCCATAATATTAATGATTACAATAATCAATTTCTATAAAATACATTTTCAACATTACTCATTGAATGCTTTTGGAAAGACCGTGTTAGTGTCTCTTGCTTTAAAAACACAAAGATTAACATTCATCATCTTCTTGGGCAACACTTAAATGTAACCACACGACCTCACAGCTGACGAATACCTCCATTGAGGCCCTTCGCTAATCCAAATCCACTATTGGTGCTGACCATTGTCACTCACTCTCAATCACCTTAACCCACAACAGTCGTTGATTGCTTTCCAGTCCTACTAAATAAAAATTTGAGGGATAGTCATGTCATGATCCATTGGGCAATAAATAAAATATTTTCCATAGGTTCAATTAGTGATAGAATCGCCTTTCGTTAGGACTTGGTGTTAAAGTTAGTACTAATCAAATTATAAACTTTGATTTGCTAAAGTGTTAGTTTTTGGATGATTCAATATTATTTCTCTTCAAAACTTTATTAATTATTATCCAAATAAATGATAGATCTATTTTATTTTAATAAAAGTTTTACATGAGTACAATTATAATATGTTCATTCAAGTATTATTGTATAATTATAAACAATTAAATTTGAGCTAAATGTAACACTATTTGATCAATAACTGTGGAGCCCATGTAATTTGTCTGTGGAGTTGTTGCCTTTACTAAGAGAGTGGACCCTACGTTTAGTAATTGCTAGTATATGGTACATACTAAGGTGTTTAATTAAGCATATGGGTAGGTAGAAACAACTGGCAAAGGTTCTTGCGCTACTTTGTGGAGCCGTGGAGTTGTTGCCTCTGCAAAGTCTCTGGGATGTGGACCATACGTTTGATTATTGCTAGTGTATAGTACGTAGTAAGGTGTTTAATTAAGAATATAACTTGGTAGAAACAAATGTGGCAAAGGTACTTGTGCCACTACAATCTGAGGTGGGCATTGGGTAGTAATAATGTGGTAGATGTACTTGCACCTTCCATTTTAAAATGAAAAAAAATAAAATTGCAGGGTGATAACAAAAATTGGATCACAACCTCCATGTCCGTAGTAATGCAACTCAGTTTAGAAAATAAATAAATTTTAATGCCTGATCTGGCTGGTTCTGGTCACTACCCACAGGCTTCGAAACTTGATGTAGAAACTAGAAAGAAGAAACGAAAGCAAAAGCAGGCCAGAAGGACCAACCCAATCTCATATCACGAAAAAGAGAGGGGAAAGACATAAAAGAAGGTGGCATGTCTGTCCCGGATTCAGGGTGGCCACAGTGCCCCCCTTGGAGGCAACAAGCAGATCAAGCCATGCGGGGCTTCGATATTACCAAAATCTAACACTTTCAGCTGTGAGTTGCAACTGACTCACTAAGGTAAGAGTGAGACCCACCAAATAAATCAAGGTTAATATGCTTTCTCAGTGGGGCATAGTTTTGTTCTGGTTCTCATCAGACCCACCATGCTCTTTCTGCACAAGGTACATCGCCAGCCATCCACCTACCAGGCTCATCAGGCTCTTTGAAAAAAGCTACATACATACCATGGCACAGCAAAAACAAAAAAACAAAAAAACAACGGTGACTGCTAAAGTTGCTCTCACTCACATGAATTATGTGTAGCATGAAGGACCGTCCCTTTGGACAACAACTCGTGAAGGCACACAAGCAAAACCAGTAAGAAACCCACGTTCCCATTAACATCCTAACTGCCCCTCTCCCCCCAACTGCTTTCTTACCATTACTCATCACCCATCACCCCAACACCCTCAACTTCAACACCTCAAAAAATCAAACCGGTTACCCAAAATATCAAAAGCACAAGCACTCTCACAGACAGAGTTTGGTTAAGATTACATGATGAATTGGGGGAAGAAGAAGAAGCAGCCTTCATCATCTTCATCCTCCTCTCGACCCGTCTCTATCTCAAAACTCTTCCCCGTCTCTTGGCTCTCCAAGTTGAAGCAGAACTGCAGCAACTCCAGGACCGAGCAGGAAAAAATGAGGCCAAAAGGGAACCAGGACTTGCCAATGGATTCGATGCTGCATCCTGCTAGCTTCCTAAGAGGTGGCAGCGAAGCAACTCTTATGTCATTTTGGAACGACTCGCATGCCGAGCCAGAGCCTCCATTTCCGAGCAGGAGATCGACAAAACCGGCCTCGAGAGAACAAGAGGAGACCAAGAAGTCCAGTTCTGAAAATCTAGGCCACGGGGATGCATATGATACAGGGAAGGTTCAATCATCGAGAGAAGTGAACCCAAGAGCACTGTCGGAAAACAAGCTCTGGGAGTTGCAGAGGGAAGCTGCTAGACTTGCAAAACTGGAACAACCAAAAGAATGGCAAAAACTGAAACACTTAAAAATCAGAGAAACAGGGGGGAGGAGCGAGACCCAGAAAGAATCTCAAGCTCAGTCGCTTCACATGAGCAGAGAATCAGCAGCAGCAGCAGATCATAGGAGGAGAATAACAAATCAGCGAAGCAAAGTGAGAGCTTATTCTCCGAGGTCTGAGGCTTGTAAGATCAAAGCTATTGAAGACATGAAGAGGGCCAGAGTAAGAATGAAAAAGAAAGCCAGAGGAGGTGCAGAGTTGGAGAGCTTTGCGACTGTGAAGCGGTCTTCGAATCCAGGGCAGGACTTCAGGGACTCCATGGTTGAAATGATCAGGGAGAAGAGAATCTGTCATCCGGAGGAGCTAGAGGAACTGCTGGCTTGTTACTTGAGTTTGAATTGTGATCAGTACCATGATCTAATAATTAAGGTGTTTAGGGAGGTGTGGTTTGAGTTGAAGTTGATCCTGTTGGGGGATAATAGCAGTCCTGAGATGCAGGATTAGAGTATCAATTGTAACTAGTCTATTTGTGGCCTATGACTAATCTCTGCCCTCCTTAGCGAGTGATGGATGGATGAAGTTAGTGATTAATGATATTGCAGATTAACTTTGGTTATCTCTTATTCAGTAATTTGGGTTTATGTTGCAATTTCTGCTGTTGAATGACACTGCATGAAAAGAAACCCAATTGGATACTATTTGAAAGAGGAAGAGGGGGAGACAGACTTGAGAGAAAAGAAGAAGAATTATACTGCAGCTATCAGGGTGATAGAAATTTAATTTATAAAAGATAATTGAGGTAGGCCATTGGAGTGACAGTGTCTTCTCACTTTTCCCTTTAGGCCTTAACCACTTGCTCTGTTTGTTTTCTTTGTTAGTTGCGATTTATGTGCTGGTGTAATCATAAGATCTTATGACTTTTTCCCGACTTGGAGGCTGATGTAGCGACTAGCGAAGTGAGGGAACAGATTTGGATTCATAATATACTTACATATCCCTTATCTGCCTCCTTCCCATGTTGGCGCAGTGCTTAGAAACCTAACGGGACTTGCTAATTTGATAGAAGCTTTTATATATGAATAAATCTATTTGTAATTTTTTAAATAGGACTGGTTTTTTGTGTTTTTATTAAAATGATATTATTTTAATTAATAAATTTTAATCAAAATATAAAATAATTGTAATGCAGTTCTCAAAATATATCTTGTAATGCAAGGTGTGTGCGTATATACTTGATCTCATTCGATTATGAAGATTTTTGACTAAAAAAAATTTAATAATAATAATTTAACTATTAAATTAGATAATCATTTAATATATTATATTTAAAATCTATTTATATTAGTAACAATAAAGAGTATATATATTATTTTAAAAATAATAATAATTATAAAATATATATTTATATTATAATAAAAATAAATGTAATAATATTATTTTAATGTAAAATATAAATTAATTAGATTTAAATTTATTTTAAAATTTATTAATAGAATGATTTAATATTAAGTGATTCAATCAAATATTATTTAATTAAAAATATATATTAATATTTAAACTAATAATATCACTAAGAGCATTCACATTGGATTCCTTAAACTTTTATTTTTCTTAAAATATAAGGATAAAATTTTAAAAAAATTTAAAACATGCTCACATTCAGATCCCTAAAATAGGGATTGGAGATAGAGAATGAATAGCATTTTCCTCTATTTGAGGATTTATTATTCATTTCTAAAAAAAATTCCTATAAATTTTTTTGAAACATATATTTGTGAATGAATGTAATAAGTATAGAAAAGAAAAGAAATATAAATAATGAATATAAAAATATTATTTTAATAGAATAAAGAAATTATAGAGAATGGGATGAGATGTATAAGGTTTTTTTGAAACATAAGTAAAATTTAAGATAAAATTTTAATGAGTGTTATTTTTAGCTAAAATTTGATGAAAAATTAGGAAATCCAATGTAAATACTTTTAACATATTTATTACTTATAACTTAAATATAAAATATTTACTAAGACTCGCTCTTATCATGACTTATATTGTGAGTAAAAATAATGTGTGAATATACATATTAATTAGATCAAATTTAATTTTGAATTTATTAATATAATCATCAAGAAATACATTAATATTTGAACTAATAATATCATTTACATTATTTATTACTTTTAACCTAAATATAATATACTTAATATTAAAAGTCAAAACTCACTCTTAATATACACAATTTATATCATGAATGAAATAATTTACAGATAAATATTAATTTAATTTAATTTTAGTTTTAAATTTATTAATAGGTTGATTTAAGATTAAATTATTTAATCAAATATTATTTGATTGAATAATTATTTTTTTTAACCTCATGACTTTTTTTAAACATATTGAGTGGGTCATTAATATTACATTAATTTTTTTTTTATAAAATCCAGTGACATAATTTAATTTGAGTAAACCTAAATATTTTTATTGTGAAATTATAAACCTTAAAATCTTATCTTATCTTTCTCGCTCTCTCGCACACAAACATATATATATATAAAGCTGATAAATATAAAAAGAAGCCAGCTTTTTAAAGGGAATAATTCCTTTTCTTGACCCTTATATGTCATTTAAATAAATCTAAGGGCTACAATTAATTAAATATGTAATTTTTCAAGATTAATTTCCCACACTCCCTCCTCCCCCGGTACGACCAAAGCATTGAGTCACCTTTAACCACCAATTATGGCCAGTCCATGCCCTGCCGAGAAGTCACCGCAACCCTGCCATAGAGGTTTCAGGAAAGTCAAACTACAGAGGCGATATCTAAGAATGGCGAAGTAGCAGAAAACCCTGGACCCTGTCTCTCCATGCTTCTCTACTGGCAAGCAATTGGATGATGATCACCCAAAATAGCGCAGGCTGATAACACAAGGTTTGAAGAAAAATGCTTAAAATCTAATCCTTTCGAGCCACAACTTAATCAGGAATATGCAAACAAAACAAGCAATGCAATAACTCAGCTGCGGCATTGATGGAGTAGGGAAGTGGGAAGGTTTTGAGGAAATTAGGATTTTTTTTAATGAGGAAATTTTGGAAAGCTTTATATTTAACTGTAATCTTTAGATTTGTTTGAATGGGATTCAAGATTACAGAAAAGAAATTATTATTCTTTTTTATTTATCGACCTTATATATATACATTCACACACACTTGTTTGTGACTTTGTACAACAATTTAACCAGCAGCTCACGCAATTGATAAAAAATGAAGACCTTAATTGAACTTTATTGGATAGCATTTCTAATATGGAAGAAGTTAATAGTCCATTTACTGTGTATGCACTGCATATAACCAATCCACTTAAATTTTAAAAATGTGCAGTCACACCCATAGCATAATAATAATTGTGTTGGGCAGGAATAATGGCTCAATTCCTTACCGCTGACTGCTGACTTGGTTGGGTGTGAATTTTATCAGTAAAAAAATGCGGGGATAATGTTCCATCCATCATAGCCAACCTTGGTGAATCATATCACCCACAAAGTCTACCACCTAACAATGCTTGCTTAACGAGGAATCAATGGGCACCATCATCATGAAGTTTCGGTGGGCTTCAACCCAAACTCCAATTCCACATTAAGTACAGTTTTTAGACACTACAGAAATGTTAGCCCGTATGGTTTAAGGCTGAATTTAATTTCACGTATTAAAATTCTTATTCAAACAAAATACATCATCGCGAGAAGCTTCATCATATCACTATCCAACATACATATCGATGACGCCAGAGGAAATAAACGGTTCAGGTGGAAATTCAGAACCAAACTCGTGAATGATGAGGTTACTTTTGACCAGCATACACACACACACACACACACACACATACAAATAAAAAACTGCTAAGGAACATTAAAGTAGTAACAAGGCTATATGATGTTTGCAGATAACAGGAACTTACATAACATCCAGGGGAATACAAATGTCAAGAAGTCAGGAAAAAATGAGGATCATTGAGCAACATGAAATCTTGAAGTGAGCAATGAAAGCAAAAAAACCAAACATATTTTATTCCCAACGTAGAAAAACAACTGTACCCATCTTTAATACAGGAGGAGCTATGAACTGCAATACATCTCACCAAAAAATGATCAAACACTACTAGGTAGTACCGGCCGGAGTCAGCTGCTGCCCCATGTGCTCCACAACAAGGTTTACATTCTTTTTGGCCCACCATAACCTGCCATCTTCAACTAGTTCAGTTTCTTTCCTTGTCCCATCACAATCCTTTGTTTCCCATTCATCATCAGGTTCAGGGATCTCAGTTAAGAACTGTTCCCAGAACACATCATTTACTGTGGCTGCCGGTGCGACAGCCGTGTTTTGATTGTCCTTTTCCGTTGAGGAAACAGTATCAAGGTCGGGGCTGGCAGCGACAGGAGGCTCACAGTTCATGTCGATTTCAGAAGATGTTTTGGACTGAACCTCCAGCTGTACATAAGATATAGCTGCGCTTTCAGAAACATCCATAGGTTCATCCCACTCTATTATGGGTGAGCTAGCCAAGGAATGGAAACAGTCCATTAGAATATGCTCCCAGAAAAGAACAGATGCCTCGAAAACCTCGTACAGCTCCGTAACTGACGCAAAAACGGAAGCCACACTCACATTTTCTGCCGACTTAATTTGGAAATTGACCATTTGTTTGTCTTCCATGCTCTCTTCATCATGAGGGCAATCAACTCTAGGACACCTTCTCTTTCGGTCATGGATTTCGGACTGCGCCAAGAGATTCAGCGTGCGTACTGGTTTCCGCACAATGGGGGCCAGAAAGGACACCATATCTTGATGTCTTTGGTATTTTGCTTGAAGGCGCTCCTTCAAACACAGCATCTGCATTTCTACTCCGTCCAGCTCCTGCCGATGCTCCTGCATCTCCCCAGCAAGCACTACCATACCACGTTTGAGCCTCTCAATATTGTCTTTAAGCCCTCGTCTCTCCGATTCAGTTAATGGACCAGAGGTTCCTTGCCCCTGTTGACTAGTCATAGAATGGCTGTGAACCGGCTTGCGTCGATGAATATTCTTCAGAAGGTGGGGCTGACCTCTTACAAAGTCCTCATTGGCGAACTCCCACTGTTCCGGATTGAATTTCCGGAAACCCTGGTAGAATAACAACAGCCAAATTTATGCAATGGAAGTATTCATCATTACAAAAGTGGCTAAAATGGAAACATACTAAGTTACTCCGAACAATCCAGTGATACAAGCAACCAAATTAACGGTTGCCTTACTTACATATGTGTTCAGCTGCCTGATAAAGCTGGAGAAGTTGTTGTGCTTGAAGAACCTAGGGAGCAAAACCCTTGCAAACTCCAGCGGATTCCATACTATGAAGCTTCTATTGTCCTCACTCCAAGAAACAATGGAGTTGGTAGAGGGATCTTCTACCATCTCGTATGTCTTGGTAAGGAAAGGCGGCAGAGCATTCGAACTGCTCGCGACTTCATCCATCACAACTCTAGCTGGGCCTGGCTGATCAAAACTCAATAAACCCATATCCCACGATAAACCCATTCACCATTATGGCCCCCCAAAATCACTCAAGATCAGCCGCTTCAAACCCAGTACAGGAAAACCCTTTTCTCGATTGAAATCACTCCAAATCAATCTTCAAACAAAACCCAAATTGATTTGACAAGATACCCGGATTACACAAAATCGATAAATTTAAAAGGCACAGCTCAGAAAACCAAAAAAAGCAAAAATCTCATCTGGGTAAATACTACAAAAATCACCAGAACACAACCTTATATGCTCCTTGACACCTAATTTCTGGACCTGGACCTGCAGACCCTAGAAAGTTCTCGAGGTCAAGCAATAATTCACAAGCCCCCCACAAAATTTTAATCCCAAATCATTGAAAATCAGACCAAACAAAATCTGCCGGACTATTCATTGGCCATTCAGACGAGAAAGGACTCGACTCTATAACACCCGTTCACAAACCAGGAAAAACAAAGTCCACCCCAAAATTTTGATGCTCCGAGAATAGCCCGCTTTCAGACCTATATTTATACGAAACCAGAGCCTTAATATTTTTAATAACAGGACTTTGAAAATTGAGACCGTTTGACAACGATATTAAAAGTGGAGCAACAGTGTCAAGAACGCAAAACAAAGTAAAAGCCTACACGGGACTGAGGATTGGAGCGCAAGAAACAACAAAACGAACCACAACCCACATCATCAACAAGCTTAAGGGAGCATCAGAAACAAACCCAAAAAAAAAAAAAAAAAAAGCGTACTGGCGTTGCAGCTATTGGGTGCCAAGAAGACGGAGAGCTTCAAAGCGTGAAACAAACAGGGACATTTGCGGAATGCCAATTCTGCTCCGCAGCGGTTGAAGTTCTATGGAAATTTTTGACCAGGAAGAGTCGTTTTCTTTGAGATGGTGAAACAATGACGAAATAGGAATGCATGCGTCACCATCGTCCCCAATTAGATTAGCGATGACCGAAATGCAACGGCGTCGTTTGACCGCTCTCTCCCTTCTCTCCGGGTAGACAATAGAGGGAAAAGAAAAAAAGACAAACTAAAACAAAGCGGATTATTGATAGCAAATAGGAAATTTGAAGGGACTCATATAATCGTATTATCTACGGAATTAAATTTGAAAATATTATTTCAATACGTTTTTTTTTTTTTTTTAATATTTAGTTGTTATAACTACTAGTTGAATAGTAATTATTTACTTTTTGTTTTATATAATATTATCTTTTCCTTATATTTATTATTTCCTCGCGTCTGTTAAAGAGCAAACAAATTAAACTAAAGTTTAAAAAATTATTATTTTAATATAAATAAATAAATAAAAAGTAGTATTGAAATTAAAATTTCAAAATAACTCACCATATGAAAATTTTTCTATGCGTAAATAAAAAAAATAGAGTAATATTGAAAATAATTTAAAAACAACTCTAATAGTTTTTTTTATTTTATCCGTACGTTTAGAGAATATTTTTATTCATTCTGTAATTTTAACTTTAACACTATTTATTATTTTAACTTTATTTTGATTAAAATAATTTTATTTTATTTTATTTTATTATTAATACATGTAAAGAGAGTAAAGAAAAAAATAAAAATTATATTATTAAATAAAATATTTTGAATATGTTTGGTTTGATGGTTTCATTTTTAAAAATATAATTATTTTTAAAAATTATATTCGATAAATTTAAAAGTATTTTTAGTGATATAAATTTATTTGAATTTATATTTTTTAAAATCAATCAAGTTTTATAGAAGATACTATTTATAAATAAAATATATTTTCTTTATTTAATAAAAAAATAATATAAAATATATTGGAGTCGTTCTAAGTCATATGTTCAAATTAATTATGCAGTAAAAGTTACCCATTGTACCAGTTTGCTCATTTTGCGTTTTAATGAGCATTAAATTCATTGATTTTGACACGAGATGATTGCTTAGACAATACCTTTGTTCATTATATTTTTCACATATTCGTAAGTTAGAACTGAACAAACAAAACAACACATGGAATTAGCTAGGTTGCTAAAATTAATGATAAATTTATCTGACCAGCGACTCCTACAAAAAACTAGTTTGTCGCAAAATGCTTGGTCTAGGCTAACTTAAAAGATGTATGAATTGAAAGAATAAGATGTATGGGTGAGAAATATATAACAATACTATTATTGATCGGGTTAGTGGATGAGGGATGGATATTAGAGACGAGTGTTATTTTTGGCTTTTGCAAATTTCTATGGGTGTGGACGAACAATATCCTAGTTTACGGTATTTGATTTTTGTTTTTGTCTTATTTTTAAATTTCTTTTTCCTCAAATCACTCACCGGGTCATATGAAAATATGGATGTACGTACTTGATTTTATTATTATTTTTAATTTAATTGACATGAATTTTTATTTGGATTTATAAAATAAATTTATTTGATGGGAGAAATAATTTTTAAAAAATATTTTTTTGTTTTTTAAAACTAGACCTCGTTTTTTTTTTTAAAAATGTGATGAAATCAGATAAAAAAAATATAAAAAATATAAAAATAATTATAAAAAATTATAAAATTCCAGCATAAAAGTTGATTTTGAATTTAAAAACAAATTAACTTTAAAAATATTTTTAAAAATAACTATTTTGCTCAAATCAGAATTTAAATAAAATATTATTTTATTCAATATATATATATAACATGTTTTGTCCATCGAATTGTGTTGTTAAAAACATAAACGTATTTTGAGAAGGGATAACATATCCTAATTTTTGTAAGGCTAATATTCAACTTAAAGTTTTCAAAAAACATAAAAATATTTTAAATGAAAAAAAGTTCATTTGAATCATTATTTCATCAAATGTTTGAACTTAAAAAATTATTTTAATTGTCATTCTTTGAGCTGGAGAATCACTCGTTAAAACTAAACTAACAAGGGCATATTAAAAGAGTATTTTTATTTTTGTTATTACCAAGTAAGCAACTTATATGAGGAAATACTAACTTTGTATGGTAGGTCAAAATACCTTTTAAAAAAAAATTACATTACATGGATGTATAAAGAACATAATTTTGCACCTTATTAAACAATGTAAGGAAAGTATATCTATAGTTTTGAAATATTTAGCAACTGCATTCACTTGTATCTTATTAGAGAATAGGGCAAAATATGTCACGACCAAACATAAGTGAGATGTGAGGACACACCCATACTTGATTGAGTTTACTATTAAAGATAAACAAAAGAAAAAACATGCAAGCACAAGATAACACAATTTAAGTGGCTCATTAGAATATGCTTACATTTATTGCCGGAGATGATCAATTAAAAATTCACCAACAAAATGGAAGAATACAAATTTGATACAAGTCAAGCACTCAAGTTCATAAGCCATTAAGCCCCAATACACCTGAGCTTACAAACTCACAAAATATGGTTTAAAATAAAAGAGATTTTTTTTAGAATTTTCTAAAACATGAAAGAGTGAAAGCATATCTAATTATAATTAAATGTAATTTCTTTTGAAAAAATCACACCTAGAATTGCTCAAAATTAAAACAAACAATAATTACCGAATTGTTCAACTGCCCACATGAATAAGACTCATCAAAAGAAATCAAAACTCTACAAATCTCCACACTGACTTATATTTTAACAAACCGTAAAATTCTTTTGGATGCCTCTTTCAACAATCTTAAGGATAATTACAAACTATAAGCATCGATCTAGGCAAATTAATGCCTAAAGTTGAGTTTTGGAAGTGCCTTAATCAACATGTACGTTGATTTTCTATTGTTATAATTTTATTCACCATGATTTTAACATCAATTAATATATTGAATCTTCTTATGTTACATTTTATTTTTAGTCAAATGAATTATGTCGTGGCTATCACGAAATACAACAAATATTATTTACTTAAAAGACTAGATTACTAACAAAATTTTTAAGCTATATCAGTTTCTTCATTGCCTCTCTAGCTACCATGTATTCTTCATTTGCGGTGGGTAAAACAAGTGTCAATAGTAAAGTTGCTTTTCAACTAACGACATCATTTGAGAGAGTGAGAATAAATTCTATGAGAGATATATTCTTTTATCCAAATCGCCACCATAATATAAATCTACATAACCAATAATAGTGAAACTTATATCACAACATTTATTATAAACCAACCCAACATCTAAAAGGGCCCATAAAAATTAGAAAAGTGACTTCCTATTTCCGCATTTGAAGAGTAAAGAGATTAGTCACTAGCACCTAAAATAGATCACAAGATGTATGTTGTATCAAATTTAAACTTGTCACCTATACATCATACAATGAATATATAGCTATACATTCCCAAGGTCATGTCAAACAATATAGGTAGTCATATTTTATTAACATTTGATACAATTATACCAAAACAAATCAAGTATTACGTCATAACCGATCAACATAGGTCATACAACTTTCATAAACTCTTATTTGGATATCATATAAATAAAGAAAAACTATGCCATCACAAAAACATAACTCAAGTCATTACATAAATTAGTATGGAAGGGACTAATAAACTGCTAATGTGGTATTTACTAAATAGTTTGTACTAAAATTAATATATAGATCAACAATGTAGAATGAACACGAATACATAGTATGTGTGAAAAGATGAGTTTAAATTTTTTGTTTTGGTGTTACATTTTATATTAAAATTTTAAACATAATAATTATAAAAGCATGATGAAACTATATGTTTAAAACATCTCATAAGTCATAATATTTAGAAACTTATAAAACATTTAATTTAGGTATTCAAACAAAGCACAATCACATTTATAGAATTTAACCATATTTTTATACAATGACTGAAATTTAAAAATCTTATAATATTTTAAACATCATAATAATTTGTAATTATATATAAATTTTATTATACACTTTAGACTTACACATCTTTTACCCTCTGTTTGGCAAGTACAGAAAATTTTGAATGTCATGAAAAAGGTATAGAATTCTGCTTTTTCCTTGATTGACAGAGACAAAAAACGGAAGTGAATATGAAAAAATATTTTCGAAGTCTGTGCAATATTTTTCTTAGCCAAGTGCTGTAAAAAGAGGTAGAAAGTGCACAGTAACAATGTTTTTCCATTTTGCCCATCGACACAGCTTTCAATACATATTTTATAAGGTTAAATTAGTATTTTCATAATATGATAATTTTTAAAATTTGTTTATTTTCCAATAAAAATTAAAAATACTACTTTGTACACATATTTTTCACCCCAATCAAACAACAATTTTTTTCATCCTTTTTCTTTTCACCATTTTTCCACCTCAAATTCTTCCACCTATTTTCTACACATTACCAAGCAAAGGGGTAAGTTTTTAAAGTTTAGATATAAAATAAAACATTTAAATTCGAAATTAAAAAATGGCTATGTCGGAGTACATGGGATTTAATGCAGAATAAAATTTAATTTCGCATACATTGGAAAGATGTCTTTTAATTTATTTATTTTTTAACTATTTATGACAAGTTTTTGGTAGGGGCAGAAGATATCATATTCGTATGTGCTGCACCAACGCACAGACTTCCCGGACGGGGACCATATTGGCGCATCACGTAACCGAACCGCTGCCGCGTGATGGGCCCATGGGAGTTTGAGTCAATCACGACGGCCGCGGTGGGCCCCTGCGCCCTCCGTTTAACGATTCGAATCGGCTTAATTTATTGGCGACGAATCTCGAGTCCGCAGCGCACGCACGTTTCGTCTCGCTGACCAACGTGTCCGTACTCGCAAGAAAAAACAAAAAGTGACGTTAAGTGACATGAACAATAAATTAAAGCGACAGCGTTATATTAAGTTTAATATTTTAGAGCGTAATTGAATTTAGCTGGATTTAAATTTAAATTTTGACTCGTGCGTCAGCGATAAATACATATGGAGTCTGTTTCAATTATTAGTTTTTAAATAAACATGTGAGTAAATGATTCCTAACCACACTTAATTATCAAATATAAAATGAAATAAGAATTTTAAACTTAATTTCATATAAATACTGGGTATGGCCGTTTCCAATAACTATAACTAAATTTACTGTTAAGCCATACAATAATTTTAAAATTAATTTTATATCATTAATTGTAAAACATTAAGGCTACCAGTCGGTTCAAAATCATTGGTAAGTGTAATAATAAATTAGATTAACATAATGCTCAATGTACTTCCCAATGTCCAACCTCCTTCTTAACTAGCATGAAAATTGGTGATAGATTCTCCACATTATTATTTCAAGCTAACGTAACTATTGATTAAATATGTCTGAAATGTAAATATCACACTTTTTGGGTGTTTGATATTGTTTAAGATGAATGTATGGAATTTTGGTGTTGCAAAATCAAGTGATGATTTTTGATATCCAAGTTCTTTAGGTGGTATTTTTTTTAAATATTTATCGTAACTTTTTGTGGAAGTGTAATATCACTAGTAATATATTGTCATAACTTTTAGTAAGAAACTAGATACTTCAAGCTCAAAGTATATAATTTGAGTTATTAAGAGCATTCTGCTCAATAAATTTTAAATTTAATTAAATATGACCTAAAAAGAATAAAAACCTTACACAGCTTCAATAAAATAATTATAAATTTAAATATTCATATTTGGCTCCTTAAATCTGATGAGCCATTTTGCGTTGGATATTTTTTTAAAATAAAATAAAATATTTTAATAACCGGTAGAATTTAATAACCGGTCATTGCAAACCTAAGTAGTCGACATTACTAATGAAAAAAAAAAAGACAATTTCAAATGAAGGAGAAAAACAAATATAAAAAAAAGTAATATATTTTTTAAAATTATTTTGTATATACAAAGTTACTACAGGAGGATAATATTTCATAATTCAAAATCAATTAATCTAATTATATAAATTAATTATAATATACATAAATCAATTATAATTAAGGGAAATCTACAACACATACACTACAATATTTCTTTTTTTAAAATATTTTTATCAGTTATTACCATCTCTTTCTAGTAATGTTATTCTTTTTTACCATCTCCATTCAAGTACTTTTGAATATTTGTATTAATTTTTTACTTATTATCTATGTAATTAAAATTCAATTCCTTGTTTCGTTTCCAAAATTACACATCAGACTAATAAAGAAACCAGTGAATTGGGACATGAAAACTGGTATTTTAATCAAACTGAGGTAAACGAAAATAATAATGTATGCCCATATATTATCCTAATACATTCGAGTAGCCTCATGGGAATTGCTCGCGTCGCGTGG